>VYXH01007789.1:414466-443874 GCA_013397275.1 Burhinus bistriatus
CTGGGCGGCCCTGGGCCCGCCGGCCCCCGGCAGAGGCTGGCAGCGAGGGCGGGCGGAGCGGCGGGCGGCCCCCACGCATCTGCCGGCGTTACTCGAGCCCCCGGCGCGCCTGCAGATAACAGACAGGCGTATTCTGTGGCAGACTTGGATTTCTTAAAAGGGTTTTAACGGGGTGCCTCGCAAAGAGGCACTTAAAGAAATCCTGTGGATTGGTTATGGATTAAAAGATGGGAAACCAAGCGGGAATAAATAGGTTTCTCGGCGAAGGCAGGGAGTGTCACCAGGTGGGTCCCAAAGGCTGCTCTGGTGTGACCTGCTGGCAGGCACACACCTCCCGAGAAAGGAAACGCACAGCGAGGGCGAGAAATGGCAGCCGGGAGCGAACTCGAGGTAATGACTAAGGTGCCTTAAAAGGATCTTGTAACGCTAAGTGGACAATAAAGTGAAGTTCAATGTTAAATAAGTGAAAAGTCATACATACATGAAAAACCACCTTAACTACACTTACCGATTTATATATATGTGTATGTCTTGTCATTTAGGAAAGGGAGGGTAGCTATTTCTGTGAAAACGTCATGCTCAGCAGCTGTCAAAAAGACAAATAGAAAGTTACAAGCTAACTAGGACAGTAATAAAGAACAAGACAAAAAAAATCACTCCCTCACCATGCCAGTAGACCACATTTTCAGTGCTGCATGCAGTTCTGGTTCCCTGCCATCACGGAAGGCAGATTGTGAAATGGGTAAAAAGCGTGCCGGGGACAACATGAGATATGGAATGGTTTCAGAATAAAGGAAGACCGAATAGACTAGGACTTGCGTCATCATCTTGAAGCAGTGCACTAACATCTTCATTTCGTTTTTTTAGGATGGTAATAAAGAAAAAGAAAAAAGAAGTTCACACGGAACCTATACAGGAAAAGAAAAAGGTGAAAAGTAGTAGGAGCCATACTGTCATTAAAATTGAGGAAGATGTTCAAACTGTCATTAAAACTGAGGATGACAGCCAGCTTGAGACAAAAACAAAGGTAAGGAAAAAGGAAAATTTAAAAGAAGATGGCTGTTTAGACCAAATAGAACTGAAGAAGAGGAAGAAAAACAAGAAAAAGAAAGTTGACTCTGAATTACTGGAAGAAGCACATTCAGAAAGCTTTGTGAATGTAGGCAGCCATCTGGATACAGAACCTCAAGAAGAATCAGAGGAAGAAATTAAAATTCTCAAAAAGAAGAAAAAAAAAGTTCAATGTCATTCCTCCTCATCGTTGGAGAATAATGAGAGTAGTGATGCAGAGCTTTCAAATCATCCTACAGATGGTACTAAGGAAAATGAATTTGCTTTTAAAAAACGCAGAAAAAATACTGCTTTGAATTTGGAATTGGATGATGAAGTAACTAAGAAAAAGAAGGAAGTAACTAAGAAAAAAAAGAAGAAAGACAATTTTTCTTTTTCATTAGAGGACATTCAGGACAGTGAACATAAACAGTCTGAAAAAGTTCGTAAAAAACCACACAAATATATTTCACAAGAAAAAGCTTTTATCCAGGATGATGGGGAGAGTTACATGAAAAGAAAGAAGAGGAAGAAAAAGAAAGATAAGTCCAACTCCTTTTTACCTCTAGCAGATACTCAGGACAACATCTGTGGAGTTCCTGATAGCCCCGTTGCATTAAGTGACTTCAGAAAAAGGCAAAGAAAGAATTTCCAGGAAGCTGCATTCACAAACAGAGAGGAAGAGGACACTACCAAGAACTCTGGAAGTGTGAGAGAGACCAAGAGGAAGAAGAAGAGAAACAAAGATGTTTATTCCTTAACATGTGAAGATGATCAAGACTATAGTCACAGAGTTCCTGATAAGCATCTCCCTGCACAGCAAGAAGTTGAGTCTGAAGAAAAAGAGCTTTCTGGAAAAAAATGTAGGAAGAATATCAAGGATAATAATGAAGTAATTGAGAAGAAAAAGAAAAAGAAGATTCAGAAAGAGGAGGAGGAAACAACATACTCAAAATTTTCTTTAAGCAATGACAGCGCATCTAAAAGCCAAAAAATAATGCTACTAGAAAACAATAAAAATAACAAAGAGGGTGAAATGAAGAGAGCTGAATGTGTCACAGGGGATGTTGTAGATAGGGTATTATGCACAAGTAATCATATGCTCTGTGACAAAAAAAGGAAAAAAAGAAAAAAAGAAGTACCACAGGACTCTGCTGAGGAACCAGGTTCAAAAGCAAATACAAAAAAGAAAAAGATCAAAAGCGAAGACATGGGAAATCAGGCACTGGTAAGTTGTAAAGAAGAGTGTATCTTTGTGCCCTTCTGCTAAGGAACTGAAAGCTTTTTAGGTAGGCAGTTTCCTATTTTGCAGGCTGTTCTGCCTGTTCGGACCCTTACATTTAGGTTACATTTAGGTCAATAGGGGCCTCCTCTGCGTTTTGAGAAGCAGGATCAGCTGATCTGCTGATTTCAGCACGTAATAGTTGTGAAACACAGGAAAGTATTTTTTAATGCCTACTGCTGTAGTCGTCTAGTGTTTCAATTGTGAAAATGTAAAATGTCTAAATCACATATTAGAACTAACAGCATGTATTGGCACGAAAAGAAATGTACAGTCATAAATGTTCTTCTACCCCGCTTTAAGTTGCTCTTAGCAAAGCGGCAACACTCCTATAAAATAGGATTTTAATACCATGTCATTTAACCTGAGCAGGTTGGTAACACTGGCAGCATGAGTTCATCTAATTGTGTTTGTTAGACTTTTCCTCAAGCTTTTGCTGCTGTTGCTGCTGAAATTGTGTGGTGTTAGAAACAAGGGGGAAATTTAGCCAAAACCTGTTGTCTAACTTGGGCAAAACTTTAGAGAAAATCCTAAGAATCTTAAGTGTAGATTAGGCCTTGAGCATTGATGTATAAATTCTGATAGAAAAATACTAGAGAACAACCTAAACACAAATTCTTAATTAAAAAAATCAATCAATGCAAGAAAATAAATAGGTATAAGAGCTGTGTGAATTATAACTGAAGGTAACCAGAATTGTATCCAGACTGACTGTTAAAGGAAATTCTATCCCAGAGTCTTGCAGTACAGCCATTTCTGAAGTGAAACAGACATGGAGAGGAACTGTGACAGATTGGAAATACAGAGGTTTCTTCTTTGACAATTCCCCCCCCTGCCCCCCCCNGAAAATAAACACATTCGGACCCCGCCTCCCCCCCCCCCCCCCCCCCCAAAAAAAAAAAAAAAAAAGACTATTGAGATCTGGTTTTATTGCTTTAACAGTTTTTTTTAAACTTTCTTCTTTTTTTATCTGATTAGGGTTGTATTTTAAAGCTATTTGAGTGCCTAAAGTTCTGTTGTTATCGAGAATTAAGCTGCGAGATGCTCAGAAATTCAATAGGTATCTATCTTTATTTTTAGGGGGTTAAACAACTTTGAAAACAGCTCATTGCAAGTCATTAGGAGCTTGTTTTTATTTTCATAGGTAATGGGAAACTGCACTCCAGTTGTTTTTTATCAAGAACTTTGAATGTGCGGCTTGTTTAAAAGTCAAGCACTAGCTGATAAAGCATCATTGAAGATTTTTGTAAACTAGGCACAGAGCAGCCCATAGCACTAGTTGCCTCTCAGGCACGCTTTGGGGTGTGCTTTGCTTTGTTAGGCACTCACATATGCAGTTGCTTCATGTTCTGTGGAAACCTGGCAGCTTTCTGAGGTCGACTGCTAATAATTAAATACAGATTTATATAAGCAGGTTCTTCAGCCTTCATGGAGACCCAGATACAGGCTTTTTCCACAAAGGTTTGTGTTGGGAGTGTGTATGCTTCTCAGTCATTAGGTGAGCAGATGTTTGGGGCTTTTTACTTAGGTTGCTCCTTTTGACCTTTCAAAGGACAAGGTGGTTTTGGTTTTGGGATATATTTTCTAATTAAATTGACATTGTCTTTTTGAGACTGTTAGACATTATTTGGATTGTTGCAGCTGCTAACATTCCGTGGAGACAAGATAAGCCTAACAACGACAAGTAAACTTCCATGATGGTGGCGACCACTTACAATGGAAAATACAGCAAATACCTTGCAAACAACTGAGCAGAAGGGTGTAGGGTGATGCATGTTTTGTTTCTCTTCCCCATATTCGGCTCTGTTCTTTAATAATGAAAACTACTTCAGAGAAATTCTCCTGAAGACTGAGAAGTTTGGGTAAATCAGTTCTAGAGAAATCTAGTTCCTGCCAGGCCAAAAGACACTGCTGTAATAAATGGCTGGTAACATTGGGCTTGCATTTTACTGTGCCATAGTCCTGAACTATTTTCTGGTCTCTAGTGTGTCACACGCACTGATGCATGCCTTGAAAAATCCTCTGTTGGGCTTGTGCAGGAAGCAAAAGAGTAAGTTTTTAAAGACAATGTGGAGTGATACCCACTTAATATCAATGACTGATATTTTTCCCATTGGATGCCATTGCAGTCAACTTGGGCAGAGTGAGGAGGGAGGACTCGGTTTACTTCTTTGAAGTTGTTTGCTTGCAGATAGCATAATCCCACCATGTGTGAATGTGCTCCTCTTCCGTGACGTTGGGGGAAGATTGGCACACCTCCAGAGAGGGGTAATTTTTGCCATGCAGTAGCCTTCAGCAGGTCAGCAACATGCTGTGAACCAGCAGGGATAGGGGTGCCCCCTTCCTCCTTCCCTGTCTACCACTTGACCTTCCAGCTAAAATCAAAATATGTTGCAGCTGTTTGCAGAATCCTGTCACAACAGTTTTCCTGCTTGTTTTAAGAGATCTGAAAAGACAGTACCAGGCCATCTAGAAGTAAATTGGGGCTTGGTTTTAGGTTTTGTTTTTTTCCTTTTCATCCAAGAGAATGAGCTGTCCTTATTGCAGACAGTGTTCTCAGATTTTTAATGGTGCATGTACCTGTGCGTGTGTGTGAAATCAGAGTATAAAAGGGAGCTTTGGAAAATGAGGTAAATTATTCATGGCTTTAAAAAACCTGTAAACCCTGAAAAAAGTAACAGCAGCTTTCTCACAGAAGTATGTTACAAATTTTTTCCTTGTCTTAGTGCTCCCGGGCTATTTCATGCTTGGATTATTATGTTAGCTGTATCAATAGATCTTCACTTGGGCCACCTTTTCCAGGCTGGTCTAAAGCTTATGGCTGTAATTTACCACTATCCTGGACTTTTATTACTTATCCTGTAACACTGGATGCCCCAAAATCTTATCCTTATTACGAATTTGGAAAAGAAAGGCTGAGGGCAATGATGTAGAAACGCCAGTCAGTGGGAGCAAAAGCTGCTGGAGGGCTGCACTTTGTGGAAGAGTTATATCTGGCTGCTTGTGGTCGCTGCCAGATTTACCTCCTGCCATCCTGCCCATCCATTCCTGCCGTAGCTGCTCTGTCTCTTCACATCAGCTCCCCCTTCCTCGCTCTTCAACATGGAACTAATGTGCTGTTTGCTGCCATTGTAGGAGACACTTTATGTATGTGTCACGCCTCTCCCTGTGCTCTTTCCAGACTGGAAGCTCCTTAGGGACCATCATCTACTCTGCATTTGTACAAGACAGAGCACAATGCAGCTGCTTCTCAATTGTTTAGGGTTTTGTTTGGTTTTTTGTTGTTGGTTTTTTTTTTTTTTTAAGTGGCTAGTGGGATCAACATGCCCTCAAGCTTGTCCTGTGCCTTCAGAGGGGCTGTTATCTTACCACCAATTTTTTAATTATTACTTTTAACTTTCTCTCTGCCCCTTATTTCAAGTATAAATTTAAACATTTAGAAAACAGTTTAATCGGAAGTGACCCCATCTGCAAATGTTACTGTATGTGCCAGTGATATTGGCAGGTCCATTTTAATGTGTGAATTAATAAAAAAAAATCTTTTATCCTCTTTCTTAAAAAAGGATCTCTTCCTTGGGGAGAAAGTCTCTCCATAGAAATACACAGGTTTAATTGGCATTTTGAGCTTAGACCTGACTATTTCTTCTTGCCCCAGAATAGTACTACTGTATTGTTTAGTGTTTACTACTTTCATGGTCAGAGCTGTGTAAATTCTAATTAACCAGAATGGATAAAAATATTCATACAAGCCTTTTCCTGTTTTACAGGAACATGTGGATGATGTAACTATTGTGCAGGAAAAAAAAGGAAACTGTGATGAAATTAACATAGACAAGGTATGCTTTGTCTTAATTGTGTAAGATTTAAAGCAAGTCAGCATTTAATGTATGCACAGAATTTGTAACAAGGAACCTGCTTTGTTGCTTGTCTATGCCAAGATTTCCCTAAATAAAGCTCTGCTTAAAATGTGATTTACCTTCCACAAGTTCAGTCCAAAATGTACAGCTCCAGTCAATGTCAGAAGCTTCTAAGTAGCTTATTAGGTTAAATGCAGGTTTCTTTGCCTCTCATGGGTGTTGGCAGTTACAGTGTAGCTGTTACCTGCAGTTAGAAGATTAAACATATCTGATACAGCATAATGTTAATTTAAAATACCACTAGAAAAACCACAGTTCTCGTGTTGAGTGTGTAAAAGGATCACATGCAACTTTTTAATTATCCTTGCAAAATTCTGAAGATAACTAATTATTTTATTCTTCCCTTATCTTTTCATTATGAATTAAATTAACTGTCATTTAACACACAGAAGATAGTGTTTTGTGCTGTTTTTTTCTGTGTGCTAGGTGAGGCGGCAGGCTCTGCAAGAAGAAATTGATAGAGAATCTGGCAAAACTAAGGTTTTCAGCCCCAAAGTGGAACGGGTATGTATAAACTTAGACCTTGATCTGATGGAAATATTGCGTCCCAGAGCAAGTTCCTGAAAAAACCACTGCACTCTTTTTTTGTATGTGGCTCAAGTACACGGCTTGGCACAACAGTCTTCCTTCTGACTGTACATTTAAGGTCATGCTATAGAACAAATTAGTACAATCCCAAAAGAGTTGGGAGCTGACTAGTGAACTCCCAACAGCAGTTGGCATTTTACAGAGCTCCAATTCCCATCATCAGTCCTCAAAAGCAACATTTTCTCTGGTTCCTCTGGAGAATGAGCAACAACCAATTGTTACAGAAACATTTTCTGCTTACTGTGAAATATAAATAATTCTAGGTTATGGATATAGCAGTCACTGAATTGGATCTGAATTGTTATCTGGAAGACTGCAGACATTCAGAAACAGGGATGCACATGGAAAGGTAGAAGGGGATGACAACTGATAATGTGTGTGTGGTACAGTCTTCTCCTACGTCTTTCTTCCACCTCTTTGAGAGATGATTCTTTATTCTTTGCTTTTGCATCCTCCTCAGCCTGCCTCCTGACAGGTTTACAGTAAGGTAGTGGAAACTGCTGCAGTAGTGTTTAGCAGGGGTAATAAGATTCAGGAGGAGAGAAAGCTTACCTAGTAATTCAGGATTCTTAGTTGTTTTGCAAGACTGCCAGATGCCTAGAAAGTTGCAATATACCTCAAACAAATGCCAGAAACAACTCCTGTAGTTTTTTACATAGTGGGAAGCAGACTGCAATAGCTCTGGAACAGCAACTATCTAATAGTCTCTGAAGTAATTTAGAAAAATGACATCCTTGGCAGGGGATCTCTGTTCTTTGGTGCTGATCTGTCTCTGCTTAGTAGTATGCAGAAGAATAGAAGCTATGGAAACTAATTCATCAGCTTCACAAAGAGTGAGCTGGAAGTGCTGCAGCAAAAGCTATGATGTGTAGTGCCTGCCAGCAATTCACTTAAAAAAAATTACAGGGTTTGACAAGCCATAATCATTTTTTCATCTGTGCAGATGTCTCCCATTCCAAAGGGAGGACATATATGTGTGTGTATGTGTGCATGTGTCTGTGTCACAGACCTGGGCTTACAGAGCAACTTGTCTTCGAGCAAGGTAAAAATACTAAAGTACTATGGATAGCTTTCTTTTAACGGCAGGTATTCTGGCCTGTGACAGTGAATGATACTCCAACCTTGCATTTTTTTAACTTAAAAAAAACTGCTACAGCTTGCCTGCAATATTGTGTAGCATAGTGTGTGTCATGTTGGCTGTCTAGTGGAGAATGGCTGTTTCATGCAAGCTACAACTGTTCAGTTGGAAGGATTTCAGGCTTACATAAACACACCACTGAATTTCCATTTTTGCCTTTGATGTAGCCAGCTCAGTCTATTTAATTAATGATCAAACATTCTTCCATTTAATATCACCCCCCATTTTAAAGAAAAAGTTGGGAGTAGCAGTCCTGCCAAAAATACTTATAAATGACTGCACAGCTCCTAGCTATAGCTCAGGAGTCAAATAAGATCCATAGATAATGAAGCCTGTTCTTAGGTAAGCCAAAAGTTCATAAACTTTGTGAATCATATGATGTATCTTGGGTTATCCACAAACAGCTGAATTCTGATTTTACTTGGACATTACTTACATTCTCAGAAAGGAGCCGGTATCTGCAGACAAAAATCCTGGAATGAACTAGTTCAAAGTAGACAGTGAAAGGCAGAGGTTAAGAACGGCAGACTGCGAGGGAGGGGAGGCTTTAGGAGTGCTATATTTAGGCCTATGGGATAAGGGTATGCCCTCAGTTTTTGCACCCTTGCAATATTAGTGGTAATTAGTGGGATGAGAACGCGAGTACTACTTAAAGCATGAGCCAGATTGAACACTGTCTCCAAAACTAACATAACAAAACACTGCTGAAGACAACAGCTACTTAACTAGGCAGTAGGAACATGAAAACGGTAACAGTACAAAGTGATAGAGTGAAAGATTAAGTCTGACAATTGTCTTAGAATAAGAGAAATGATTGGGCAATGTCTGGCTCTTTGATCTAGGTAAATACTATCCAGAGAGCAGAAAAGTCAAGATTCCTAAAGACAGAGGGAAAGGAGATTCTAAAAGTGCATGAAACCCTGTCTCCAGGTTAAATGAACTGAAATGCTAACGAAGATCTACTCATGCAGGGTTATGTCATTCTTCTGTCACGTCCTTTGAGAGGTACCGCCCATGGAACGACTGCTTCCCAGCTTTGTCAGCCCTGGCAGGTTTTTGTAGCTGGTTCTGTTCTCATGGTACACAGCCAGAAGTTGTCTTCCTTGGTCTTGGTATTAATTAATTTTAGTGTTAACATTGTTTTTACTTAACAGGATACAAAGTTCGGCCAGTGGAGTACAGCTGCTTTTCAAAGTTCTGAGGAAGAAATGAAGTTTTTCAGACTGATGGGTGGCTTTAAAAAGGGCTCTGTGCCTATCCAAAATCACTCCGTGACTACGAACAAACCGAACATGGCTCTGAACAGAGAAGGGGAGGAGAAGTTACAGCAGGCTCTGAAGATGGAATTCGATAAAGCAGTGGACTTGAAGCAACATAGAGGAATTGGTCTTGGATTTCAACCTGCTGCCAACAAAAAAGTATACATAGACAAATATACAACTAGATCTATAAAATTTGAAGATTAAAACTCTGAAGTAATAAAAAGAATGAAAAATCATCAGGCAAGTTTCTTTTCACTTTCCACATCTTCTTACTTGAAATAAAAAATGTTTAAGAAATTTGATTTATGAGGCACTTTTAGTAGAAGTTTTCAACTGCATACGCCAGATTATGTGGAGCTGGGCCCTTACTTCAGCTAAACAGTAAGTTTTTGAAACTTTTACAATGTTTTCTACAAGGCAAGAGACTGCCTCCTTCAAAGATTGAAGATATGTGGGTAATGCCTGCAACAAGTTGAAACAGTAATTTTTTTTTAAAATGCTGATTTCATAAACTTATTTTTAGCTACATTGTAGTGATTCAAAAGGATTTTAGTGTTCTGTAAAATCTTTACATTTTTACACTCGGTGAGTGGTACAAAGCGATGGTGTTTTACTTTGAAGAAACACTACTGGTATGCCTACAAATTTTATGAGGGGAGACTTAACTCAGAAAGTAGTTTCTTAAATATTAGCATCTTCATTATTATAATGAATAGCGTTGAACATCCTTTATATTTTAACTATGCTCCGGCAGTTGGATTTTCAAGCAGCAGCTGTTAATCTGTAAAAGAAGGTAAATGCTTTCTGGATAGCAGCACCAAATATATGGATCTAGACTTCCTAAACTATAGAAAGCAAGGTAATTTTCATAATGTGCTTATTGGGTTCATTATACATCAATCTGAATGAAATTTCTAACCTTTGGGTTTTCAGATAACCTGCATTTTCACTGACTTTTTAATAAGACTACAAAATACGAGACTGCATTTGTGTTATGTCGTGTTCAGAATTCAAAGGTCCAAAACAGTCTATCAGTGTCTTGGCTTGAAGTTACAAAAAGATAGTGAAAAAACTGTCATGTTTTTATTACCGGCTGTGCCATTTGTTATGAGAGACAATGTTCTCAAGTTTTAGTGTAGCTCTGGTTCTTAAGCAGAAGGTGACCATCTCTTATGTCCATGCCTGCTGTAGTGTAATAGAACGCCCCCACCCCCAAATTAGGTTAGTATCTCTACTTACCCAGTTTATTGTTTTTCTGCCAAATTACCTATCCTTTTTGATAAGCTCATGCCAACTGATCTGCTACATTTCTTGCTGTTTTTAAGGCAACCTAACTTTCCATAATAGTCTTTTCCAGTGGACCGCTCTACCCAAAAGCACCTGCCTCCAGCAGAAAATACACTGAACAAAACAGCAGTTGGTTCCAATGTATTTTGGGCAACTCCTGAGGGGAAGTGAAAATTACGCAGAGGCTGCAGCTTAAGGGGTTGCCATGAGTCCATTCCCATACCTGGGAAGAGGGGATGCTGAACCACTTCCTGCAGGGTCTGAACTTGTCTTTGAGGAAACCATTTCTGTAAAGTGTCATTTAAACCCACCACTACCTCAGGGTGAGTCTGTTTTGCACCAGTGCTCTCAAAGCTCAGCGACTGGCATCAGCTGTTGCTTTACTTAAATTCAGGTAGTGGAGGTTCTGTTTTCTGATGTAAGACAAATGCTGAATTCAGGCCTTCAGCTACTTGCCTGGCAAAAAAAAATGAGTTAAAATAAAGGAACAGGTAGGAAAATGTCAACTAGTGACTTCATTTAGGAGGAGAGGGACAGCATGTACAGCTTTCTGCTGCAGAGCCAGTCTTGGATGGGTAGTGACTGGTCTTGCACTGCCACTGTCAAAGATGCTGAAGGTGATATTGGTCCTAGCCTTGGCCTTTGGATGAGGACTCTTTTTCCCATCTGGAATTGCATGACGTGTACCAGTGTGTTGCTCGACTACAGCTTTGTGGATGGCCTGGCACCTTGCTCTTGATAATATTGCGCACATGAAAATGTCGTCGTTTGAAAAACAAGACATACAACTGGGGAAAAAACTGACACTTTTTTCAAGCAGTCAAACTTGGTCTGGCCTGTATAGTTGCTATATACAGAAGAAAGAGGAGATCTATAATAAGTGGAGTGCTTTAACTAAAATTAATTTTGCTCTAACATGGAAGTAAGCCCAAAGCAGTGGTTATGTTAGCTTCTAAGCTAGTTGTTTAAAGTTTGCTCCTGATAACTAACCAGAGCTTCCTGCCAGTCATTGAGCTATTTTTGCACTACTAAAAACAGTAGCAAAATATTTGAAAGCATTTCTCATGGCGGTCTTGCATCAACAAAGAAAGCAAAGTTATACTGTGCTCAAAAGACAACAGGCAAAAATTGTTGCCTGCATGGGGTAGAGGAACGGTTGGGACCTTTGTAAGCCTGGTGTAAGAGTTTCCATTTTATAGAATATGGAACAACTCCACACTGGGTTTAGGGCAGTACATTTGCCCCCGGAGGGCCATTTCTGCCATACCACAGCTGCTTATTGTGACCCACTTGGCAGTTTAGAGAGCTCAGAGTTTAATCCCACTTACCCAGTTTGTGGTTTTTGTTTCCAAGCCCAACAGGAAGAATCATCTAAGTGCTGTTGAGAGTTGTTTTGTGCAGCTGCACAAGAAGGAAAGCTACATTAAAGTGGGATACGGTAACATGCAGTACTATCATTTCATTATCTGTGTGCGCTTTATACAGAATTACTTCAGGAAAGTCAGTATAATTAAAATAGCTATGTACTAAAGGTTGGAAAGGTTTTGCGTCAAGTTGATACCACTTCATAATTATCTTGTATTCCTGCAATTTTACTCTGCTTACATGTAGTCTGTACCAGGACCAAAGGGCCCTAGTTCAGTTCTTTACAACCATAACACAAAATATGTATTTTACATGTACTTTGCTTCAATAACCACTGAGGACATGAAAAGCATGAAATAAGAATGGTTTAATGATTTGGGTGGTATTTATTATCAGCTTGCTAACTCCTTAATTAGATGATTCTAGCAAAACTGATTACTTGTTTAGCCTTAACAAAATATAATATTTTTGTGCACAAATATATCTTAATATCCATATAAGGATTTAGCTTATTAAAATACTTACCACTAAGCAAAAGCAGCAATAGGTGCAAGGTCTCAACATGGTTCCTTACCGTGGGACAGAAGTGGTGAGAGTGACATTTATTAGGTGTAATAGCAGTACATGCAACTAAATTCCACAAAGGTGAGGTGATAAATTTGTATACACCAACAGAACCATACACTCCCCACAACAAACAGATGAACTGCAAATTGTTTTATTCAGTGATACAGTGTACTTTGCGAATATAGAGTACTTTGCATACATTTCCATTTTCCTTTGCAGACAGCACTTAAAAGATTCCTCCCATTTTACAAAACACCATTAAGCTAAAATGAAAGCATAAACATGTCTGTGAAAAGGTATTGTAGAAATCAGAACAGTAACACCCTGGCCATTTTTCTCATTTACTGGAACTGACCAAACAAATGTTGGCAGCATCCCAAAGCAGAAAGATGATTTAGTAACATTATTATATTGAAATGCTGCTTTCTACACAGGAGAAAGACTGTTCTGCAAGTGGGATGAAGTTTGGAGGCTGTGAACTGATCCGTGCAGATTACCTTCTTCCTTTGTTGCTGAAATGACAACAGATTAGATTTGGAAAGGCTTTTGCAACAATAAGAGGTTCAAAATACCCTTTTACTGAATCTAAATCAGCATTTAAAATAAGAATATAGTGGTAAAACTGGAAACAGAAATTCAGGTTAAATTACTGGACAGAACAGTTTCACTTTTACCTGTATCCAAGTAAATCTGTCACACTAAGTAAAATAAAAATACACCGAACTCCTCCAGTCAAAATCTAGATCAGTGATTTTTGGCCTTGGCTACATGCTGTCTTGTACAGATGACTCCTTGGAAAAGAGGCATTCATCAGGTCCTGGTCTGCAGAGGAAGCCGAAGGGCCAAGTCTGCGAAGTGACTCATTTCAGGTTGTTTGCTTCGCCTCTTGATGTATTCTAGTGTTTTCACCTGGGTGTAAAAAGAAAGGTATTTTGAGATTTTTAGTGTCTTTGTCTTTTCTCATTTCATAGGCCATCATTTAATCTATGTGAAGGTGTTTTAATAGACACTCTCATGATTTTCCCTAAATATCACTGGCTAAACATGCACTTACACTTCACTCCAGAGCTCACTATATCATGTATATCTTTCTTGAAGGCTCTGGAATGCTCACCATGCAGTTCCTCTTACTAAATAAAAATGCTGTATTTCTCTTACAGATAGTTTTCTGTACTGAAAAGTAGTTATAGCACCCCACATTTCCAAGTTCTTTAATGTGTGAAATACATTTAAAAGTGCTAGAAAGATACAGACCACTTGAAATAGAAGCTGCTTATTCATTAAGAAGCATTTAAGATTTAAAAATTAAATGAGCTTAAAAAAACCAAATTTTTATTATTTTTTTTTTTTAGAGAGCAACTTGTAAAGAGATTAGGTTTATTCAGATCAAGAAAATGTTACCTTTTCCCAAATGAGGAGCTGAAAAAGATCTTAAGAACTAAAATTTGTCTGCATTATCTGTTTTCCTTACCATAGTCTTGGTGTCAGCAAAGCCATGCTTCTGAGCAAGATTCCAGAGATTGACTGAAAGCTGGTTTAATTTGTTGTTTCGTAGATCCCCATGAGCTAAAATAGTGTTAAAGAAACAGAGTGCCAGCTGGCTCTGTCGCTTTAGGGTCTATAATGAAAAAAATTTCTATATTACCATATAGTCATCCCAAAACATCCAGCATAACCTCTCTGGGTTCTCTGACCTCATAGAAGTGCAAGGCGCAGATACTCGTTCTGTAATACACAGCAATAATTACAGACACAAGAATCCGGGCATAGGTTCCATGTTCCATTCAAAATGCAACTAGTGATAATCATGAATCAACCTAAGTAGCTGTAAATAAAATAATTACACAAGACTCCTACATCTCATACCACTTTGGCACAGCACAGTATGTAGCTCTGACACATTTTTAACTCGAGACTCCCTATAATTGCATAGAAATCGCCCTCCCACCAACCAACCTTGCACTTACATCACCACGGCTATATATTTTTTAGAGAGACCACGATAATCAGTCTAGATTAATGCAACTTCAGGCTTTTTCCAGCAGTCTATTCTACTTATATTTATTTAACCAAAGACATTTTTTCCCTGCTATTCTTTCACAAACTTTGGCGCTACCAACACATTTGCACCATATTTGCAGCTACGTACCCTAAAATTGCTTGAGGAAGACCCCTGTTTCATGGTAATCTAGCCTGGAGGAGCACCATGCCCTCAGCCTCTATGGAGGAATTCTGGGGCACAGACAATACTGCACTAAGTTTACAGAGTGCTACCACCCTGATTTGGGGTGAGTGGGAAACAAAAGTAATTAAAATGCTATTGCGGATTCTGCCTATTCCTACAAAATAAAGTTTTAAAAGACTAAAAGGATGAATTAATATTGGATGCATCTGAGAAAAAGTGCTTTAGAAATCTACTGCTTTGCTGCAGCTGTCCTTTGTTTTTTGCTCAAGAAAGACCACTGATAAAAATCATAGCTCCATTTTACACAGAAACCACAGCAGCGGAGCGGTAGTTAAAACAAAAAAACCTGTCAGCTGATAATGAACTTAATACTTCACTTCAGCCCTCTCAGTTTAATACATGTTAGGGTAGGTAATATAGAGTGTTCAGATACGAAGTTACAGGAAGAATGAGGCAGAGACTGGGGTAAGAGTGCAGTGATCTCTGACTTGTGCTCTCCGGACACGATACCAGTGCAGCCATGCAGTCTCTGCCCCTTCCCTCAGGGACTGAAAGTAAATTAATTTCCCTTCTCACTGCCAGCAAAGAGAGGTCAGATGCTATTAATCAAAGAAATGGCACACATTGATCTGCCCTCCAGATAAATACAAAAAAGGAGCAAGCCATGCCATTAAAGAATTGGCTAACTAGAAAAAAGGACACAGCATGCCCCAAACGAAGCATCAGACTGCTATTGTACGTATGTGACACACACAGTAGATTTGTACACCCAGAAAAAATCTGACACACCAGAAACTGTGTGCATGCACATACATGCAATGCCCAGAGCTCCTCAAGGCCCCAGGACAAGTTCCCTAAGCACTAAATTAATTATATGAAACTACCAAGACAGTTCTTCCTGTAACAGTTATCTACATTAGCAATTCCCATCCCAATAGCTCCAAAACCTGTTTATAGGCTAACCCTACAACCATCATTTGGGAGCATTGAACTGTACTCCTTCCTAGATCAAGAAATACAACTGATCAGCCTACTCCCGTAGTAATAACACAAAACAGCAGAAAAAACAACTCAAAAAGACAATAAAAGGGAAAGTACTTATGCCTAAATGCTTAAATGTTACTGTAGTATTTCTCTGGTACGACTAACATCCTCCAGGGAAAAACAGATACAGGATACAGCCAGCTAGTCCATGTTTTGCCACATTCACAAGACACGCAGCCTTCCACCTGCTGCATCACCACGTATCCTGGATTAGCAAAATAAGGTGTTACCTATAATTTTTTTTCCCATTGACCATCTAATGCCTGTGTGTCTTCTGCTGAATACAAACTTCAAAGATGTTCCTGGGAACTGCTTGGAGGCTTCCTCACAAGAAGTGGGACAGTTAAAGTATTGCAGAATGCAAAAGCAGCAGCATTCCAGTTTGAGTATCAACTAGTGAGGTTTTCCAGGCAGTATCAATGCAAACAGAAAATCCATTCTTTAAAATAAGGATGACATTTTGACTAACTTGAAACGTATGTACTTCAAAAAGGATCTAGAGACACATTAAAAAGCTGGAAGAATGAGATGCACACTAACTCTCATTGTATTGGGCTGGGTGTAACAGGATTTTGGCATCTTCTCCTCAGTTAGACAATGCAAAGTGAAGAGAGGGGCAGGCTCAGGTACGCAGTAAATCCCACCACATCTGAGAACGAACAGGAAGAGTCAGACAAGACTTCACATGACAATGAACAGGAATGTTTGTGTAACATGGCACCCACCTCCAACTGAAGGGAGACATCTATGCCAGCATGCTGCCAAGCCTGCTGACGTAACTGAGAGGCACTCCAACTCGCAGGATGTATTCACAGGCAGCAAGGATAACGCAACAGCTCAGCTATTTGGCAACCACATACATCATGGGACTAGCAATTCCCACACCAAAAGGAATTGCCAGCCTTCTAGACAGCGCATTTTCCATAATCTTTGGAATAATGCTGATGACAATCAAACAAACAACAAACTACATCATCCCAGAACATGACCCCCTTGTGTCCTAGCCCCTCCACCAAAGCACAGAGCAGTGTCCAAATTTCATATAGCATAACAGAAAAAACCCAGGATCTTTCATACAACGGACCATGTAATGTTGCATTTCACAAAATTCTCGCTAGCAATTCAAATATTCATTCCTGTCTTTCAGTGACTTTTGCCAGACGTCTATGTCATAAGGATACTTTGAGCCTTCTGTTAGAAAAGCATTGGTGCACTTAGATACGATGCTCCTCTGAAGGTGTGTCCAGCCTGCTGCTCCTCCCGTGTACAGCTTTAAAATAACTGGCTCTGATACTTGTGGCAGCAGAGAGATCAGCATGGGCTGTAAGGCTCCTCCAAGGTACTAAATATATCGGTCTAGGCTGAGTCTCCATGCTGATGTAGCATCTGTTTGCTAGTATTACCTGAACTATCTAGCCTGAAATTAATTCCACCACTACTGTGATGCTGGTGGTTACATCCTTGTGATCCAAAGCTAGATATTCCTAAAGAAAGCCGTGACAGGCAGCCTTGCATTTCCTTAAAAGCTCTCATGTGAAGCCCTTTGGGAACCTTTCAACATCTGTTAGTTCACCGGAAACCAAATCACACACTGCATGGGGCAGACCCTCTCATTACACAACTGTCCTAACATGGGATAAATGAAGAACCTAGCACCAATGGCAGCTGATACAAGTTCATTCATAATAAAAGGAAATAATGATTTGAGAAAATACCAAGAACCAAGCTGCAGCTGGGAGCTCATATACCACACAAGAAGACACATATCCCCTATTTCACCACTCCCTTAGCACACTGAGACTGTCAGAAAAGAAAGTGCTTTCTTCTGGATACAATGCTTGAAAGAGCAGTCTAGAACCTCCCTCTGCAGTACTCGGAGCCTCAGTGACAGCTTATGCCTGCTCAGGGTGCAGTAACACACCACTTAATTGAGACAGGCTGAAACATTTTACTCCTAGCTGTATACTGGCACCATGGTAGGTTCATCTCTATTTCTAAATCCTTAATATATTTTTAAAGCTTTCAATATTCATAGTGCTGCTCACATCAGTTTGATTTCCCTCTAAAATTAATCCAACAAAGATGTGCTCCATGTGGAACTTAGGGTTCACAGAGGACCAGGCCCTACTTTACAAAGCCATACTCAATAATCCTGCTGTAGGCCATTAGCAGAATCCCGATTTATTTATTTTGGTTTCCGCCATTTACCAAGTATCTTACAAAATACGCAGAAACAATGCTCCAAATCAAACTATTTCTAGTCTTTAAACTCCACCAGCATGCCAGAGACAATGGTGTAATAAGAGGAGTAATCTCGGAGTTAGGACTCTCCAACTCTGAGACAAAGATGTGGAGTTGATATGGTCTCAACCAGCCACAGTTCCTCATGGCAATGCACCCATCCTCTTGCTGAGCCACCAGCAGGCAAGCTGCAGACATGCCAAAACAGGCACCTCCACCACCTGCAATGTCTTCTGGAAACTGCAGCAGGTAAATTCTCTTGCCTTCTTCCTCCCAAAGAGGAACAAAATGTTTAACTGCCTTTAGAAAATCTTGGCCAAGGACACAAAATTCTTCAAGATGAGCAACCTCTTCTCAATTTAAAACATACCCACACACAAATGGAGAACTATCTCCAGTTCTGCTTCTAGTTTAAGTATTCAAACATGTGTGAAATCAACTGAAGTTTTTATAAGTTTATATAAAATTAAAAATCAGTTGTGTTGAAAGGAGAAGCCTCGAAAGCATACCCAGGAATGGCTTTCTACTGCACCATTTTTTCATGCTTACTGTAAAAAGTCCAGTACCTAATGGTACACGAGAAGACTGCCATCCTAACATGGCACTGCCGAGGATACAACAACATGCTCCTAATGTTTTGGATCAAAAGTCATGTTTCAATAAAACATACTCCATCTGGACATTTATCACTGACTGGCAAGGTATTTACAGTTCTAAGAAACCTGGAGCATAAGATTAGTCTTCCACCCACACAAAGGCAGAGAGGATTCACTGAAACATGCTCTGATGGCCAGAAACAGCTTGAACTTTACAGAACTGTCCAGAATGGAAAATTTCCATTCAAACACCGTAACATAAATGAAGCATTCCCTAATATTGCAAAAAGACCATGCTGTGTTAACATAAAAGGCATTGTTCTCTTCCAAATTGCCATTTTGGTGAAAGCATTTTATTGTGAGAAAAATTTATTTTCCTTTATAGCTTTTAAAGGAAATGAGCCAATAAAAACACAGAATCATCAGAGGCTTGTTCATTTAAATGAGCAGCCAAGCAGATGAATAATAAAAGGTCACCAACACTGAAGCAATCCAAATACCACAGTGATTTTATGATCGGTTCTACTTTAGCACAAATGGAGGTCTCTCTGATAATATTCTCGTCGCCTCTATTTCCTCAGCAACAACAGCTCTTTCAAAAAACTATTCAGTATTACAAAACAATTTTTATCTAAATCTCTCAAGGACTTTTACTCAACAAAGCAAAATAAATGCTCCCTCTTTGTAAATAAGGATGGGCAGAGTAGTAAATCCAAGGCCGCAAGGGCAAAGGCAGGACAAGAACCTGTATCCATGATGCTTAGCTTTAAATCCAGTTTTATATACAACAACTGGTTCAGTAAAATAACACAGGATCTCATTACTCAAAGTATTAAGCTTGAAAGCAGGGGGCGGGGGGAAAGCCTTTCAGAAACCACAGATTTCAAGCTCTGCAAACATTCCCACCCACATACTCTGTATAGGAGTCAGATGCAAAAAGTCCTTAACATACAACCCACAGTCCTAAAAACTCTGTTAAAAATCCCCTTCCAATACCCACTTGGACATGCTTAGCTGTGCAAGAATGGTTGTTTTCTGATGTTATTGTTCTGAAAGAGAACTGCTGTTCACTGTGGTGATGTGTACAATGATGTAGAGGCATTTGAGCAAAGGATTTATTCATCTTGCATCTCTGCAATTGCTCAAGGAAGGATAAATAGGATAGCAAAAGCAGAGAAAAGGCTAAACTTCGCATAGTGTCCTCCAAATATGTATCACTTAACACAGCAAACGCTACAGTCTACTGTGCAAACGGGCTATCTAAAAAATTCCATCAAATTAATCATCCCCTGCCCTCCCATTTCAGTCTACAAGCCACAAGACTTCTGTCATTATACAGCAGTTTAGTAAGGGGTGATTAGGAAGCTGTGGAGGGGTTCAATCACAGAAACAGGTACATTAGCATTAACAGTAAGCTCTTATTATTTCAGTAATACTGAAAACATTCGTCACCTGCCTTTCGCATACAATCCATTAAGCTATATTTGATCTCTCAGAGCCTCTGAACTCCTATCAAGAAATCCAATAAGCTGCCTAGAGCTTTTTTAATTTTATATTGAACAAATATAACCCTATACTAAAACCAAGGTAAAGCCAAAACACCTTTTCCCTGCCTCTGCACCTCTCTCCTGACTTCATCCTAGCATCTGGGATGCAAAACTCTTACAAATTAAAGGTGGTTTCCACTGTATTTTACTCAGTAACAACACTAACTGTGAATTCTTACTTTGCCCATTACAGAATTGGACATTTCAGGCTTCTGTGTTAGCTTCGCTGTCAGGAAAGTAAGGTTTATTTACAGAGAGAGAAAGGTGACAACCAGGAGGAAACAACAGGAAGGATGGACGTGGAGCAGATTTTAGGCATAACTATACTGTAGTCAAAGGAGTGACTGTGGCACGGTCTCCAGTTCTCTAGCTTCAGCCAATAATTGCAATAACGGCATCACAGCACTCATGACACGCAGAAAGACTCTCATAAGAAAAAAAGTTATCCCACACTGAGTATCATATTTCCATCACCAAGTTTGGTAACTCAAGGACTCAAGTGACTCACCAGGACTCAAACCAGTTAATTTAATGCTAACTCTGATCTCACAGAGCGTCATGTTTCCATAACCAGACTACACCAGGACTCAAGCCAGTTAATTTAAAGCTAGCTCTGACCTCATTATGCTGCTCTGCAATGATCATTCTGCACTGCCGCAGCATCACATCCTTTGATGTATCACCACAATCGATACCACAGAGTACCCCAGAGTAGCTTCTACTGCTCGTCCATTCTATCAGACTATCCATGTACAGCATACAGCTAAGCAGGTAACTTTGGCCTGCATCTTAAACACGTATTATAATTGCTACATGATCTCTTTCACATCATTAGGCTTTCCACCACAAGCCTGCCTACATGACTGACTCAATTTTTAAACAACTAAAATTACCTAATTTCCTCTCATTGTAAGGTTCCTGGAGCTTTCTACAAGACCAATGCCTGGTCAAAAAGGCAGTCTGTTTATTCAGCTCCAAAGTAATTTTGGTTTTGTACTGAATCAAGCTGAGTAAGAACATACCTCTTCTTTTCCAAGGGTTTTCAGATGATCCAGGATCTGTGCTATCACTGTTTCACACAGTTTATTGATTTCACCCAGGAACTTGGAGTCTCCACCATACAGGGTATCATTGGAATCAACTGTAGAGATGAAATCAAGCTTAGGTCTGGCTAAAGAGCTATACATTTGTTTGCTACTGAAAACACCAGCTATTTATAGAAGACCAGGTTTGGAAGTTATAAGATGACCCTTGCCCACCAAGCACAAACAGAACAATCTTGTTTAAGCGCCTGCCACTTGGTTGCCTACTATGTCCTCTTGATTTTAGGAACAAAACACTCCAAAGAATCTTCCAGCTTATAGCTAGTCCTGTATTCCTGGATGCAGCCAGGTTCACAAATATCTGCTAGACTTAAATGCAAAGCAACATATAGCATCAATTTTCACTTCTTCCACAGAGATAAACTCCCTGCTCCCATCAGTTTAGAAGAGTATGGCCATCATCTTCAATGGCAGCAGAACTAGGCCTAACAGTTTATGTTTTACTAAGCGAAAACAACAAGATTTTCAAAGGAAACTGCATTTGTTGGTTTTGGTTTGTTTGTTTGGTTTTTTTTTTTTCCCCTAAAATAAAACCTTGATTACCTCAAAGTCATAGAGAGAAATTCAGAAAGTGTATTATAAATTTCAAAGACCTTGAAGGATTTTTTGGAGGGAGAGAACTCTTGGAAGTTTTTAGAGCTTATATAATCATGATTTTAAACATGTGTTTTGGCCTCATTTACTCATGATGTTTTACTAAGAAGTAAGTTAAAAGAAATTTGTAAGTTTAAGCGTATTCTGGGTAAATCAGAAAACACATAAGATAAAAGGTGATCTCTTGTTCCCAAGTAAACTTCATTTTAAGAAGCTAAGGTACATGGTCCACCTAGGAAAAAAATCCATCATCCAACTACAGGGGAAAAATTACTAATTTATATATTTCCATGCTTTTCTCCATTGACATCTAATTAATTTAAATTTCTCATCTTGGGATTATGAAATTATTTTGGTTGTATAAAAAATGGAATGAAAGAAAAAGCAGCTAAACCACATTTCCTTTCAGAATGTGAAGAGCAGATTTACTATAGAGTAGTTGTTCAACTGACAACTATTTTCTGTGCTGCTAACTGCAAGAGATATTTTGTCATGGTTGGTAACTCTGATGGACTATCCACCAGAAGAAGGGCAGAATATATTCCAGCCTGCCTCTTTGTGAAAGCCCTGTGCAACTAAAAGAAAAAGACAAAGTAGTTTGGCCTCTCAGACTAACTAATCTTGCCAGTATGCTTTAAAAGACTTGATTAATACTGTCCTTTAATTTAGTAACCTCTCTATGATCAGAAGGCAAACACTCAAATTTTAGAGCAATCAAAATATTATTAAAAAACACTATAGCCTTTTTATAAAATGCAAAATCTTTAGAATTTTTTTCTAGCTATTCTGAAGATTTTTGTAAGTTACCACCACAAATTCCAAAACTGAAAGCCTGCCTTCAAAGCAGCAAATACATCTAAATAATGGAAGACTAGGCATTACCTTCTGAAAACTGGAGTTGTTAATAAATGTGAAACACCAACAATAAGTGTAGATCAAGTTGATACTTTAGACTAAAAGAAAATCCTCAGTACTTATTAAGTTCTGATATTTACTTGAAAAGTTCACAGTTCAAAGTATTTGCATCAATGCCACCAGGAATAAACTAAGTAAACCACTCTGCACAGATCCAGTTTAAAGAATAGACTGTACTTCTGTTTGGCAGCCACCTCCTGTGATTATTTTAAGCTACAGTATCTGGACCTGCACAGGAAAAGGATCCATTCTGTAAGATCGACTACCATTGATCTTCATTAAGTGCGTACGGTGATAACACAATACTACAAATTGCATGGTGGAACACAAGGATCCAGAGCTACCCTTATGTATTACCTTTATCTACACGGTAGATATATGCTTCTTGAGTCATTGCAGACAGCAGATGCAAAACATTAGTATAAATCCTGACTTTGTCATCGCTGTTATCCTCCCAAGTATAATCCTGGATCACATTTAGTAATCCTCGCACAAGAAACAACACTCCTTGCTCTGGATGGTCCTACAGAAAAGAAGAGAGATAAGTCAAAAACAACACCACAACCACCCCCACAAAAAATAGGATTATTTGTGGTCATTCAGGGTTTTAGAGTCACAATATTAGCTCTATAAAAGCAAAAACCACAATATAATTAAAGCTGACAACTACTTTTTTGAAGTGTGCTTCCTGCAAATCCTTTTAAAAATTTGTTCCAGTTTCCTTCTAAAATGCCCATTTGACCCATAATCGTAAACTTGATCTAGGCAGCCTCCACAGACGAACTTCGAAATGCTTTGTTTTTTAGTCACAGGGGAATAATACAAAATTAATTGTCAGCTTCTTAACAGCTAAGCCTCTAAAATTAAACACACTGGGTAGGATTTTTTTTTATTAAAAGAATGTCAGTAAGCTATAGAAACAAGTATATTACTCATATAATTATGAGTTTCAGAAGAACACCTACACTGGGAAGTCAAAGTTACAGACAATCAACAATCTTTTAATATGAGAGGAATATAATTATAAAGACATCTGCTTTACATAAGCTATGAGATTTTGCAAGCAGTTTTAATACTACATCCAGCTTATTTCAAGCTAGCAGTTGGTGCAATAATACCAACATATGTAGGACAAATCACAGTCCACTGCGGACATTTCCTTCTGATCATGTATCCTGTAAAGTAAATAGGAGAAAAAATTATGGAAGCTAATTTCTGAATCCTGGTTATTTCATTGCAAGTTTTTCTTCATTACTGAATCTGAGAGGTTGAATCCCTCCTTCAATCATCTATTAATGATCTGAGGCATTTCTTTGAGGAGCATCCAGTTCTGACATAGCCTTCCTCCAGAGTCTTACCTCTGCAGTCAGTGGAACAACAGTAACACATCACAGTGGCAACTAGCCTTTCCCTTCTGACAACACAGCACCTCTACATTGCTGAACATGCATGGCTTGGGAGACCCTTTCCATTGGAAAAAGGAGAATACACTGCTCTGATTATGAGGATTTGGACAGACTATACTGTGTGCTGCTTCATCAAATGTGTAGTCAAAGAAAAAAGGAAGGAGGAAACCATAACGAATGTTTCAATGAGGAGGAACAACCTATTTTCTCCAATAACAAATGAATAAACCTCAAACTTTTTCTTTCTTTTTTTTTTAAAAAAAACAAAACAAAACAAAACAAAACAAAACAACCCATGCCATTATACTAAGCCAACTTGCTGGGAAAGAAGACTCTTCTCAGACAGGGCCAGAGCTGTTAACAGAGAGAAGTAAAAATCTTCAAGCATTAGGTTTCCACTGCAGTGAAATCTGGAGAGTCAGAGGCCTGTCTTTCTTCTCCACGGTCAACAAAATACCTTCGCTATGTAAGTTTTATCTCAGGTCTTCCAGATTAGTTTACCATTTTTCCTCATCTTTCAGCTATAGCTGAAAATATAGGAAGGAAAATTACACATATATCTCTATTTAAACTTGACCATTGGTTAAAAATTGGAAAGGTGTAGAATGGTAGTATTTTGTTAAATATTAATCGGAAGAGGGAGGTTATGCCAAAACACATCTTCTAATTATTATTTTCAGTCAAAAGATTAGGCAACGTATAACGAAGAAACTAACTGAAACTAATAGAAACTAGAGCTCTATATTTTTCCCCTCCTCAGGTATTAGATTTTATGAGTGCTCAGCTAAAATACCACTTTTCTGCAAAGATCTACTAAAACAGTAAATGATGTTTACACAGTTAAATGGTGGTGAGATTTCACTTTACCCTAAATCCAGTTAAGTGCAAGGTGCTACTGAGAGATGCAATACTGTACCTCCACCTCCAAACAATTGTTCTGCCACCCCATTTTGCATTGGGGTGAGTGATTTTGCAGCCAACGAGCAAATCAGTTCAGCTTGCTCATGGAAAACTAACCACTGCATCTCCCACTCCCCAAAGCCCAGTCTACTCTGAATTTTTTTACCAGGAAAGTCAAAATAATCTGCTAGCCTATGTGCTATTAATATACACACAACTTACCGGAACAACTAATAATGTGGAAAAAAAATTACAAAGGAATTCCAGGAGGAAGGCATCAGAAGGTCGCATCTTTCCATCTACACTGATCATTTTTGGCACTTCAGGAACAAGGCTCACTGCAGCTTTGAAAAAAGCATCAGCTACAAAAGAAAAATATAGTTGCTGTATTATCCACTCCAACTGCGATGGCAGTCATGCCTGTGATCCAATGATTGCTTTGAGTTTGTTTCAAATAGACTACAGAAAATGAATGTATGCTTAGCTGCAAAGAAACTCGAGACTCAGCAGTCAAAATATGTGGTAATTCAAGTGATGCTGTTTTTTCAAAAGAAGTTCCCACATCACTTGAGACCTCTGAAATTATAATTCTTCTCTTTTGCTTAACAAGAGGACACGATTGTTTCAAATATATTGCCTATGTAATAAAAAAAATAAATTGCACATAATTCAAAATTGACTTATCTAAAGAATTGCTTATGCCAGGAGAATGGGGAATCCAAAGGGGGCAGAAAAGCGTATTAGATCATGATAACTTGTTCACTAATTCATTCACAAAATGCTGTTAAATTTATAAGGAAGTATGGACAACTTCATTTCCCTAAGTATTTACAATCATTAAAAGTAAAATACTAATACAGTATGAGAACCTGAGGTATTGCTTGTTACCTAGATAAAATTATTCTTTCCTAGAATCACAATACAGGAATTACGGAAACCATCCACCATTATGGCCTTGGCAAAATTGCCATTAGGAGGTTTTTCATAACTCTGTTATGTCTCTAACCCTAACAAAAAACCCCCAAACACCACTAGAATATCTGTTCCTCGGTTTATGAAGTTAATATTTGCAAATTAAAAACAATGGTATTTTCCTTCATACCCTAGAAAACCTCCTATATATGCTAAGAATTCACAAAAAAATTTCTGACAGCAACATTCTTTTGCACTTTGTTGGCTACATTTCAAAATATCCAAGTACCCAAATCCCACTCAAGTTGTTTAGCCATATACTTCAGAGCATCCTTCAGAATTAATACTGTATCTTTATTTTACAGGAACAGACACTGAGGCCATGAAATCAAATTTTAGTGAAGAGAAGAAGAGAATTCTTGGTGAAAGCCAAGAGATGTCACTCGTCTGGGACGGAGATACCACTGACAGACATGCATGGGCATTTCCAGGAGCGCAGCTTGCTCTGGAAAAATTCATTTCAGCACATGAGACTCCAAGCAAATTTGCTAAATATAGTACCAAGTGATATCTAATTTAAACTTATGAGGAATACCAGGGAAACATGTGCTTTGGAAAAACTGTAATTCTTCTGACTCTTATTTCTTTTCAGCACACAAGTACTCAAGCCCTTCTGAACTTTTCAGTGCTTAGAACGCAGAGCACTTCAGCCAACCATCATACTTCCTTTTATTCTGCGCATTTATTTTTAAGGTGAAAGAATGCTTTGATTTCAAACAACATATAAGTTTCCCCAGCCAACCCAAAGGAAGGTAAGTAATCTTTCCCTGAGCTTTATTAGAGGAAAGAAAGCAGCAGCAGATGTTCATTCTAGCACAAGTAAATGAATCGCTGTCACTTCCACAGTTGTCTCAGCAGAAAAACACAAGTGCATGCCCCACACCACCATATAATCAAAACATGTGACCAGACAAATGAAAAAATGTGTCTCAGAAAATAGTCTGCATACCAAAGTACCCAAGTCTGTGCAGAGAATACACCTGCCTTCTGAAGTTATTTCATAACAGGACAGGAATGATCTGTGCAGCAATCAGTCTTTGCGATGAAAGAGAAGAGCTGCAAAGCGCCTCACCTTAATTTAGTGCCTGCTCTCCCAGCAATCAGTCCTAGACATTCTTCTCTACACTTCTGCCTTAGCACAAACCCAGAACCTCTTCTCTTCACTATGAATAACTGCAATTTGATTCGATTTACACTTCTTGACCTCCTGCCATTGCAGCAAATAAGAGCTGCGTTCTCATCCGGTTGAGCACCTTCGGAGACAGGAGGTCCCTCGTTAGACCACCCCCCAGTAAGACCAGCATGCCGTGCTCCTCTTCAGGTGACGGCTGCTGGGAATGCGGAGAGACCTGTCCACACCACAGATGGCTCACTGGGCCCTGCCCTTGCTGCGACAAGCTCCTCTGCGCTTCCATCTTTTCCTTCCCTCACCTCAGCAGTCCCATGGCTGCTGCCTCCCTGCCCTGCCCATGGGACTGTTGTCTTCTTGCCGCTGCCGCAGGCTGGGTTTGCAGGTCACCCTCCAACCCCCACATACAGCCGCTGTCTCAGCACAGCAGCGACACTGTGGGGCTCTTGCCTCCAAGCTTTTCATTCTTCTTCCTTGCCTCCATTCCCCATGCCCCTCACACGATGCAGAAAGGCAAACCAAAAAAAGCAATAGAGCATAGAATCACCTAGGTTGGAAGGGACCTTTAAGAGCATCAAGTCCAACCATCAACCTAACACTGCCAAAACCACCACTAAACCATGTCCCTTAGCACCATGTCTACCTGTCTTTTAAATACCTCCAGGGATGGCGATTCCACCACTTCCCTGGGCAGCCTGTTCCAGTGCTTGATAACCTTTTCAGTGAAAAAGTTTTTCCTAATATCCCATCTGAAGCTCCCCTGGTATAACTTGAGGCCATAAAAGCAGGTCGTTTTATTTTCTATTAAAGAGAGATATTTTACTGTGGGACATCCAGAAGTACTGGTTCAGGAGAATATATTCACTTTGTTACAAGTTCAGCCAATCTGTGCTAACCACAAAATTGTTCTTACACTGGAACACTAAAAGCACATTCATCCAAGGTATATGTGCTTCGTAAGAAGCAAAAATAAAGTAAATTCACATTAATACTAAGATTTTATTAGAGAGTTTGCAGAAAACTAACTGTCCTCCAAACACTACCACCCAATTCACTTGTAGAGAGGTGTCAGAGTATGCATCACATGCTCTTGAGTTTGGAGTTCAATAAATAGGTTGTCACAGAAGTGCTATTTTCTTAATAACTTAATAAGTATTAAATAAGCATTGGTATTTAATTCTGAATTACACTAATTAAAGGGTTATACAACAGTGCTTTCTTCTCTATATTTTTTAAAAGTCAACTTATAAAGCTATTAGTGTAGAGATGTTTGAAGAGAAAAACATACAGCTGCTTTTCCTGGCTTCCAAAAGGTGTAAGGAACCACTTTAAAAGCCCCAAAACCCACAATCACAATGATGTTAGGTTCTTGATTTAAAAAAAAAAAAAAAAAGGAAAGAAAAAAAAAAGACGATAAAAAAAGCTTCTTCCAGTGAAGGATGCTGTTTTCTTATCTGCCTAAATTATGATACTGCGTCTAAAGTGAGCCACTGTTAAGCTGGATAAGGAGAGAGCAACCTGCGCATTACAACAAATCATCATGATAAAGTCTCCCCAGACTGCTGTTAATATCTTGTGCAGTGCTCCGGACACGACATACTTCATGCTTCGCTAAATATATCCTTTCACAGCAGCTCCTTCATTTTGGTTGACCATAATCCTGTAAATCTTTCCCCCGAGCATACATGCGGACCTTCAGGCTACAAAAACTAAAAGTCTTGGATATACAAGTCAGCACTTCCAGTAATACTCTCCTACGGAAAAAGCAAGTGAAATTGGTGCTGAATGTTTTGCTATCGTCAATGTTCATGACGGTATGTACAAACACACATTTAGTTCCACATACACACAAATATATGTACCTCCATATTTTTCTATATATCAATCTCTCTACATATAAAAATTTAGCTTAGATTGTATTCGCTGCTCTATGATAGTCAATTAAACTGTACTGATTTTAGATTTCAGGCAGGCAAGAAACCAAGGAGGAACAACAACATTAGAGATGGAAAAACAATTAAGCTCCTTAAGTCCACCTTTAAAGAGCAAAAGAGAGTGAGTTTGACACACCTACACAAACTATTTTTAGTCACGGATACAATTACACAAGGCTAAGTCCACCCAAAGGACAAAACCAGGGATGATATGCCCTCTTCTGCATTCCACATCACCTTCATGTCCTACAACGCTGTCGCGCATATTTTAATACTCCGAAGATTTTGCTTCCACATCAGACAGATGTTGGAAATTTAATGAAGCCTTGTACTCCTGTGAAAAAAATTAACAGAAAGCAAGCATGGGGAATTTGTTGCCCCCCCCC
>VYXH01007789.1:443911-470146 GCA_013397275.1 Burhinus bistriatus
CCCCCCTTTTTTTTTTCCCCTCTGTTAAATAATACATTGCAATGCTTGGTTGTCAAAACAATAAACATTTGGAACTCCTTCTCCTCACACTAGTGAAGTCACTGTGAGAGTTTTGCCA
Organism: Burhinus bistriatus; assembly: GCA_013397275.1. NCBI lineage: Eukaryota > Metazoa > Chordata > Aves > Charadriiformes > Burhinidae > Burhinus > Burhinus bistriatus. The sequence continues at coordinate 444,030 of VYXH01007789.1, forward strand.
CATTGTTGAAATGTGTTTTTCCCTTGAGCTATTGAGCATTCTCCGTCTTAAAACCCTCCACAGATCACTTCCATTCCAGAAACTACAAAGAGTTATTTGAAGTAACAACGATGAAATAAGAAAATAAATGTGCTGCTGCTTGGTGAATTGGAACGTAATATGTTAATTCATACTATTTCAAACTAAGAATTAGCTGCAGATAAAAAGGTAACTATGTGGATGAAGCTTGCTAGTGCTGGTTTTACGAATAGCTTGATTATAGATTGTTTGCAAGGCCTTAGTACTTCCAGACAAAGGCACACAGAGGCACAAGTGGAAAGGGTGATCATACAGTATGAGCAAGAACACCGGATACAAGATATTTTATTCTTAAGCTGTAATCACTAAATGCAACACGTGCCCCCCCCAAAAAAAAAAACCCAACAAAACAAACAAAAAAAAACCGCAAACAAAAAAAAATTTCACCCTGCCTCTCTGAATTCCATGTAATCCCTAAAGACTGTGAGGTAAAGTATCATTAGCAGTCTTTAAAGAGAGCTCCATTAGTAATACTGGAAACTTTGAAATAATAAATGCTATAGTTAAATACTGTAGTTTCTCCTGGTTATATGAGGTGTGTGTTGGGGGAAAATCAAATGAGCAGACACATGGAAAAACATGATACAACACTGAAGAGTCAATATAGTTTTTGCAGAAGGAAATCATTCCTCAGAAGTCTCTCAAGTTTTCCAAAGAACCACCAAGTTTGGGTTTAAAAGTGACCCAGCCAATGCCAATACTTAAATTTTTAAAAATACATTTCACGATGTCCCTCATACAAAAGGTTCTTAAAACAACTAAGTTGCCAAAAGGTAAGGAGGAAAGTCCTCCTGAGGATTCGTAACTTAATAAAGGATGGGGTGAAGGGGGAAAGGAGCAGGAATAAAAATTTTTCACAGTGGAGCGAAACGACTACTGCGTTCCTTAAGGTTTTGCAGAGAGACGTCCTTACGATGAGCTGGGAGGTGACTGCGTTTGCAGACTAGGCTGGAACGTGACTACAAAGCATCGCAGATGGAGCTCATGATTCTGAGCAATAAAGTAGCAGATGAAATCTAATATTAGTACGGCACGCGGAGAAAGAAACAGCCTTTGCTATAACTAGAAAGATAAGCTCTAAATAGGCTCTTTACACTCATGAAAGATTTTGGAGTCATTACAGATGGTTTCCTGAAAACTGCATCCTAAACAGCTGTTGAAAAGGCAAGGCAATTATAAGAATCATTAGGACAGTAATGGAAAACTGAGGTGTCATTGTATCATTTACATAGCTGTTGTGCATTTATACCTGAAATACAGTCCTGATCTTCCCATTTCCAAAAGGATAAAAAGAAGATTAAAAAGGTGCTAAGGCATAAAACCATTTCCTTATTAGAAAAAGACTATACTGATACAAATTCTTCAGGAACTTATCAACTCCATCATCTCATAGGTAGCATGAAGAAAAGGAACCAAGAATGACTGAATTTTTCCACAGTATCACTAGTACATCAGCTGCATGCACGGAAACACTCAGTTAACATTTAAAAGCCATACAGAAACAAATCCTTAAGTAGTAGATGTCCAAGTTGCATGTAACTGTGGAACTCGCTGTCACATGAAGTAACAAAGGCCAAAAAGTAAAAATTGATTGAAAATTTAAATTTCTAAGGATTGGTCCATCTATTTTATGAAATACCATGGCCCATATGCAACCTTTGTTGTAGGATGTATTTAGACCACCTGCAGCTGAAAGCTAGGAAGCATCATTCTACATTATTGCTTCCTGAATGTTCCTTTAGCAGATGCTACTAGACACTTTCAAAAACAGGTCATGGGCTAGACAGACTTGAAGAATTGACAAACTGATACGAAATGCTAGTCTGAAAAGCTTACAGAGACACAGATGTCATTTCTCTCAAGTCATATGGAAAAACTATTGGCTGGGATAAGGAGAGGAACAAGAAAACGCTCAGTGAATGGGAGAAGTTTCCAGGTGTAGAAATCCCAGGTAACAGTACAAGTCATAACTTTGTTTGAATACATTTAGTATTACTAGTAAGGAAAATAGTGTCCCATCAGTTTCTCCCAAAGCCATTTTGCTGCCTTCAAGGAAAATGGTATTTAAAAAGATAACAGAGACAGTGTATACCAATCTCACTGGAGAACTGTGAGCCAAGAAGTCCCAAAATCTGTAACTGTGAAAACCTCTTCAGCTTCTTATTTCTCTAGATTCTTTACCTCACATTCTTTCTATATTTATATTCTTCAGATCTGTAAAGATTTTAGGAGATTAGGAAGGAATACCAAAAATTGTTATCTAATGCTACTGAGAAAATACACTAAAAAATTATTTGACTGTGATTAAAAATTACTTATTAGGTATTCCATACCATACTATCTCCAAAACGTGGCTGAAGCCTCTCATATTTAGAGAGCATTCATGGAAAAGTAGCATTTTCTGAAGTAGAAAAAGAAATTCCTTTTGCAATCTACAAGTGAAACTGTGTTTCATCTACCTTGGAAGAACAGAACAAATACCAAGAAATACATTAAGAATGTATGCTTCAGAATTAAAATCTGCATTTGCTAAACAAAATAAAGATCTGCATCAGTTGATTTGGGGGACAAAGTTCTATGTTCGACAATATCCCAGTGAAATTAGTCACACAGAATCAGCTGAATTACTTTATTCACTTAGCATGTTACTTATGAAGCAAGGCAAGGATTTCACAGCCTTTAAAATAAAAACGCCGCTCAACACACATTATCAGAAAGTTGCGTCATCTCTACCCACCTGCTGAACGCTGTGACCAACAATTAAAAAAATCATGCTGTCTGTTCTCTGACAGGCAAAAGCAGCATTTCCACGGGGAGGAAATATGTGCAATTAAAATAATACCTATATCTCAAAAATCCAGAAGAGTGAAACAACAGAGTGTGCATTTAATCTCAATTTAGTCCAAGCACTCCCTATGACAGAAAGCATGACTGATGAGAATTTATTATTCTATGTTGGCAGCATGCAGCGTTCTCCGGCTCAGTTAAAAAAAATGAAAAGAACATCTCTGTAAAATCTAGCATCTTCTGTTCTAAGGTCGGCTCTTAATAGGCTCTCCAGAGGTACTAACTATGCATCCAGGACAAAATCACTTAAACCATTCCAAACGTAATTACAGATTCATTTTATTTAAAGCACCTCTTGGGAGCAGGAGACAAGCGACAATAGTCTTATTTACTACCTACTGAACAGTGTAGCTGGACAGACATCCATCAGTGTATTAATAGTGGACTTTCCATGAGCCTATAAATTCACGTTTGTGACCCAATTTCGTTGTATCAAAGAAAATCTATTCCAAGAAAAATTACAATTAGTTTTCTAACACTGAAGTATTTGGGTGAGTTCAAACAAGCACCACACAGTTGCTTTGATTAACAATGTGGCACATCCCAGCAGGCAAGGCTCTGATTTAATAGAGGAAATTGGACTGGTGAAACACTAGGACTGATGGTCTACTACTGTTGCCCCTTGAGACGGGGAGTGAGGCAGAACCCAAACTCCTCCAGTTATAACGAGATTAGCTGTGGCTCTCCAGTTGTTGGTAGTTTATCAGTGCAATCCTCAGATCAGCAAACTTTATTTACTGTTATGACCCACACATCCTGTTTATAAAAATGCAGTCTTTTAAATTGTCCTTATCTACCCCAATAGGTAATTGCACTTCAACTTAGATGCATGGCAATTTAGAGGAATCTTCCTGTTGCCAATAAAAGTCTATTCTGTGAAATTAAATTTTCTTACGTGTTTAAGTGAAAGCTCAACTCACTGAAATAGCTAGATTCCCTGTAGGAAGTTAAAATTGAAAGAAGTACAAGAATTTAACTGCTAAAAACAACAGCTGGAATCTTAAAAAGAAACTACATGCACATGCACACATGCATGCCCCACTACTGACTGAGCTATCAGATCAGGTACATTACCTTTCAGTTTTATTTCTCTTCCCAATTTTAAACCGATTAAGCTAATTCCAATCAGCATGAAATAAAGGTTACACACAAGGCACAATTTCACTTCCTAGCCTAATGCTATCATTAATTGCACACTCTTAAAACTTCACTTCATGCTGCATTGGTTTTAGTAGATCAGCGGCTAATTGGCATCAGTTGAGTCAGTTAACTGACTGGATTTAAATTTGCTGTTATGAATTAATCAGTACTTCTTACACACATGAAATGCATTCAGTTGAGATACAGATTAAACTGCGTTAAAAGTAACTTTCAAGGACATGTCTGACTACAATACATCAGAATATGTGAAGACAGTTCATAAAAAATGTTCCAAGACTGGTGTCACTGTTGCCTAACTGGTTAACACACGCTAAATTACTCATTCAAGTGACATGTCTCTGAATACAAATTATGCCCAAAATAGCTTTTCTAAGGAAGCAAAAAAGTGTGTAACAATAAAACCTTGGTAATCAAAGTGAGTTACCGAAGACCAGAGTTTTGCACATGCTTTCATTTCAACAAAAGCTGAGGTGCTCCTCTCTCTAGCTTGTGGATCTAAAATTCAGGAGAGGGTGGTTAATAAATACGCATTTTAGAGATTGAGTTCATAACACTTTGCATATACCCACTACCTTAGAAGATTTCAGAATGGAGATCCTATTCATTGTTGAGCGAGCGCACCGTGTTCACATGTCAAACAGCAGCTGTACACATTTATAAACTCTCACACTGAAAAATCTGGACAATTGTTGGGGCCCAGGAGTCTCACTCAGAGAAGACTTGGATCACAAAAGAAGTGGAAAAGCAGTTTATAAATTGAAAGATTATTAAACCACAGAGTTGGTCTCAGCATGGGCAGGGCATAGTCCTCAAAGACTGAATATCACAAAAACTGCTTTGGATTTGCTTCCAACAATAGATGCACTGCAACACAGCAACAAAACCAAAAATTGATACAAAGGATAAGGTAAGCTGGTCAATTAAACAAAACACCATAGGAAGAGAAAGCGAGTCCATTTTTGGTAAAATGTTATCTACAAAGAAACTGCACAATACTAATTACACAACAACAGACTTTGCAGATCTTTTATTTGCACAACATACTTGGACACAACAGTCAGCTTTACTCTAAATCCCTCTGCTTTGCTATATGGGCAGCATCAGATTCAAAACAAAGAAATACAACAGTCACTCTGTACTAAAAAGTCTTAATCAGCATCCTAAGTCAGCTCGTTTGTGCAGCTGGAACATACTGGTTAACGCAGAGCTTGGAAAACAAGCTCTCGTGAAGAAGCACAGAGCTAAAACAAAAGACTTAATAGCCACAACAAAAGATGTTGCAAAGTAAGCAATTTATCACTCTCACAGCTCCACTGAAAACACGTAAAGGAAAAGCATTTACCATTGGAAAGCAGACTTTTAAAGTCAGTATTAAAACTGCAAAGCAAAGTAAAATGACATTGCTTTTAAAAGGAAAAGAAACATACTGCAAACAGTTAAAAAGTATGAGAAGACTTTCAGAATAGGTCTTCCGTTTGTGATATGAACAGGAACAGGACCATATTAAATGGTGATACAGACTTAATGCTCATTCTAGTCCCAGTGTAGCTCCAATTTTTTTTCCCCACATCACTTTTTGTCAGAATTTCCAATTACTTAAGACCGAGCTAACAGGATGGCTAAAAACAGTACTCAGGCCCTGAATCAATAATTCAGATCAAAAAAAGAAAATATATTTTTCATTCTTCATATTATCTGGTGTTACTCCATTGTTTCACTCTGATACAGTGGCATATTTCTTAACTAAGCGTTTATCACACACGTGCTTTGATAGCAAGTTTCTGGTGTCATTGACCTAAGTTTTAATTCTTTTCCAGCCTGTTGCAGGATTTTGTCAGTCTGTGAACTACTAGATGGATGAACTAGTTTCCTTTTTCCATGCTTATAATAAAACACATAAAACACATAATTTGTGATTAGAGTGCCTGCATAATGTTGCAGGAGAAAAACATTCCATGCTTTCCATAATTTCTAAGTAATTTAGGACAACCTTCCTCATAGTCATGACTGTCGACTACAGCCAGCTGTCTTGTTATTTAGATCATAGGATTAGTGTTAGAATTGAAGAGTGGCTTAATATGACAATCACTGTAACAGTGCTTGAAACAGGGTTATATTTTAATTATGTCATAAATACATGACTTAGGATTTCAACCAAGTTATTACTCACAGCTAGAAATATTTCTGAAATAAGAAAACCTTTAAGTAGACAAATTCGTGCCTTACCTTGTGAAAGGCACTGATTTGCCAGAGCAACCTGTCCAGAATGTAGATACAGATTAAGACGTGTGAAAATACTGCTCAGAGATGGAATTGTAATGAAGCAGAAGGCAACACAAGCCTAAAACAAATTAAAAAAAAATGAAACTGAAGATCAGAGTTACAGCAATCATTACTGATTTTACACAAGATTGGGAATCAAAATCTGTAAATCAGTTTTGGGAAATCTTTCAATAAAAAGCAAATATGTGAATCCAAAATCAGAACTTCAAATTCCTTATTGTTATTTCAATAATTATAACACTATTTATTATCATTAATTATTGTTATTATGAGATTAGCTCAAAACTTACTCTATGATTGTAGCTCAAAGAGTTCGTCTCTCCTCAAGTAACCAGCTTGCAGCTCAGGACCGAAATCTAACTAGTAAAGCAGACTACTGGTCCTCAGCAACAATCCATCTGTCGAACTGGCTAAAGCAGGGGCATCGTGTCTATTTGGGAGGAAGCAGACTAGTGCAGCATGCTGCGGCTTTAGACCTACTGGAGCAGCCCAGACACCTAGATGGAGTGAGTAGCTCCCAGGCATACAGAAGTTGGCCAGCGTCACCCTAGCTATCCTGTGTCCAGGACATCATGCACAGGTGCCATGAACAAAAATGCCTTAATTAGTGGTAGCATATGCAAACACCTTCATAACACATGCAGATGAAGACATCTTAGTTGCTACGTTTCAGGTGAGAAGAGAGGCACACAAGCAACTTGCATAGCCTGTGCATAATTCAAAACTCATTTGACCGTATCTATATAGACTCAGAGGCACAAAAGCTGAAAGGAGCAATTTATATGCAATTCAAATACTGATTTCAGCATATCAGCATTGTTATTATGAGACAGAAGTTTAAATATATTCTTTTCCCCCTATCTCCCATTCTCTCTGTGATTGAGTTGCATAGAATTTAAGTATTTTATTTCAAATATAATTTGAAAAGCTGAGCTTTCTAGAATTCACACAAACAACTCTCCAATGAGCCTTCCTTTGGAAAGGGAGTTGATCTTGCTGCTTTTAAACACAAAGCTGCTACTGGATGGTTTGGGTCCTTTTAGGTTTTTTTTTCCCCCTTAAATGGCAGCATTTAGCTTTAGAGAGTAAAGATCAGCGGTAATAAGAGAAAAATAAGAATACAAACAGTGTCAAAAAATACTAACATACTGTTTGTGCAAAAATTATAAACTTCGGTGGCAGCTATAGTATTATCTTCTAAGAAGGCAGGCTCAAAATTTATTAGAATCAGACCTACCCTGACAAACGCAGCAGTCTTTCTGGAATGATTTCCTTTCATCACCTTTCTTGTTTCCATTGCTAGTTGGTTCACAGACTGCATGTAAAAATCAAAAGCAAGTAATTAAGAAAAACCCACAGATTTATTAGGTCAGTGGCAAATAACGAACTGTATGTTTTACTGCATGCATTTAGAGAACAGAAACTGTCAAAAGGGACCCCTATATAGTGTGCACTCAGTGTACTATTTGGTTTTTACTTGCAGAATCTTAGTGACTGTTCCATAAAGCAAATACGCTTCTGAAGGTTTGTAGTAAAGGTGTACTTGTTGATTTATTCAAGGCTTCAGATCTTCCCTTGCTTTGCAGCTATAGTGCTGTCATCACCTCCTTCCTGGCGTAAAAAAATAATGATTTCTAGCTAACACACTTATTAAAAAACAAAAACAAAATAATAAAAGGATTTAAGAGAAGATACAATGTTGCAAAGGAATCAGATGCAGCTAATGCTCACCTGACATGTGACTCAATAAAGAAAAAGAGATTTAACCTTCCCAATCACAGCAGGACTCTGCCTATATCTGCAGCGAGACGCAGTCTAATCTCTCCTAGATGGAGGATTATAGAAGAGAGAACCCGAATTCTGAATGCACGAAAGTGCCATTTATTTTATTAGACGTGAAATCGGTTGCAAGTTAGGCAGTTTTCTTTGTTGGAATGATACCATGCATGCCTGTCAAGCAAGAACTTCAGAGAGTTTGGGGTGATAAAATGAGAGATGAGATCAAAGTCTACTTTAAAAACACCTGATAAAAAGACTTCAGACTTATTTTGACATAGACCAATAATCTGGGCAGAGAATAGGAGAACTGCAAACATATCCCCACTTATTATGATAATGTAGATAAACCGTCGCTTACATGAATCAACTGGACTAGAACAGGCTCCAGATTGCAAAACATTGACCTGGCTTCAACATAGAAACTCAGCTGTTGTTCAAAGTCACGGCCAAATGAAACCTATAAAAGACAACACCCCCCCTAGATTTTACCATAGTAGGCCATTAACTTTAAGAAATATAAAACTGCATGCAGATAAACCACAGATATTCAAAAGTCAAAACGGCCATATATTGATAAGAAGAAACCCCACCATTAACAACAAAACAGCACCTGGAGAATCTTTGTTCTCTTAACTGTCTCCTTTCAAATGCTTAACCTTCAGGGAAACGTCCAAATTTTGCTGGGTTTTTTTTGTCCATACTCCACATGATCTTCTACTTTACAGATTTATCAAGAAAACTAAATTTAAATCTAGATTTGTGAGATGTTTTCAAAACTAGCAGAACTCTTGTTTCTTTATGGAACAGGGACAAAGGCTTGGTATAGTTCATACTTAAAAAGGCAAAACAAAAAAAACCCAGAAAAATAGATCAGTGAATCTTTATTCACATTCCTGTAATTTCTAGTTGCTAAAGGGCCTCCAAGAGAAATTAGCATTTTCCTAACTAGATATACCAGTAAGAAAAGCAGGTTTTCCTCGAGTTTGGTTAATAAATATATGCTTATATAGTATGGCAAAAGCCTGCAACCTTGCATACTGGCAGGAAAGAAGAGAAATCAAAAACAACCTTTGTGTAAGAACATTCTACTTCCAATCCTCCAGATTTTAAAAAACCAAGTGCTGTCAGCTGGAGTGTCTCATCTGTCAATTAAAAGCCTAGCAAAAAAACAGTCTCCAGGCAGTCTACACTTATGTATTCAAGTGGATTTTTTTTCTAGTAGAAGTAAAGGTTGCATTATTTATTATTTCTCAAGCCACATGCGAGAAAAGTTTTTACAGAATTAAAATAAAAATTACATTTAATCCATAAAGTGAAAGATCAAAGGAACTGCACCAGAAGACAAAGCATTGCTTCTTACATTGCAGACAATGCTCTTTGCTGTTCCTCTATTTGCGCAACTGCTGATTCTTGAGTCCTAGTCTCAAGAAAGCTTGTCTAAAAATACAAAATTTTCCACAAAAAAACCTGACTGTAAGAATGACTGTTACAACTGCTTTTCCCTCCACATTTTAATGTGCACTGGTTTAAAATTTATAACTAGTCATTTTGCTGCTATGGGATTTTTTTTTTCCCACCTAAACCAAGACTATAAAGCCACATCAAATATTATTCAGTGTGGGAAATCCTCCTAAAGGAAATTATACAAGATTGTACTGCATATAAAGCTTAATAATGAAAAATTATATTAAAAACATATTAAGTAGGAAATTATTTAGCTGAACAGAAAGCAACCATCTAGAGATAAATTCATAGAATTGCAACAAAGAACAAAGAGGACAAGTAGAGACAAAGCCTGTCAGCTCTCACTATGTGAAAGAAAAGCCAAGCATTGAGAGTACCTGGTTAGAGAATAAAAAAAAGCTTGACAACATCTCCCTAAAACAACTTGACATCTCAAACACAACAGACAAGAACAAAAGATTTTACTGGGATAAGAGGGAAGGAAGGGTTAAAAATTAATTTCAAGACAAAACAACTGGAGTTTTTTGGGACTACTAACTTGACGATACAAATGATCTTGTTTGTAAATTAAGATAACCAGAAATAAGAATAACATACAAGTCATATTTATTTTGTGTTCCATTTAGAGCGGGGTAGTGGAACTTCATTCACATAAATCAGTGACCTCTGATGCTGTAACAGGCAAGATTTAATTGCTGTTTAACTTTTAATTACTTACCATGTTTTACATAAGATTTAAAAAACTAGCAGAAAATATGATTAAATAAACAACATGTGCACTTTACACTCTTATATTGCACCATGTCAGCTTCAACACCGCATGATATTTCTTTCAACACATGCATACTGATTTCACTAAAACACACTGGTTGGGGTTTTCAATGGTCTTAAGCAAGCCAGACACACAGTCTCTGATTCAGCTACATTGGCACCTGTTTCTCATGGGGATCTCGTGAAAATCCAAGCTATAAGGTACACCCCAACAGTTGCACACAATTGTCACTCACCATTTTTATGAATCCATTTATCAAAGCTGCTAACATTCTTTTCTCATCCTCAAGTGTTAGTGCACTATAAGAGAAAATTTATACAGTAAATTTTAGAATATTGCTTATCTGTAAAGTTTCAAATGATACATACTAATTTATATAATGTTATGTACATATAAAATATTTATTGCACACTAAGACCACTAAGCTTGTAATTTTAGATACAAAGCAATAAAACGAATTTTAGCCTGAATATCACCAAGTCAACCATGAACCAAACTAAATTCCAAATTTAAAAAAAAAACATAAAAATTGCTAAGAGTGTCTTTAGATTTTACAGAAACTCAGATTTTGGCATGAGGAGAAGGAAGCTAAGCTCATGTTTTTTACTGCAGCAAGCAAATGGCTTCAGTCTTGTGTTACAACATGAGAACTTGAGTAGGAACCGATTCTAAAAACCTAAAGAAATTAGTAAATCTAGTCTTAGAAGAAAGTTATCCTATTTAAGGGGAAAAGTTTTTAAAATACACTTTAAATAGTATATGTAATAGTTCATGTATTTATTTTAGAAACATTAGATTTTTGTTTTGGGGGGTGGTGGTGTTTTGTTTTTTACTAACCCTGCCATATAATTTAAAAAATAATTTACATCACCTTGTTACAGTGCTGCCTTTTTGATGTTTCAGGAAGAACTGAAGTAAACTGATATGTAAAAAGAGTTTCTTTTCAAGATTATCACAGATACCTATTCTATAGCAAGAGTCCAAATCTGATTTGAAACAAATTTACATCACATGAAAATCCAGTAAGTCAAACCTGTTTCACTGAAAATGGATGAACAAAAAGTTAAATTACAATTAACTAATACAATTTAATCCTTTTACTATCATATACTTGGCTCCAGCTTTGACCTTTAGTATATCAGTTACTAATTTCCTAGTTCAGACACCAGATGGGAAGAGAACAATAGTTTTATTATACGAATTCAGTAAAGGAGGAAAGAAAATCTCAGCATGATTAGCTCATTAGTGCTTTGCCAATCAAAAGAGTCAACTGATGGGCTTCTGAAAGGCTCAGAAGACTTGTAATGAGATCTCCGGGTCAGTTATAGGTTTCCAGTTCAATTCTGAATCAGACCCCTCCCAGTCTAAAGGCAACAGCCTTTATCCTCCAACAGCTGTTACGGGGGTCAGCAAGCCCTACACAATGGGTTGGGAGTTTCCTGAACCAGGATGTAGAACAGATGCAGGAGTTACTTTAAAACAGTTAGAATTTATGATGATTTGCCAATAAAAAGTGACACAACAGAACCAAGCTAACGATGTACACCATCTTATCTCAGCTAAAATAACTGCTGGTTTAAGGGATTTTAAGGATCTCAGCAAACTATCAGAATTGTTTTGGCAGAATGTCAGAGGACGTACCAAGTATGGATTGCCATAAACTGCTTAATTTTTTTTAATAAGCTGTTTTACCTTCAATATATTGTTCTATTTAAAGACTGAAGTGGCTTTTAGTGCAACATACAGACAAATAAGGTGCTCTAACCCAAAATAAAGCACTCTATCTGGTATAAATTGGAATTACATGCCAAATCCGCTTTCTTTATTGGCAATAAATCTTGCATTCATAGCATATCAAGGCTGAGAAAGTTACAAGTTCCTTTAGAGCATCTGCCATACTAAGAGGCTCTGGTCTCAGAGTGCCAAAAGAAACTGTGCCCTTACAATTCTACTCAACCCAAATCAGAAGAAAAAAGGCGATTTTTGCTCTTAAGATCTAAAATTTGCAGCATTGTGATTCTGGCTCTATTTTTCAATCAGAAACAGATTTCTATGTGATTTTTGCAAGTTACCTACAAACCACAACCCTTTTTCACACTGTACAACTGAATGTGAGGGAAGCTTGATTTACAAGTATCTGGCCAGTATCTTAAGACTCTCTACTTCAAAGTACTACAAAAATGGAAAGAAAATTATCATAGTCCAAGTTTGGCACACAAACACCCTTTTTTCCTATTTATAAATCTGTTTAAAATAAATATTAACAGAAATTACAGGTAGATTGTCGAGTCATAATTGCTGAGAACTCGGCATTATCAGAAGGAATTTGGCACAGAAAAGAAAAAATGTCCTGACCTATACACAACTGCTATTCAAACAGTGAGGGTGCCACAGGGCACCCAGGATCCCTGACAACTTCAGCACTCAAAGCCAAGGGGAAAAGAGGAGGATTTGGGGAAAGACATAGATGGTTCAAGAGCTTCTCCTCTGTTCTAGCTTCCCCGACTCAAGTTCCTAGTGATCTTCCAAGTGTCCTTCTAAATATTTCACACCCCTTTGTAATGGCTGAAAAAAGTGGCCCAAAAAAGGTATAACTGAGTTTGGTAATCTGTGCTTTAATGGCTACATATTCACTTAAATCTCAAAAATAGTTCATTATTCAGTATAACTCAAAGATTACATAGGTTTCAGTCTCAAAAATATTTTTAAAAGATTGGATTGTTTCATGTCTCTGCTTCACTAGAAGACTCTACAACACTACTGCTACTTTCCTTTTAAAATTCTGCTTCAGTATTCAAAGTAAAGCAGTAATTAAAGAGCAAATGGTATGTGCTGCCACTTCACTGCACTGCTCTTCCCTCACCACTAATGGGATTCATGCCTTAATCCAACATGAAACAAACAGTCTCAGAAGTGGGAAACTACACCAAGCAGCCAAACTTTGCTTAAACCATAGTTATTAGTATGAGTAAACTTAACCTTACTTCACAGAATCGTGCATCGTCTTACAGATATGCAGAAGAGCATTAAGTATAACAGGATCCTTTGTAGATTCCTGCTGATGCCTATAAAATGTTTTAGAAAAAGCAATGAAAAATCCTGCTCTGTCAAAATGAAAAACAATGAATAGAATAACACCAATTTAATGCGTAATTCCAATCAGCAGCATTGTATGACACTACAGAAGTTTTATATTCATTTTTTAACCAACAGAACTCCAAGGATCACATAGTTAACAGACATACAATTCCAACAAATGCCAGTCAAGAAACATTATCTTAATACATGGAGCTTTACTGCCAAGCCACAGAATCTGACTCCTTAAGGGACACAACAAGCTAGACGTGTGAGGCAACCTAGGAATGTCAAAACAAAGCAATCCTAGATCTACCAAGAAGTAATATAGTTTCTCATCTACTGATGGACAGGCAGAAAGGATAAATGTCTCATTTAGGTACAGAGACACACGTGCAGTGGAGCACCTCTAAGATGATTAAGGGGCTGCAGCATCTCTTGTATGAGCAAAGGCCAAGAGAGCTGGGACTATTTAGCCTTGAGAAGAGAAGGCTTGGGCGGGCTTAGCAGTGTATATAAATAACCTGAAGATAAGGTGAAAAAGAAAAAAAAAATGTTTCACGGAATCTGTTAATTATTTGAAAAGAAAAGGACTGTTTGACTTTTACAATATTTGAAGATGAAGCCTTATCTTCATTTTCAACTAGGGAAATTTCCATTTTTCTATGTAGTGGAGCTTGTAACAAGAGACTGTCTCTCCTCCTCCATTATACCAAGGTAACAGTTCTGTGCTGTCATATCAGCTGGAATACGAAATAAATTTCATAAACCAACTAAGGCAACATAAATTTTAAAAAGCTCAGAGAACAACTATTCTGATAATCCACAGCAAGTTAGCATCAATGCGATTAGTTCAATTTAAGCTTTCTTTGTGAACAGTTAAATTGTCAATCAATAGATTAACAAAAATGACACATTTTCATTTTCATCCCCATAGCCTGGAACACCTTCACAAGCTAAGTGGCCTATATACTGACTCATCTTCCCCAGCAATCTTTTCAATACATTCCCCAGATCCTCCAGAGTGCATTCAACCTGAATATTCTCCACTTACTTAATAAAAGATTCCATGATGCACTTGCAAACCTCTACTCTCACATTTTCTTTCTGGAACATATCCAGAAACGGCAAGAATTTCTCCTGAGAGTATAAATACATAAAATAGTAAAATCAGGTATTTTACAAACAACACAGTAAACCAATAAATATTTTGGGTAAGTTTTATAATCATAGTTGGTTTAGTTAAAATTATTTTAATCTTTTTTTGAAGACAGTAATTCATCTTGAAGGATGAAAGAGTGGAACAAATGGAAAAGCACCAATGGCTGAAAGGTGAGTCAATTTGTTGACTGCAGAGATGCACAATAAAACACAGAAAACAGAACTGTTTGAATCAAACGTTGCAAAATTTTTAAAAGCAATCATATGCTTGAAACTGCTTAAGATCATGACAAATGCAGACATCTATGGGAACAAAAGGTAGGATATTAAACCCAATGAAAACAGGCCACATGCCAACAACCATTTTGCACGTATTCAGGGCAACTTACGAAGGTCCAAGACATTAAAATT
The DNA here is from genome assembly GCA_013397275.1 of Burhinus bistriatus. NCBI lineage: Eukaryota > Metazoa > Chordata > Aves > Charadriiformes > Burhinidae > Burhinus > Burhinus bistriatus. The sequence continues at coordinate 459,061 of VYXH01007789.1, forward strand.
ATCTTCAAAGATAAGGGTTTAGGTTGTTAAGATACTGAGATACTTAGTTTCTGTATCATCTCAAGGTAGGGTAAGTTTTTCAGAATTATCTGAGCAATTTGTGAACAAGACTCCAAACCCACAGGATCACACTTGACTTTTACTCTTCAACTGGTTTCAGTACTTTTGACATCCGATGTCTCTGTTCGTCTTTCCCTACCTCATATACAGTCTCTGACCTCTCTAAGTTTCACCTTGTTTCAATGCTAAGCTTAAGCCCTACGACAGAACATGTTAAGTATATATCATAATATAGAGACAGCTATCAGCAATTACATGGACACACACACAAATGGTATTTTATCTTCCATTGATTGTTACTTACACCGTAGTAACAAACAAACTTATAGAATCTAATAGCCTAAGGAAAAAAAATGTAGAAAATTGGAGTGGAATAACAAATATTTAAGTAGTAAGCAGCAGAGAGCTTTCAAAACGTTTCTGCGCTTATCTACTTGAAAAAATGTCCTCTCGCTATGTCAGCTTGCAAACAACGTAAATGTCCAATTCGGGTAAATTCTCTGGCAGAAACAGTGCAAAATAGCTCTTCCTAAAAATTTATTTGACAGAGTATCACTTACCACTGAAAAAAGCAGAGAGAAGTCATAGATATAGGTAATAACTTTCTGAATAATTGATTGCAGCTAAAGGAAAAAAAAGAAAAAAAAAGGGGAGGGGGAAATGATTGTAATACAAGTTAAATTAAGACTATCCACACCAGAGATTATTCTTCTCTAGTTATTCATAGAAAACTGGCCTGGAAGACACTTCAAGCATTCATTAATGTAATTTTTTTCCCCAAAGCAGTATCAATTACAGCTATGCTGTTCCTAACAGATGTTTTTCCAACATGCTCTTCAGAACTTATATGAGCAGAGGCTGACCAGCCTGCCCAGGCTTTATTTGTTCTTTACTTTGTATAGTTAGGCAGATTTTTCTGATTTATAGTCTGTATGTCCTCCAGCTCTCTAGACTAAAACAAGCAAATAAACAAACCAAACCAGTTTTTTAAATCTTCTTTTGTAGGCACTTTATCTAACCACAAAAACCTTCTCCTAGAACCTCTTTAACTAAGCCATATCTCACCTGGCACGCAGTGTCAAGAACTGGACACGATAATTCACTGACGCTTTAAGAATGTCAAGTAGAGATGGATTATTTTATGGTTTAATTCTGTTTAAACAGCCTGCCATGACTGCTAATTTTCTTCAGCAGAATACTGCTGTTGACATAGGAGTTAACTATTGCTAATTCTAAATACATAAATCATTCTGCTTTAGCATTTCTCTGGACTGAAAGACTGATGTGCAGGGAAGATAGGAGGAACAAGTCACAGCATTACACTGTTCCAAAAGGCTTCCCAAATTATAGCCAGTGTTTACAAATAATTATTTTGTCGTAAGAGACATCAGTAATGTTTAAGAATTAATTTCATCTAAGAAAACACACATCAGATTTTTACGGATTTCACAAAATAAGTTCTTTACCTGTGGGTAAGCATCTTCAAATGCTCGATCAGGAGTCATGTGTTTGATTACATCAGCCAAAACTGTATTGACCTCTCGCTTCTGTGTAGCAAAAAATGAAGTTACAAAATACAGTAATGAAATTGGCACATAAATCAAGTCACTGAAAACCAGCTGGATAATTTAGAATCATAGAATCGTTTAGGTTGGAAAAGACCTTTAAGATCATCTAGTCCAACCATTGACCCTATTCTACCAGGTCTGCCACTAAACCATGTCTCTAGGCACCACATCTACATGACTTTTAAACACATCTAGGGATGGTGACTCAACCACCTCCCTGGGCAGTCTGTTCCAATGTTTGGTAACTCTTACAGTGAAAATTTTTTTCCTAATGTCCAGCCTAAACCTCCCCTGGCGCAACTTGAACCTGTATTTATTTCCATTTGCCAAAGCATCAGCTTTCTATGGAGCTCTAGTTAAGCCAGGAACTTTAGCCATAGCTCCAGTAAATCCTTACTTAAGCTGGTCCATCTGCCATTAAAATAGAAGGATAAGAAATATGCAGTGCTGCATCATTTGTCCCTATTCATCTGTCATGAAAGGAATACATTTTTCATTCACTACTGAAGTCCTACACACTTACATTGAATAGTCATAGCTTTTCCATTTTTAATAAAACTGCTAATGTAGCCACTTCATCTGTATCAGAAAACCTTCAAAGGAAACAAAGTAATTTTCACATACCGTAAAATGTCTGCATGTATACTCCACCCACACTTCAGCACAGTTGATATAATCCTAGAAATACATGTATCTTCTGATTACCAATATTTACAGGAAGTTATGAGAAATACACTTACAAAAAATACATTTAAAAGAGTGACTCCTGAGGTATGATTCATGCAGACCTAAAGATCTAGCACTAATGACAAACCTCAAAAGTTGCTTATGTATGTAAGTAGAGCTCAGAAAAGCACGGCTTATACAAAGATATGACCAGGTATCATATTTTTTGGCAACTGTGTGCATCTAGAAAAGGTAAACCATGTCATGCTAAGCATATGCTTACTGAACAACTGGCTACAATTTTGCCCTAAACACAGAATCAGTAGAGAAACAGAACGGACAATAACTCACCTGTGGGTTCTTCAGCTTTGTTATAACCTTCCAGGCTTCATTTAATATTTGAAGGCGATCATTTTCAGGAGGATCAGCCAATGCCAAGTTTAATCCCAAGGAGCGAAAGAGGAGATGCTGAAAGTTAATGAGAAATTTTAAAGTAAAAGCAGAAGATGCGTGTCCATCCAACACTGCTCGAGCAGGTACACTGTGCAGAAAGATTTTTTGGATCAAATCACCTTTTATTTAACCGATGTGCAAGTTTTGTAGGCAAGTAAGAGTATAAAGAACTCTCTCGGATAACAAACAGGAATGGTTACAAATTACATACAAAAAGTTACCTTTGGGAATCCAGACTCATCACACTCTTTAATCATGCCAATGAAGTCCATAGATCTGGCAGCAATAAACTCTGCTCTGAATGCTGACATCACTGAATTCAACAGCAAAGCACTGCAATGAACATAACACAAATCAATACAGCTCAACATCAACTAAAATTTTCATTCACATTAAACTTCTTAGATTAATAACTGTCCAGTATCTATTCTAAATTTAAAAAAGGGGAGAAGGAAGAAAAAACCCTCACAAACTGAGCTTGCACTGATGAGGAGTAATAGTGCATAAACAAAACAGGAAAACATTAAGCCATCAGACAAGGAAAAGGTAACCCAGCCTGTAAAATACTTGTTCCACACAGGTTTTTTGAAGCCATCATTTTACCTGAAGTTTGATAGAAAGATCAAGTAAACCAGCAGTAGCTGACACGTTTAAAAAGTTACTCTCTTTTCTTAAGTACAATTCAGAAGTACGCTTTGGCAGGGCAAATCTCTACTGCAGTTTTTTCTCACTGAATTAAAATATGTATGTGTTACAGAAGTCAGATTTCTAGCAGCTGCGTTGCTAGAATTAAAATAAATCCAAACAGTCATTATCATACGACAACTGGCAATGACATATTTAGACATTTATTATTAATCATTTAGACCCATATTTGTATTACTATCAAGCAAAAGTTACTGATGGAAGAGTGGACTCATTGTGTTAACGTAAAACCCAGTTTACTAATACTCTTGTCCAAACCTAAGAAATAAAATCTAGTGTTGTTCAAAAGGCAATTCCTTTGGGCAAACCCAGCAATGAGTTAGCAAAGAAGCTGCCTCACAGGCCACTAGTCTGAAACAGACAGCCTGAATATGGGGCAGTTTACCTTGAGGGAAATTCTATGGAGTGCTTAAAATAGCCCAGCATCCTCTATGTTTCTGACTGAGCATTAGAGGTCCCATCGCAATTTGACTGGAATTTGCATTTTATCATCAGACAAGTACTTTCAGTTCACTAGATATACGCTTTGCAATACAGAGAAGCAGGCTGTCACTTTTCACTGAGACAGTTGCAACACAGTTCATGTAACATACTGAGATTATTTAAAGATTTATATACTGATGCCTCTTGCTTTGTAATATTTTGACAGTCATGAGAATACATAAAAGCACAGAACTCCACTTTAAAAGAAAACTACCGTGCTTTATAGATCATCTAAACCAGATTATTCAACTTCCCAATAAAAAAGACACGTCCCAAGAACATGTCTTTAAAAAAACCTCTCATTATACTCCTCATTTTCTCCTTCCTTCAAAGAGCAAACAGGAACAAAGAGGAAGTACCTAGTCCATCTTTACAACGAGAAATGCTGAAAGGTGATTTAAAAATAAGTTCCACAAAACAAACCAACACCTATACAAAATAATTAATAGGGCAGCGTACGTGGATTATTTTTACCCATATTATACACTCTGATACAATAGTATCGTCACATCATATTTTTTAAATCACACTCCTTAGCTCAGTCACAGAATGCTAATGCTGGCATTCCTCATCTGAGTGATTAACATTATTTTAGTTCCTCAGCCACTGCAGGATTGGACTGTGCAAAGCACATCAGAAAAAAATAGGTAGCTGAAAACTTTCACAGAACTCAGCCTACCTCCCCAATAAAATGAACTGAGATTAGTTCATCAGCAGGTCAAATTGCATTCACACAGCTCAGAAAGTACATCCAAAACTTTCAGACCATCTTCCTGAACTACTCACTGAAGGAGATCAGTCTGCATGCAGACTTCTAGGAGACATTTGGGATACTGATTTTAATGTTGAAAAAAGCAGTCGCCTAAATATTACCATCATCCAAAGGAGTCAGCTGCTTTACAACTTCCCTTGCAAAATGCAGGTATGGCTGACTGTAGCCAGTGGAGGCTGAGGGAAAGGAAGGGGAGGAAAACAGAGGAAAATGAAGCACAACCAGGGATCAGAGACATGGCTGATGGAGAACACATTAGGTGTCCTAAACTTTGGCTTAGGAGCCAAAATGCAGCAATCAAGTTAATTAATTTAATTTTTGCTCTACAAGATATCTACCATATTTTAGAATTCATCTCTGGAAAACAGATGTTCACAATCATGATTTAGTAAGCTCCTGGGAGAGCAAAAGCTATACTATGCATCTAAAAAGTGTTTTCAAAAGGGAGAGGGAGAATTTTATGACAGGGACTCACGGGTACTCATTATGGACTCATGGCTTCTACACTGTGCAATACTTACTTGTTCCCCAATTTTTTGCATCTCTCCATCATCTCAGTAAGCAAAATCTGGAAGAATTACGTATAAAAATCAGTGAGTAGAGACTCTGCAAATAAGTTCAGCTTTAATTACTGAAGTGAAGTCTACTAAAAGCTGTTCTAATTACCTACCCAGTACATTCCAATAAGACTGTCTTATTCTGTATTTACAACACAAGAAAACAATGGTATAGTACCACATAAAAGACACCTACTGGAATAGGTACAGTGACATTTTAATCAAAAGCACCATTTTATGAAAGTCAAATTTGCAATCCTTCAGCCATGCCATTTCTCAAAATAATTACTATTTGCCACCAAGGTCAATTACCTCTGGCAGCAGAGGTGAAGATTACCAACCCTTTGCCACAGAATGCAAAACAGACAGACTGAGATTAAAATAGCCTGTTGACTATGTTAAGCAATTACAAAGCTACAGCTTACTCAGATCATTTTTATATCTGTATGACAGAAGAAACTGATGAATTCAGGAAATAAAGATTAAACTAGCTAAAGGACAGCAAGAAACAAACAGGAATACTGCCTATGAATTTAAAGTGATCTAATTTGAGTTTTGTGGAAATTAACGTTCTTCCTCTATAGAAGAGAGAAACGAGCAGTCATATCCAGGCTCTTTATACATGCTTTCACACTCATCTAAGTACTGACTCAGGGTTTTTTTTAATAGGCAAAATTAACTCTTCACCCCAACACTTCCTTTAGTATCAAGCATTACCACACTTACCTCAGGAGCACGGTATGCAATACACTGTAAAATCCAGTCTATAGCAGGAGAATATAGAGTCAAATACAAAGGAAACTCCACACATTGTACTACCAGCTGATTCTGAACTGTATCCCCATGAATCTGTTGAAATGAAAGACAAAAACATGTTGCTGTGAAAAGGTACTTAATAGGAGCTATGACAAACTGGACAAAGTTTGTGTATGAATAGAAACGACAACAGACAAGATCACAAACATACACAGATATTCTGAAGCATTCCTTGCATGCTGGGGAAAAACTATCAAGCTCATAGCATATATTATTAAAGCATGGAAACATGCTGAATAGAGCAGTTTCAACTTATCAGAATGTATGTACAAATTCCCATACTATATCTGGGTACAGGAACATCCCCAAATCTAGACTTAAGAACTTCAAAGATTTTTAAAAAGTATGTGGTAGTTTGGTTAAGGAGTGTATTTATGTATATTTTGTGTATTTTGTGAATAAACCCCCTATTTGCTTACTTGTTTAAATGTTAGAAGAAAGTCAAAGAAATTTTTGTTAAGGCTTTCTTTGAGTTGTGGTGCCACTTCCATCCCAACCTGTATTAAAAGAAAGAGAAAGATTTTATCTGCATCCATCACCTATGATTCTCCTTCAACTGTAAGACAAAAATGGATTTTCCAGAGAAGTACACCTAGTCACACACATCAAATCAACAAACAGCATTGAATCACATGCTTTTGATTGATTATTTCCTTGTTATGTAGTCATGTCCACTAACAATTGCCCTAAGGTAGTTACAGCTGTGTTCAAAAATGGTTCTCCTAACATCAGTCCCAAGTATCTGTAAGCAGTGAGGAAATCAGTGTCTACCCCAGTACTTGCACTGTAATAGCCTATATTCGTTGTATGCAGGCAGCCTACAGCGAAGAACATTTTAAAAGTCAGTCAAAGTTCAGAAATTGCTTACAATCATGTGTATTTATTCCATGGACAGAATGAAACAAGGATGTCAAAGGAAAATATGAATATATAGATAGATATAGATAAAATATTGATCAATAATACAAGGTGATGCACAAACACAAGGCCTATGTAGTAAAGCTGGAACAGCAAAGGAAACAAACCCATACAGGACTGTTTTCAATAACGCAGATTAAAAATATCAAAAACTAAAAATGTCGCATATTACTAAAGAAATGAGAAAGATGCAGAAGTGAATGAGAAGTTAGTAACAGATCAGGCTTAAATCACACACAAACAAATCCATCTCAACAGCTTAAGGTTGCTTATAAGTATCTAAAGGGTGGATTGGAGGAGGATGGAGGCAGACTCTTTTCAGTGGTTCCCAGTGACAGGACAAGCGGCAACAGGCACAAGTTGGAACATAGGAAGTTCCATTCAAACATAAGAAAAAACTTCTTTACAGTGAGGGTGACGGAGCACTGGAACAGGCTGCCCAGGGAGGTTGTGGAGTTCCCTTCTCTGGAGACTTTCAAGACCCGCCTGGATGCAGTCCTCAGTAATGTGCTCTAGGCATTCCTGCATCAGCAGTGGAGTTGGACTAGTTCATCTCTAGAGGTCCCTTCCAACTCTGAAAATTCCGTGATTCCATGATTCTCCTTTTGGGAAAGTTTTGGGGACCCCTGAGCATATGCAATTCTAGCTGACTTCATCCCAAAGCAGAGGTATCTTGCACAGACCCAAGCCAGTCATCTATCACTTTTCTTTATATGTCACTTCCTTTCAAACCATGGGGCTGATGAGAAATGTATCACCTTGCTGTGCAAAGATTTGGTTCACTGGCTACATGCAAGTGTTTGTTTCCACATTTTACCACACTGTGGCTTTAAACGTCATTTATATTGATACTACGGGTTTCCTATTCAAGAATTTATTTTTTTTTAAAAATCTATTTTCATTATTTTCATTGTAAAAGTATTAATATTGTGGCAGTAGCTGGAATATAGAAGATTAAATGCCTTTCATTCCAATAAGTTTTCTTATTTTAAACAGAAGTCAGGATTTTAACAGCTGGTATTTATTCCAATAGAGTTTTCACTATCTATTTCATATGATCTGCTTTGTGGACAAAAAGGAGCATGCTAAGATCTTCCTTACCACATAATTGCAATTACTATTACTAGATTATAAGGCCTAACTGCGCTACCATTATGCATCTCCTTCAGCTGTATCAGGAGCAGTAAAAGGTGGACTGTGCATACAAACTGTTTCATAAAAAACCTGCAGAAAACTTGCACTATATAGCAGGACTGATTAGGCTAGGATGAAAATGCAGGCATTATTGTATTTCAAGATTGAAATAAACTATAAGAGTAAACCAGAGGTTAGCAATTACTTGTAGATGCAGGAACTCATACGGACGTGCCTGAACAGTATGCCAAAAGCATACGGGACAGTTTATTCAAACATAACAGATATATCAAAACTGAACAAACTCGTTGCATTTCATAGTGGCAGCTGATTTCATGCAAGTAATGCTAATTAGCAGTGCTACCATTTTCCAATTACAGTCGAGATCTTTGCCACTACTGCAAAAATGTATTTCACAAGTATTTTTCCACTATTGATGACTTTTTGAATCACTTTAGGGTCTCCTCTTGTGTAAGTTTATCTTGACTGAGCTGTTAAGGTAACTGCAGGAGTACCTGAGGATAGGAACATAGCCACACTGCACAGTCAGACAAAAATCCTCTGTCTGAACACTTGATAAAGTGGCTGCTCTGCCAAGGAGCCTCTGCCTGCCACGTACACTCTAGCAGTAGGAGGAGAAAGATAAACATAGGGGAAGTGTGTATGTTAACTATGAAAAGTAGTGCCTGGCAATCAGACAACAGTGCGTAGTCTCGAAGTTCAAACTCTCCTTCCGCTTAGCTCCCTAACATTTTGCTCTACGTGAAGATGAAAAACTGGCACAAGTAGAACATAGAATTATTTTTACTGATTATAAAACACTTAAAGATTGCCCATTATTAAAACAAGAGATTTTTATATTTTTTTTGGTTTGTTAGAGGGAAGAGACAGGATGCTGACTGCTTCAGATAAAAACAGTAGTTAAAAAAAATTTTAATTTAGTGGCAGAGCTAGCTGCAGTAAATCCTTGATACAGATCAGAAGTGTTAAATGATAGCCTACCCTGCAAAGGTATGCTCGTGCATAGACTGCAACCAGTGGATCTCCAATTCCTCTAATCATAGATGTTAACCGTGGGAGACATTCCGAAATCCCCCTGTTAAGATTTTTCAGAAATGAAAATGAGATTTAACAATCCATAACAGAATTATATCACCAACTTCAGTAGCCGCCTCGTAGACTGACATTGAGCATGAGTTATAGAAACACCAGAAGTAAAAATTTTATGTGTATAGTAATACATATCCTATATTCAAACTGCAGTATTTACCATTAGGAGTAGTGCAGATAGCCAGGTTGGATGCTTGGCTTGTAAAAGACAAGCACAACCGAAAAACTCCTCCTCTAGTTTGGAGGAACAGCAGAGCTCTAGCAGGGCTGTAATTCAATGTGAAGCAAGTATCCGCTTAAAGCGGAACTGGTAGAACTCCTTGTATGTCTTATTTTCACACAGGTCCTTTCTGACAGAGCTGTACTAGTGCCTGGAGATGAGGCCCATCAATTCCAGTAAAAGAACTGCTTTTTAGGGATAATCAAGTTGTCACTATAGTAGCAATTTGGCTTACAACACTCATTTCAAAAATATAACTGAAAAAGGACGATTACATGTGAAGGAACATTTTCAGCTCAGCAACTGACACTGTTTGGCAACATATAAAGCTTATACCAAGATTTTCAATCAATAATGGTTCGTTGCTCCTAAATTGTTTCTGCAACTCTGTGTCTAGCAATGAAACACATCAGTATTTCCCTTTCAGTTTTCTATCCTGTCTTTTTGCCATACTCCTCATCTCAACAATCTTGCTTCCCCCTCCACCATCTGAAGTCACTGGCCTTCAATTTGCAAAATCCTGATGTTACAATTATACGTATATTCCAAAACTGCAAGCACCACTGTATTCCAAATTGTACCACAGTTCACCTTGAATTTATTCCATGGCATTCTCAGCAAAAACTCCAAAACCCTTGAGTACTGCTTCTCCTCAGACCTCTTAAGACCCTATCCACCATTAATCATGGAACTTGGATGCTTAACTCCTTAAACTAATTTATAAGCCTGCCCACTCATTTCTTTCCCACACTTAACATTTACTCACGTTTTGGATAGGAACTTATTGCACTTCAGTACTGCTGCTTCCACGTAACTAAAATGAAGCCAAGTTAAGGAGCATGGCATTTAAAACCACAAAAACAAACTTATACACCAAATACATATTGAACAAACTTTTTCAAGGCCTTCTGTAATTAATCTCACTACACTTTCTTGATTTTTACTATTTATCTACAAGATTGTTATTGTTTCCCAAGTTTTCACACATCAACTCTACTTTATCACTCCCGTGCTGCTCGTAGCCAGTAATTCAACACTCAGTTTACTACGAAACATGACTCAAAATTAAATTTAAAACATACAGCCTGAAACAAACCAAACAAAGTCAGTATAAACATCAGATTGCTGTGGGCTTTATTGAAACAAACATGTTCATTTTTCTGAAAACTGTGAAAAACCTGCAGACACACTCTGAGAGTCTCATTTGACAAGGATACAATCTGGGAATGAGTTCTCTGATTGAAGCAATCTTGAAAAACCAGTTTAAGCAAGTTTCTTTAGCGGTATCATTAACGCTCTCCGGAGAAAAATTATCTGGGGAAAAAACCAACCCAGTTACATTCTTTCTGGAAACAAGTTACTTTTCATTCTAGGTTTAAAATTGTATTCTCTTTCCCTTCAACAAGAAATTAGGTGCACCATAATAAACAGGCATTATGTTTGATTCTCAGCTCTCTCTTGCAGGAGTAAGAGCCGAGTACACAGAGAGTTAGAAGAGGTAACTAGAGTTTCTGTCTTGCATTAAGTAACATTTCCGAAGCTGAAGTCAAGCACTCAAAGCTAATCTCAGATCTGCTACTTGGAAATCTAACCTCTGTCTCCCCTCAAAAGCAGAAAACTGCAG
>VYXH01007790.1:6614-22560 GCA_013397275.1 Burhinus bistriatus
GGGGGGTGGGGTGAGGGGGTGGAAGGGCAGAAGAAAACAAAACACAATACCACCTTATAAAAGCAGGCAAAGTAATACGCAGCGTTTGGTTTAAAAAAATACCAAACTAGAAGAACCCCAACGGTCTCGCAAGGAGAGTCTCGCAGTCTAAGACCAGGAGAAGCCAGGCGGCCGTGACTCCCGAGGGCCTCCCAGGGGCTTTCTGCCGCCGCCCGCGCAGCCCGCCCGCGGAGCAGGAAGCCCGGCGGCCCGGGCCGGCGCCGCTCANGCGAGCGCCGCAGGCCCAGCCCGCGCAGCCGCCGCGCCTGGCCCGCTTCGGAGTCACGGCGAAGGCGGGCAGCGCCTCGCACGGAGCAAGACGCGAGTGAGAAACCGTGCGAAGGTTCAGGCAGCAGATCGCTATTAAACTGCCGGCAGCAGAGCCCACCAGCCGCGCTTAGCTGGCACGCTGTACTCTGCCGGAAAGGGCAAGGAAAGACCACGGACGTTCTATTTAAGTGCACAGTATACATATGGGGTTACTATGACTTCGTGCCGATCCCAGGAGAACTGACAGAACTGACAGTACAGGTACTTAAATACTGTTTTTCACATTGGCTACCTGCCACTCCAGACACGAGGCGTTTGCCACAGAAAGCTGGGACACCTGCATCCACTGCCAGCTATCTCTTTTCAGAAAGCTACCCTGAAACATCGGCTGGCAAAAGAAGGGCACAGAAAGGCTTTGATTACCTTTTCCACTCGAAACAGTGACCTAATCTCTCAGGTACTTTGAGTCATTTCCTCCTCTTCCTCCTCCGAACTTTCTTCCCTTGCTTCTCTCTTCACCATTCCCCAGCTGCCTCCCAGCTCTGCTGGCTTGCTTTCTTGATTTCCACCCCCAACCCCCTCCGTCCCACCTTCGCTTTACTTCTCATTTCAGACCCATGTGTGCTGGCTGCTGTCCTCGGTCTCTTCACTCCTAACTCCAGCACCACCCTGTTCTCTCTCTCTCCGCAGGTCTGCCTATACTAGCATTTTTCCTCGCATCTCTGCGGCACACAAATAAAAGTGTTTCTAAAATTACCACTGTACTGCATTGTCATTCAGTAATGCCAAACTCGAGCTGTCGGAAGCAATGGTGGTGAGGTACAGGGAAACAGTCACTGTGGCTTCAAAAAATTACGAGGTTTGTTTTAATATACTTAAAATTTCCATTTGCCTTTTAGTTTCTCTAAGGGTCACACTTAAGGGACTGGGTCACATTTGTGGATACGGAAAGAACACAGCATGTTTTATGCTGAGACCGTTTACTTATTTTACTGAAAGCAAGATTCCTGCATAAATCTCAGTGTTTCAGGAGCTGTATCTTAGAAACTCACTAACACTGTGATAGCTGGCAGCACTGCACTCAGAGGAATCAGACAGCACTGCGATTAAATCACCCAAGGTTGTCTGCAATAGTAGGAGGAAAATAATGAGAAACAAAGAAAAACATGACGTAAATGCAGACTAGTCTATTGCTTGGGTGAAAGAAAACTCGTAGCGCAGAACGCTGCAGAGCAAAGCTGGAAGGGCTCACATGACACCAGGGATGAGACATCTCTCAGGATACCAGCTCGGCACGTAACACAGCATTGCAATGTTAGCCCTCATTTTGAAAAGCCTCCAGAAATATGCATTGCAAAGAAGGCACTAGTGTCCTCTAACTAACTAAAACGTATTTATTTTTGGAGTGCAGAGGGACATTTTCTTGGGGTAGTTTTACAAGTCACAGGTACAAACTTTATCTTATTTAGGAAATGGGTTTAGACAGGCATTTAATAAGGTGTTCACACAGCAGTTACCGCCAAAGGCCTTAGTACAAATCCCCAGCAGAAACCATTTGCTGACACACCACCGTAAACAAGTCACTTTAACACTGATCAAACACGAAAGAATCATCTAACACTTTTCTAAAGATGTCTGAATTTTAAAAGAGACCAGGTCCGTATGAGAAGAAGGGAAACCAGCCCCATCTAGGTCTCAGGTCAGATTTTCTTGTATGAATAAGGCTGAAAAGACTGCAGAAGCTTGTACTAGGGCCAATCGCACCTGTGCCCCTTGGGAGGGCTCAGCAGGAGGGCACCTCCCAGCCAGCCTGCATGGCTGCTCTTTTTATACCGCTCCATTAGGACAGAGAAGTAGTATTCACATCTGCTCTACTGTAGCCAGTAACAGAAAACTTCTCATCCATTTCTTTTCGCTTTGAGGCACGCTTGCCCATACTGAGTGCGAAGTTTTAAAGGTTCATGTGCAGGTGAGCATGGCTGGCAACCCTCCTTTCTTAAAACTTAAGAAGGAAATTCCCAAATCTCTGCATAAGCACTGAGAAACATCTCCTCCTTCACATACTCCACTACCCCATCTTCTCTGCTATGTACACAAGTTTTTGCCTGTAATTGGCATGTTTGGAGAAAGGACTGTACTAATCATGAAACCAGGGAATTTTACCTATCTGATGTTGTGAACAGCACTGGCTGAAGAATAACAACAAAGTCTTCCTATCATGCAGGAAAAGTTTGTGTCCCCATTGCCCTGCAACCTCTCCCCTCTCCTCACCCTTCCTAAGGCAGTTAAAGCAGTACCTTCCCTCTCTGAGTAACAAAAGCAATTCAGTTTCCATAACTCAGCCAAGCGCATCACATGTGGGGTGATCATGGAACATGGAGGTCAAAACTCATTTCATATCAAGGCTCAAAAATTAGCAGTCTTTTATCTTGTACAGCCAGTAACTCATCTCAAAACTTCTTTGCAAATATCTCTACTACTTTATCAACAATGATGTGAAGCCTCAAATTCTGAAACATACCCTAAAAACTTCCAAAAATGAAACAAGACTAGTCTATCATACTGTGGGCAAAGATCCACCTGAAAAAAGATGATTACTGCTTTCAAGTAGACAAATTCAGATGGAAAAGAAGTTTAATCCTTCTCTGTACAACCACAGACATGATTATATCGAAAGCCCTTACATTACATTACCTGGCTACTGCAATAAACATTTCATGATCTGGCAAGTTGGATTTTTGCAAAAGCAGAAAGGAATGAAGAAATTCTAGGTAAAAGTTTCTGCCCATTTATATAGCAATAGTGGGTATCATAATCAGATCAGAGTGTCATTCTACATTCAATGCTGAACATTGTTCACTTCAAACTGTGGCTTTTCACAGATAAACCCCTTGTAACTCTGTCTCTAGACCCTGCACAGACTATTCACAAGCAACAGCTCCCTGAGTTACATGACCTGTGGATTCAAACATAGCTTTACCTTGGCTTTCTGCGCACAGTTAGATGCACACATAGTCCTGCTAACTAGTCAGGCTGTTTCTAACATGGGCTTAAAAGGAAGGAGACTTGAATAATTATTTTTCTGAGGTGCTCGGTGGACACACGCATACTAAGGCACTACAGAGACTTTGGCAAAGGCATGGAAACAAAGGGAGGAGTTTTGCCAAGTCCAGCATAGTCCCACAACAACCTTACATGAATTAATACACTTCATAAGGGAGCACAGGCCTTATCCTTAAGAGCACAACATGTAAATGACGATGAAGACTTTGTAATGCCTGTCAATAAACAACATAGCTTCCAAAGCAGTGCCTGTACTTTGTGACTTTCCATGCCACAGAAATGCCCAATTTCAAAGCAAATATTTCAAGGGAGAGTGAAAGAGAGAGTTTTGCAAGCTAATTAAGCAGGTACTACACGACTAGTAAGGGTCCACCTTCTCTCACAATTTAGTGAGCTGAATCAGCTCAGTGAGGGACAGCCCAGCACCAGATCCAGTACAAGGGAAGCAGATGGAGTGAATGGTCAGGCAGAGAGGCAGGTGTAGCAGGACCACTTCTTTGGCAGCGGCTATCCCTTCAATTGGAGCCTCCCACTATCAATACTGATAGTGCTACTTACCCCCCGCAAACACAAGCTCAACAGCCAGATTTAGTCTTGTTTTGTAAGCCAGCGCAATTTACTCACTTCTGCCATGCAGAACTGGACAAAAAAAATTGAACAATGCATATGATAACAGTGTTCCAAAATATGTAAACCCGAAATTATTAGGAACAAGATCTACAGTGTACTAATAAATGTATACGTGACAATTAGATATATTTCCCTGCAACAAAGTTGCAACTGTAAATAACTCTCCCTCAGCATCCAGTTAAAAACGTTGAATTCTGTAGTTGCCAAAAATAAATAAATAAAACAGTTAAGAACCTGTAAATATGTCCTTAACAGCATTTGTTGCCTAAGTTTTCAGCTATATGGCCGCTCCCAAAACAACAAGCAGCTCAGGCAACTTCATCACTTAGAAGATGTTTTACTATTTAACTTCGGTGATGAGTTTTATTTATCACAAAGCATTATATAAGGTAGCACACAACAAAACAAGTGATAAGGATGATTAAGTTTTCCCTTTCATATTCACTTGAAGATAAAAAAAAACCAAAAACACTCAAGTCAGAAAAGGTGACTAATCTACCCTTGCTTTGAAGAAAATTACATTTCTAAAAGCAAACTTATGAACAGCATCCTTAGAAGAGTCTCATTCAATATATAAGCAAAAAAGATTTCAAAAATGTCAACATTTACTTCCAGTAATTAACAGCAATAAAAATTGTTCCCTAGAAACATTTTAAAAATATAACACTGAGTACTGATTTTAAGTATCACCATGAAATACTTACGAAGTTGAACAGTGTATCTTGAAAACCAAAACGCAATACCAATACTAAATCAATATTTTGCACATAGTATTTCAATGCAAAAGTTATCTAACCTACTTTCTTCACACTGATAATTACAATAATATGCACTGGTATTTTTCAAAACATATATGAAAATGTTCTGGACTCATTGCCTGAAAGCATTACAGACTGCTTAAGTCTTACACAATTTTATTGCAAGATGTACACTGAATGCAGTTCACCAGCAACAGTACAGGTAATGAATAGTTCCTTAAAGACACTAAGACTAGTAAAATAGGACTCATACTGCATAAGTAGGGTAAATTTGTGAACCACGAAAGAAAAAAGGTTGCCTCAAATGTACCTTTTCTGTTTTTGTGGGAAACAAATATTATGTAATGACATCTGCCCGCAACAAAGAAATGCTTCTCATTCCATCAATATCTTGGACAGGGTATTAGATTAGAACTGAGTCTGCAAGTGAGTTGGGAGGAGTTTCTTTTGGTTTAATTGAGCCTTTTTAGTCAGATAATTATTATCCAAAGAGTAACAAAGGAACTAGATGAGATGGTCATTCAATTATTGCTATTTTCAATGAGTCTTGGAATATCTGGAAGTTCTACAACAGTGAAACTAAGCTGTGATGCAACAGCACTCCTTTAGAAGGACAAACAGGATACTAGCTGCTGTCATGAATGAATTCAGGTATGGTAACATACTTACTGTCACTAAACACAGTTTTACACAGAAAACAGTCTGACCAAACAGATCTTGCTTCAAATGAGACTTCAAGTCTGGCCAACAAACATATCAGTTGACAATACACTGGGACATTTGTAAAACATAAAACCTATTTCCTCACAATGTTTTAATAATTTAACTAGAACAATACAAAAATTGATGCATTGTACAGGAAACATTAAAACTCACTGATAGATTTGAAAAAGTAACTGCACGTTACATGTTTCTAGTGGATCATACAGGGTTATGTACTTTGTTTAATACAATTCAATACTGCTATTAGTGATCTGGAAAAAATATTGTAACCTTTTTAGAAAACAACACAAAAGAGGTAAATAACAACAGGAAGAAGAGAGTTTACCATTGGATAAAGCAGCCTTGTTTGAACAACATGCATTCTAGTCTTGCTAGACATGAAGTCATATCAAAGCACAAAAAACCCCACAGACATAATACAGGGCAAGATTTTGGAAGACAGAAACAATGCAAAGAGTTTAGGTACTGTCACAGATAAACAGCTAAATAGAAGCTCTTAACTTGATGGTATAGCTAAAAGAATAATCATCCCTTAGATCTACAAGCAGGAAAATCTCTCATGGGAGTAAAGAGATGATACAACTGAGCACTGAGGGGCTAAAGTACAGTCAGTAGTGGCATTTCCAAAAGGTTGCAGAAAAGTCAGGAGGAGTTCAAGAAAAAAAAAAATTATAATGAAATCTGAACTATAGTGTGCAGCCTGAAAAGCTTCATTTATTCCATTTAGCCAAGGCTAAAGGAGTACCTTGGTTGTTCAGTATGTGTACCCGCAGCAGGAAGAGATTTTTAGGAGGACACAGGTTCTAAGAGTAGTGAACTCCACCCTGTCCCTCCCTCACACACAGCAGAGTTAGGGGTTCAAACTGCAGGAGTTAGATGAAAAAGCAGTTTTAAATTCTTTCACCTTGCCCATTGTACTGCATTGGATTTCCCATCACTGTAAATCTTACATGTTATATGCCTTTCTACGTAAAAGAATAATCATACTTCAAAAAAGAATTAGAGAATGGATTAAAAAGAAAACTAGTAGACAAGGTTCTACAGCCTATTTTATACAGGAACTCAACTAGAAGATCTTATTGGTCTATTAAGTCCTTAAAATGTACTAGTTAATTATTATTTTTAGATTACTCTTAATTACAATAATTGAAATCTTGCTCCCTCTAGCGGTTGATGTTGTCCTCTACTGACTTCACACGATTTTCACTGAGGGATATACTAAGTTGAAGAAATCACAATACACATACAATATATATCTGCCAAGTCCCTAAGTTCACTTAGAATTGTTTATAAGTACATGTAAACACTATTGCTCTAACTAGTTCTGAAGTAACCTGCAAAATTCAAATTAACCTCCCACTGCTCTGGTTTATTATAGCTCATTTAATGTAAACACATTTAGGAAAAGCAATGGTCCCAGCATCTCTTCCCCTTTCTGAAAGGTTCTAAATAGATGCACAATATTAATTGGAAGTTAAATATATTGTGTAGCCATCTGCATCAAGCATCAAAATTTGCATCAAGCAACACTTTTTAATCCAACACTTTGCTATCTGTAGCAGAGTGAGCCAACCATGCTAACAACTACACTACCTACTTGCTCTGGTCCCAGAGATTAGCTTCTCCTTCTGAGCTAATTTAGCAAACAGGCAGACTAATGAGAAAATATAAAAGAGCTATTTCCCATTTTTATCACTGAATTTACATTTATCTTGGCAAGCAGAGAAAGCATTACTACAGTTCAGAAGTGCTACTTTATGTGGTAAGCAAGTCCAGAAAGGGAGAGAAAACAGAAAACATCTGATAAAAATGTCGTAATTTTCCAGATACCGTGGTGCCTGGACCTGGACTTCATCATCACAAATGCCAGAGGGGAGGAAAAAAATACTGTATCACATAGCTAGTATTAACCTATCCTGCTTTGGTTTTCTTCAAGTGCTATTTTGCCAGCACCTAGCAGCATCCTAGGAGGATCACACAATTTTTTCAAATCAAAAATTAACCATTTTTGTGGCACCAGTATCACTGGTATAAATGTGAAGGCAGATGTGTTGTCCAACAGATACATAAAGAACCGTAATGAAGTCTTCCATGGTTTTGGGCATTCATGTGAAGCAATCATACACTTAAGAGACTTGTTTCATCACACTGCCTCAGACCACTCTACATACTTAGACCTTCTACCAGCCTCACACATCCAGCCATATTTTACCATGCATTTTTTAAAATCCTATAGCCTATATGGCAAACAGCGTTATCTTTAAGAGTCAAGGCAAAATTCCTAAATAATTTCTTAAGAAAATGTGGATGCAATCATTCTTCTGAAACAGCATATACTTAGCTGTTGTTATACACTCTGCATCACAGCTGCAGTCAAAGCCATATTTTTTGAGAAAAATTCTGAATTGTAGGAAAACTTTTTTTTTTTTAAAAAAAACAGAGGGTTTTGGGGTTTTAAAGTGTAAACTTAAAATTGTGTTCTTGAAAGTTTAAAACCCAACAATTCTGGTAGACTGTATAAACATTACATATAGCATATAATCTTTCTGTACCTTTATGAGATAAAAATATTCAGACTTTTTTTACTAGAGGAAATGTACTGTTTAAGAGTTTGAAACACATCTGTAAAAAAGATTGTTCAGTATTCGTAAGCTTTGTGTGGTTTTGTATTGTTTTAATAACTTGTTAACATATGGAAAAGAAAATCCAAAACCCACTACCTTCAGAGGGAAGGGCAGTTAAGTGGAATGTTTTGTCATGCCAGGACAGCATTCTGGTTTGGAGAATCCCAAACAACATACTGCTACGAGAGGAATACTGCCCCTGATATAGAACCATTTCCTTGTGTTCCGCTCTGCCCCTGGCCACCCCACTGCCGTACTCACCAATCAAAGTAAGACTTAAGGGATTCTCTATGCAGAAGTCAAATGAACTAGAGAAAGAAATCAAGCACAATTCCTGTTTGACAGCATTCAACTCTGACAGGTTTGGGAAAGTTGTTGTCATGAGTTGCAACTTTTCTCATTTTTAAAACATCTTGGGGTGGGGGGGAGGTTTACCCGAGGTCAGCACAGTGACACTCAAGCCTGTTAATCAAAATTAACTAGATTGATTCCAGTGATATTGCATTTAAAAGCAGTTATTCAGTATAAATGCTGTCTTCAGTGAGACAGAAAACTTCATCAGCTGTAATACTTAGACACTGAATGTCCTAAACTAATCCCCCAATCAGCACAAGACTGGTAGCTACAGATCCATTACAGGTCTCTGACATAGCAAGGAAATTAAATGCTCCTCTTCAATGCTGGCAGGTACTGTGTTTATTTCAGGTATTTTAAATACACAGTTTATTTTTAAGTCCTGATTTAAACCACAATCAATAAAAATCAGGTGCTAAGAATTCAGAGCTTTGCAGTATATATATACACCCAACTAGTTAGATCTCCCAAGCTTTTCTTTACACTCGTCTGGCTTCATGCTTCAGCTGATCTGTTGTCAGCAGAACGGTATGAGATGAAGCACGCCACGCAAATTTGAACCCGGGGACATAGGAAGTTAAAAGAAGAAACATTATGCTTAAAAGAGTATTATGTGAACTGCCCATTAACATTACCCATAGTATTTCAAACAATGAGCTGAGCACGCAGCATTAAGTTGGTAACATCCTTAAATCTCTTTGCACATCACCCTTAATGCTCTCCTACTCAAAAGGCTAAGTAATAAAGAATCATAGAATAGTTTGGGTTGGAAGGGACCTTTAAAGGTCATCTAGTCCAACCACCCTGCAATCAGAACTAGATCAGGTTGCTCAGAGCCCCATCCAACCTGACCTTGAATGTTTCCAGGGATGGGGCATCTACCTCCTCTCTGGGCAACCTGTTACAGTGTTTCACCATCCCCATCATAAAAAAAAATTCTTCCTTATATCTAGTCTAAATCTACCCTCTTTTAGTTTAAAACCATAAACCCTTGTCCTACCACAACAGGCTCTACTAAAAAGTCTGTCCCCATCTTTCTTATGAGCCCCCTTTAAGTACTGAAAGGCTGCAACAAGGTCTCCTAGGAGTCTCCTCTCCTCCAGGCTGAATAACCCCAACTCTCTCAGCCTTTCCTCAGAGCAGAGGTGCTCTAGCTGTCTGATCATCTTTGTGGCCCTCCCGTGGACCCACTCCAACAGGTCCATGTCTTTCCTGTGCTGAGGATTCCAGAGCTGGACGCAGTACTCCAGGTGGGCTCTCACGAGAGACGAGTAGAGGGGCAGAATCACCTCCCTCGACCTGCTGGTCACACTTCTGATGCAGCCCAGGATACGGTTGGCTTTCTGCACTGCGAGTACACATTGGTGGCTCATGTCAAGCTTTTCATCCACCAGAACCCTCAACTCCTTCTTGGCAGGGCTGCTCTCAATCCCTTCATCTCCCAGCCTGTATTGATATCAGGGATTGCCCCATCCCAGGTGCAGAACTTGCAGTTGCCCTTGTTGAACCTCCTGAGGTTCGCATGGGCACACTTCTTGAGCCTGTCCAGGTCCCTCTGGAGGGCATCCCACCCCTCAGGCATGTCAACCACACCAATTAGCTTGGTGCCGTCGGAAAATTCGCTGAGGGTGCACTCAATCCCACTAAGTCATTGATAAAGACACTGAACAGTACTGGTCCCAGTACGGACCCTTGAGGGACACCACTTGCCACCGATCTCCATCTGGACATGGAACCATTGGCCACTCATCTCTGGATGCAGCCATTCAACCAATTCCTCATCCACCGAATAGTCCACCCATCAAATCCATATCTCTCCAATTTAGAGAGAAGGATGTTATGGGGGGCTGTGTCAAAGGTCTTACAGAAGTCCAGGCAGATGACATCCATATCTCTTCCCTTGTCCACTGATGTAGTCACGGCATGACAGAATAATAGCTCTGTTCCAGTGCACACCCCACAGTTTAAATCCGAATTTCTCAATAACCCTAATTACACTCTGCTCACACTCTTATGTCTGTAGGGTTTTCTGAACATTTAACTACTCTGTCCCTCAAATGGTGTTGCAGTTGAACAATTCAAACTGTACAGGCAGATGATATAGTTGCCAAAGAGAGCATCACTGGAAGCAGTAGAATTAACTACATAGAAAGAATATAATTTTACAGAAACAAAACGAAAACCAAACATCTAGAACTACGAGACTGGTAAAGATTATTTTTTAGTCATGTCTGTGAAAATATGACAGAAAACCCTGAAAATTAAGGACAAAATACTAAAAATTATCTCATGGCTATGGTGCCTCAGGGTCTAAGACCTGTTGTTATCTAGTCATTTGATCTCTGTTTGTGCTTAAGTTCTCCATCTGTGAAGCAAAGATAATAATGCCCTACTACTTCTTGGGAACGCAGTGAAGATAATTCCAGAAACATTTGCATTAAATGCTTAAATACTAAAAAAGGAAGAAAGAAAAGGAGTAGACAAGGAGATCTTCTTCAGTCTACCACTCTACGGATTCAGAGGTACTGAATGATTTCTACAATCCCCTCCTCCCTACAGGCAAAGACCGTACAAACAGAAGTTGAGAGTGACTCAGATGAGTTAAGAATCAGTCTTAAATATCTCTCTCATGCAGTATCAGGGAAAACTACAAGAATCAGGGAGGACAACGTGACAAGTCACAGACTTCCACCTTCCATCCCCAAAGACAGCCAGACACAGTTCGTTTTAGCTTTGTAGGATCGAGAGTGCACGTCAGCATTCTGTAACATACAAGCTACAGCAGGCACTTCAATCATCACCAACACTCTGTCAGAACCATATAAAACAAGGAGTGGAGGATCAGCACAACACATGTTAACTTTTTATACCCCCAGCATCCTGGAAAACCCTTATCAGTCATAGCGGAAATGAGGGAATTAACTGCTCAGCTTTCAAGTATCAGTTCAAGCTGCTGTCCAAGAGTCCTAATTTCACTGATATCAGACAACCTGGTTATTCCATTCATGTAACTGCAGAGGTTGTTCGTTTATGAAAATATCAATATTTTGATACAAAAGGGGCTTAAAAACATTTATCAGTGTAAATATACATTCTTAGTATGCCAGCAATAAAAACAAAACCCCAAACAACAAAAGAAATAAAACCAATCTCAAAATCCCTTCAATCAGCCTCTCCTTTGACCTTCTCCACTCATGTCTGGACATGGCTTACCATGAATTTTAATGAGCCTGAACTATGTGTGTAAAATTATTTGTTTGTTCTCTCAAAGCAGCATACTCATTTATCTCAGTATTTTAAATTTTTTTTTGAAAAGGGATTGGTTCTTTCAAAAATTATGCAACACTTCAATTCTGCAAAATTTACAAGAAACCACGCTTAATATTGACAAAGGTGAAGTGTTACTGTGCTCAAGCTGCTAACTGCAAACCACCTCCTCTTTTCTACCCCAAAGAGGGCCCTTCTGATCTCTCCCAGCAGCAGGTCCTGACGAGCAGAAAAAGCAGCCTCCATCACTCCTGGCACAAAGAGAGGACGAGCCATGCTTTTGCTCCATGATAGCAGCTTTCTTACTGCTAGGAACGAATTTTGCAGGCCTGGGTCATTCCCTCCCACAGTCTGCAAAGCTAACAGTCTGTCGCAGAGTGCCCTGTTGATACAAGCACCTGAGTGCTCTAGTACAAGCTCAGAAGTCATATTTCTCATCAAAGCCAGACATCACAACATACACCCAAGACAATACAGTATCACATGAATAGTGACATTGTTATCACGCACCCACAGGGAACAGTTACTACCTATTGACAAACACACTGATGTTTGAAAGTAGGGTTACCAGGAAATGGAGACAAGGGTACATTCATGTTGGTGTCATTCCAACATCAGGCTCAATACCCCCTGCTTCCCAGCACTTCGCTCTAGCCCAGGACTAGCTTCCAAGACCTAAGAAAACTGGTGTCCCAGCAGTAGGTGGAATCATTTCCTCAAAGCTGCTCAGGACTACACTCACTACATCAGCTCTGGGACCATGCTGCACACTTACAACAGACCAGTTGCATCTCATCTCACCTCATAGTAGAGGATGGAGTCACTGGGAGAGCTTATCAGTTTGTGCCCAATCATGCCACGAGCTGTCCTCCCCCCCCTAACATACAGGGGAACTGATCTCCTGTTTAAAGCCAAGAGACTATTTTGCTAAATAGCTCTTCGCATCAGGAGCACTGGCCATCCCGGCTCTAACCACTAACACATCTCGTGATTACAAACTAGCAAAAACTGGCACCAAGGAAAGGGTTGCTAAGTCTCAAATATAGCGGTTTGGTGATATTCTTCAGTTTTCTACAGCTGCAAGGCACTGCCTCTAGGAACCTACACATGTAGTTTTCTTCTGAAACGGTTAGCAGCAAGCAAAAGGAGCAACAAGATATCCAAAAAACAAGGACTGAGATTTCTACTTAATGAGGTGGCTGTGTCTCTTCATTCCTATTTACCATTTTGTTTCCAAAATGTTCATTTTCAAAGATTTTTTAGAACTTGCAGCTGTGAAGTTACCACTTTAATAGTATTCAAGAATAAGCTAATACCAAAGCAAGATGCTTTCCCTGAGAGATCACCAACTTTCATTGCAGAGTAATTCAGCCTGCACAGCAGTGACAAGTTGTGTTGTGTAAAGTAGAAATAATGAAGCCCTCAAAAAAGGCCACTGCAGGGATAGCAGTACCTTTCCAATACATACCTCCTTCTTCCACATTCCTCACTTAAAGCTTTGAGAGTCACAAATTGTTTCTTCTGCTGGAATTGTGTGTCATAGGGAAGGCTGATGTGTGCAGCACTGATTTCTGTTCTGCATCTATTTTTATCAAGGTGTGATAAGATGATGCAGGTGCGATAAAACGATGCAGATGCAACATAATGCTGCAGTGTTGGCACAGAGCAAGTTTGAAAATTTCTATCTCAAGAATTTAGCCACAGGATTGTTTCTCTGGCAACTCATGCACGGACAAGCTGAAATTGGTCACTGTGCTATATAAAGACTAGAGAATTTCTCAATTTGGGATAACAGGAGTGGAATAACCTCAGGAAATACCTCTCCTGGAAGAAGTGCACCGCTGACATCCCAATCAGATCAAACTTTCAAAGAGAAGTAAAGGACAACTGGCAGGCTAACCTAGAAGTTTCTCCATATCTGCAAGAACTGATCCGCAACAGACTACAGACGGTAGTCACATTTTGGACAACAAATGGTCCTTGAATTCAAGATGTTTTAAATGCTTTCCATTAAATCAGCTTAAGCCAATTATGAAGCCATACTACAGAAGTCTAAATTTTACAGGCAGGTTGAGACAACTGAGCCTCAGGACATTTACAGTCATTACTAATAGATATGTCACCATCTGACAAGCAACGCCTCTAGGTCAACAGGTACAGTCTCCACAGTGCCACAGTGACTAATGACTGCTGTTAAGCAGGTAATTTGCATGTACTTGAAACTCTGTGGTATGACAGCATAGAAAGAGACCAGTCTCTCCATTTTCAAGTATATTTCAAGACCTGTCCAGAGTTATTTTCACATATACAACATGGATCAGTTATTCAAATTTTAACCACCTCCTTGGCTTGGCACCACACGTGGAATACTCAACTCACCTAGTCTCTATGTGGCCCCAAGCAGAGCTCCATGCCATCTTCCCTCCAATTTCTGATTTAGATATAGCATATTTTTTTTGTAAATATTACGAACTCTCACTGTTTTTTCTTTTTAATTGAAAACATGAAAAAAAAATTCTACAGAGCTCCTCTCTCCCCACCTTGCTTTCATTTCACTGTTTCATCTTTCAACTAAAACATAGGGAATGTGCTTAAAAGCTTGGACCAGCTCTTTATTATGGTATCACAACGGTTCAGAGAAACCAATGTTTGACTCTAACGTAAACAAAAATCTGTCCAAAAAGTAAGGCCAGGTTTTAATTTCAAAAGGGGACTATACCACGTCACTTGTCTTTAAGAGCTGTATGGCAAAAATGTTCACAGATTAGCCAGCAAGCACTTAAACATTTTAGGCTTCAAAACTAAGTAATCTGAGCAGCACATCAAATTACGGTAAAAATGAACGTTATCAGGGTATATCTCAGTGGAAAATACTTCCAGAATACTTTCATTCTCTGCTTTAGAAAGTAGTAAAGCAGTCCAAGAAATCCTCATTCAGGCCATTCCTGTATTCCATGACTGTATAACCTTCAACGAGGTGAGAAAGACATTTTTTCAAACAAACAAACAAAAATTTAAAANGAAAGACACAGCACTACAGCAAAGAACTGTATTTCTGGTAAGCTCTCTAAAATTCTGTTATCCATCCCTCTAAGCTGGAATATGCTGTAGCGAGAAGGGGCTGCTGTTCTTGCTTTACTTGATGTAAAACTATATATAAATAAATCTTTCTTCTGAACAACATCGAGTTGCACAAGCCACAAATCAAATTGCCATATTCCACATAACTTTTTCCAAGAAACACACAAGAATGCAGTTTTCTCCTAGGACCTTTTAAAAATGTACTTAAAACTGAATCTTTATGGTATCAGCAAATTAAGTTTTACTCCNCCACCTTGCTTTCATTTCACTGTTTCATCTTTCAACTAAAACATAGGGAATGTGCTTAAAAGCTTGGACCAGCTCTTTATTATGGTATCACAACGGTTCAGAGAAACCAATGTTTGACTCTAACGTAAACAAAAATCTGTCCAAAAAGTAAGGCCAGGTTTTAATTTCAAAAGGGGACTATACCACGTCACTTGTCTTTAAGAGCTGTATGGCAAAAATGTTCACAGATTAGCCAGCAAGCACTTAAACATTTTAGGCTTCAAAACTAAGTAATCTGAGCAGCACATCAAATTACGGTAAAAATGAACGTTATCAGGGTATATCTCAGTGGAAAATACTTCCAGAATACTTTCATTCTCTGCTTTAGAAAGTAGTAAAGCAGTCCAAGAAATCCTCATTCAGGCCATTCCTGTATTCCATGACTGTATAACCTTCAACGAGGTGAGAAAGACATTTTTTCAAACAAACAAACAAAAATTTAAAAAACCCAACTCTTTCCTGTCTGCAGATCCAGTGTTCCCGTGTTACAGCACCACTACACAATTACAGTAAATTTGCAAACTCAAATTCATATTACCTCCTCAAAATGCTTAGAAAGCCTAACCTACTAACTTCAAAATTTAACATTCAACAGTACATACAAAATACAACACAAAAGGCCAGAAGATTTAATAAAACTAGCACACCAACTGCTTTGGGAGGATTTTTATGACAGTTCAGAGAGAGGAGATGAACAAAATGGCATTTAAAATGATTCAGACGCGCTCCCACAAATGAAAAATGTAGTGTTGAGACTACCACAGGAAATAACTGTCACAGGAATTTTCCTTCATTTCCTAAGATGCACCTTACACATAAAGGAAAAAAAAAAACCCAACCAACCAAACC
>VYXH01007790.1:32784-84411 GCA_013397275.1 Burhinus bistriatus
TCCGGGAATAAGTTGGATTCCCCCCCCCCCCCAGATACGTGCTTTTATAGATGACTGAAAATAAGAATTTGGGAGACATGACTTAAGTCTGCATTGACCCAACTCTGAAAAATCCTGAGAGAACGACTCTATGGGAATCACTAAGTGCCAGCAACCAAGTACATTAAGTTTAGAAAGTAGCAAATGTGATGGCAAAAGAAAGTCTAATATATGAAAAAATTAAATATATCTAGACAACATTTTAGCAAAAACAATGGTCAATACTGAATTTAAAATATAATTATTAATTTTATCAGTATTAAATATTGTCAAAATACGGCAAAGCAAGTGTAATTGAGTCAGGTTACCATGAAAAAGGAGGAAGCAGTAAATGATTACCTCATATTACAAAAACACACATATGTTGAAAAAACAGTAACATGAATCATTTTTTGTCCTTTGCAGTTAGTGATGTTATTCTCATATGATGATTACATAATTCAGTGAAGATTGATTTAAAAATACTTAACTTGCCACATCTCAAAAGGAGTGTAATTACCAATTATTCATGGAAACCATTTTAATGAGCTCCTTGATAAGACCCCTCCTCCAAAACTCCTGAGAAATTAGCAATGCTATTTTTTTCAGGAAAATATCTAGAGCTTAGTCTGCTCACAGATAACACACACTGCTCTCAGCAGAAGATGCCAGACTGAAATGCAGAATTTCTCTCTGACATTTCACAAACATAGTTCTGGGGAACCCAATATAAAATCTACACTTGTTCCTTGGAATAAAGTGCTCTGTCACCTTCATGTGATGTTACAATAAATTATTTGCTATGCTGCACACTTACCTATAGCCCTCTCTTTAAAACATGGCAGATGTCAGAGATAATACCTTTCACAGCTAAATAACTTTACTGCAGGCATCTGCAGCATTCAGGTGTTTTTTTCTCCAGCAAGAATGGGGAAGTCCCAGGGAATACTAAAGGATCTGACGTAACCATATCTATTTACCTAGATAAAATTAGCAAGTTCTCACAGTGACGATAACATGCATACATACATGCCTGACATGTCAACATAGACTGTAAGTATGTATGTATAGAAATAAATAGTTGGCTTTGACTAACAAATCTTGGGTAAACATATGCTGGCATTTATGAATAAAAGATTGTACTTACTATCACTACACATTAAAATTACATATTTTCATGTAGTTATTCTCTAAATAGCTGAAACTACGCAAATGAGTTAATCAGTTTTAAGCGAGTACTAAGTAAACATACTGCTAAATTAGGTAAACATACTTACTGCAGAGACTATCAGGAATCCTCCAGAATGTCAATACAGTTCATTAGTGTAGTTACGTATGTAAAATACAGCTCATTCCTGATGGATTCTCAGAAACAGCATTCCTATAATGCTTTAATCTCTCGCAGTGCTTTCTATTATTCAGCAGAAATAGAGGCCTTTCTACAAGGCAGCACTAGGATAAACAAACAGTAACAGAGAGCTGGAGAGAAAGACAGACACCATGGCCTACTGACAGATTCCTCCCCTACGAGCTGACAGGATGCTCCATGCACTCAGATTCAGTAACTTTAAATATGCAGAAATGCTTTCTTTCCAAACGTACTGCAGTATCCCAGCTCCGGGCTCACACATTTGCTGAAACCAACTGCAATGCCTTTAAAACATGTTCCTTCAACCTGAAGCTGCAGTGCTCCCAGGATCTCAGCACAAACGTTATGTTAAACAGCTGGTTGCACGAAAGCCGGTATCATGCAGAAACCATTAAAATATTAAAGACAGACAATACTTACTCCAAGGTCAGCCCTGGAATTTGTAGCCTTTCCCGCTGGGCTTTCATTGCTGTTATGTGTTACCACACTCTATTGTAACCATGACACACATTCACTGGCAGCATTCTGGTGATGACAGAGAGCCAAAATGAACCACTATAAAGGAATGGACTAACGATCTCTTGGGGGCAGGGGGAGGACCGCAAGTTTGGGTCCTTCCACCTCTAGCTGTCACGAAGAGCTGCCGGCTGCCTCTCTCACGTTAGCAGCAGCACACGCTGCGCCGATTTTGTGAAGCGAACGGCGCCTTCAGTTGTGCACATCAAGTAATTCATCCCTGGTATTCTGCAGCGGCAGCCACCGCGCCAACACACACACACGCACGCACACACACGTTGCACCTCAGAGAAAGGAGAGGTCCCCCTCGCTACGCCAGCCCACAGCACATAGAAAGCCTGTATGCTTAAGACAGTTTCTCTCGGCAAATGTCAGACAAATGTCAAACATTCACCACCCCCTCTGATCCTGCCGAATAGGATTTAGCCATCTTGTTGAAGTCACATTATCCCTTTCCTTGGTAAATAGACAGGCAGCTTCTGCAGTAATAGAACAGCAAACCACTGAATGAAAACCAGGCTCGTCTCCTTTAACAGGGAAAATTTAATTGCCAAGGCATTTGAAGGACAAACATATTCTTGTAATTCTAAGGTTAATACAAAAGGAAAAGTTATCATTCTGTTGTGTCATCATTGCACTTGAATTTTAAAGGGAAATAATCTAGAATTTTTATTAAAGGTGCGCACCAGACTTAGAAATTGCAGAAAAGTGTATCAAATTCAGGTTTAAAGGTAACTTCACTTAAAACAGTATACAACAGTTTATAACAACAGTTTTAGATCAGTGCTGCTGTGTAGGATGCTGGTTTTAATTTAATTATGTCCCTTTTTTACGTACTCTATCTTAGTCTGAGGTTATCCTTTTAATAAATAAATACTGTGAACTGTTCCATGAAGATTAGCATTTTTTTTAATGCTCTATAAAACAAGATGAAAAGCAAAGGCACTCTGCAAGAACTTATTCTTAGTAATTTAAGAGGTAGAATATTTTATCTCACCCACATAGTTTTCCTGTGCAATTCTTAACTTGTACCTCTTGCACAATATGATAATGTCAACCACATGATTTTATTTTTTGCCAGAGCTCTGGCCCTGCTCTGGGCATGGACAACTTCTACAGACTAGTCAAAGCGCAGGACCAAATGAAGCTGCTGCTTTTTCGGTCCCTGGCTCATTTTTGGAAAAAATTACAGAGTTCACAGGTACAGAGCTATGGGTTTCAGAGACAGGGAAATCTCCTCGTTAGGGAAACTGCTGAACTGGATTTGGTGAACTAGATTGCTCTTTCAACAACACATTAGAAAATAATCATTAAATTCTCTCTTTTCTTTCTCCTACATATTTCTATTAGAAAGAATTTTAAATTTAAGTAATGTATTACCTGGAGCCTTCATTTACAGATACTGAAAACAAAACTGAAGGATACACAAAACTATGCACTGGAATTTCTAAAACATAACAGACAACTGGATCCTGAGTACTAAGCTGAGGCCCCAAGCAAGCATTACTAAGCCAAGCATCGGGTAAGTAATCTTTCTAAGGAACTTCTGAATTCTCCTGCCTCCTGAAAGAAAGAGAAAATACTGGATCTAAGGGCTTAAATTCAAGATGGAAAACTGTGATGGGTGAATTCACAGATTTGCAAGGGCACACAGATCAGTCAGGTGCACAACTCTGATCCAAAATAGGTTCTTCAAATTCAACTCAGAACACAGCAAAACATGAATTTTCTGAAGATACTCTCAAACTTGAAAAAAATAGTTCAAGAATCAACTGTTTAACAGTTAAACAGCTCCGACACTGAAACTATCGGGTGAAACTGTCCACGCTTACAGGATTTTTCATGATTGAGTTTGGAGAAACCCATTTAGGAACAGAAATTTAACAAGAGAGACACTCAGTGTGAGGTATGACTACAGTCACAGGTTCCTGGCTCTCCCCTAGCTGCCCTATTCTCATTGCTCAGTGCCTCTCAAACCAAGCTCTGTTCCCTTAAAATTCATCTGATAAAATCTCTTTCGTGCATAAGACTTCTTCATCCACTGAAAAGTCCTGCTTCTGATGGAGACAGAATATTTCGACAGGTAAATTTTGACTGTGCGCACAATACACACATACACCTTTATGTAAGCCTTTATATAATGTTCAAAAGGCTTAACTTTGTGCATACTCCCCTTTAGTTAGGTACTTCATCCCATTATTTATGTGTGTATATGCACACACACATAACACCAAAGTACTTAATTTTTGTTGTATAAAGCTGTTAAATTTTCACTGAAGGCACAGAGAGTAGGAGACCCCTAGGAGGACAGCCCACTCTGCTGAGTCAGGACAGTACCACAATTACTTCCATACACAAACCAGCAAAAGGACTAGCTTAGAAGGAGAAGGTGTGCTTCCTTCGAAAGTGCAATACAAATTTTACAGGTTACTTCCACAAGGCAAATTTTAATACTGGGGTGAACAGAAGGGACAAGTCCACAATCAAGGTGGGTTTTTTCCCCACTGTTCTTGAAGCAGTGCAATGACAAAACACATGCAAAAGAATAGTCTGTCACTTAACACTTCTTTAGTGTGAAACATTATAATTAGGCAGTAGGTGCATTTTACCTGCAGGAGGACAAGACTGCTAGCTTGCCTTGTCTAAAGGAGAGTGAGTTGGCCTGGCAACTCAGCACAGCAGCTTAAACATAAGCAACTGCATGTAAGGGCTACTTTGAGACCATGATAAATCAACCTCTTTCCTGAGCTAATTCACACAGGCACTTCATATCACATTAATGGTAAGTTATTCTAAGCTGAGATTGACCTACAGGTTGACTTTGAAAATTCTTCTTCTATGCATTTTGCCTGATCCAGACAGAAGTTTGGAGAGTCATGATTTACTGAAAAAGAGAGGTGTATACATAGCAAGAGATTAAATTCTGCCTGCCATTACAGTCTTACAGTTTTTGCATGAGTAAATGGGAACTGCTTCACATATCTGGGGGAAAAAAACAGCAGCAATTCAATTAGATGAAGCCTTGCAAGTAAAAGGTGACTTCAGTTTGATCAAAACAATTGTTTGCTCTTAATTTCAGACCACTTAGATATCATCCCACCAACATACAGTTGAGGAAGCAAGTGTAAGTTAAAAAGGAGGCTCATTGTACCACAAAAGAGAAATCTCATTCATTCACTTAAACAACTGTAGTTTATTCCTAGGATAAATAACATTCCTTATACTTGCAAATGTTACAGTAGAGTCACTGTCTCAAAGGTAGTGATTTAAGTGTTTCCTTCATCTTTGGCATCATCCCTAAAATAGGTGTCACGAGTGCTACTTTATTGACAAAACCAATTCTATTAGTTTAATACAGCATTATTACCACAAAAGATTATATTACCACAAATACTGCAATACCTGTGGGTAAGCAAAAAGTTTAATTTATAACTTATGATATTTTAACTTGAAATCTGCAGCACCTGCAAACTGAAATGCTTCGATGTTCACCTCAGGGCTCTATTGTATTATGGCTACTGGAAGAAATTCCATTCTTCCCTGTTAAAAAGTAGCTTTGTTTCACCAGAAAGATACCTCTACTAGCAATATGACAGAGACCAGAAACATTCGCTCTTGGCACTAGATATAACAGAAGGTTTTGGTACATAAAACTGAAAAAAAAAACCCAAACCAAAAAACAAACAACTCCCTTCCCCTCCCCCCCTGCCCAAAACCAGCAGCTATTTCAGGTTTGTACGTCACATTCTTCTAACACTAGTAAGTATCCAAGTATCAGATAAAGCAAAGGATAAGTAATGCTATACACAGGTGAGGAAGACGACAAAACAAGGAAAATGTTATTCCATGAGAAAAACTAGTTATATCAAGGAGGACTTTAACTTCCTGAAGAACTCCCTGGGTCTTTCCACCACCCCTAAGACATGCCAATCGCCATAGAAGCGCCAAGTATCCTCTGTTCTGGTTCATGCCCCTTTTAATATCACACACACTAATCTGCAATTTAAAGTGCTTTTTTTATCTAGATTAACCTGAAAATACTGACAAATTTTGCCTATATTGACACAACTTCGATAGAGAAAATTTCTCATCTGGAAAGAATCTCAAAGTCACAAATAGCACCGAAGGACCTTAAGAATTGTGTTTCTTTGCAAATGTAAACCCTGGTCTCATCTGAGATAGTTCTAGAGATGAAAGCCAAATTTAAAAAGTGAAATATAAAAATACATAGCTCAAGTTAGTCATTTAAATCCTTACCGAGGTCTCTCTGGTTTAGTATTTTAAGATACCCAGTTAAAACCAAGCAAAACCAGCAAAGCACAGTGGAATGTTCTATTTCCTTGAAACACAAACCTGAAAAACTTTTCTTCCGTACCACAGTTAAGCAGTTTAATATTCTGTGCTTTCAAGGCCCCCTTCTTCTGCAGCTGTTGATTATGCTCGCTTTTTCCCCTTAAATGATGGTAACACACAATAATACCATTAATAGTGCTGGTGCCTCTGGTCTTCATTAGACTTCAATATTTAACAGCAATTACACTGAGATAATAAGCAGGGCCGTGCATCCTTTGGCTCTGCATGCACTCTTAGCTAATATTTTTCAAAGGTACTCAAGAGTTAGTACTCAATGCTCAAAGAACAATGACAATGGACACCTTCTTTCTGTGACAGTCCTTACACCAAAGACCATTTAATCTGAATTTCTGTCATCTAATCTGTTTAGCACACCACTTCAGACATTTATGCATTGCCAGTAAACACAATCTGTTTACCAATGCTTATGTAGACACACAGCATTCATTTTCTCCCTTTCAAACAGGAATTCTGTTTTGAAATCATAGCACAAAAAAAATGTGCCTTGCTTTAAAAATAGTTATCAGAATCCAGTGAATACAAGACTAAAGAATTCCAAAATTGCAATATAATCATAAAGCAACTTATGATTTCTCCCTGATTTTCTGTTTGTCAGGTTTCTCAACCTGCAACTTAAGGACATCACCTACCTATCTTATGGGGACATGAGGAGATTTATCTGTATACCATGCTTTGGAGACAATAAGCAGTGAAAACGCCTGAATTTGCTAATACTTTTTTAACATATTTCAAATGTTAGCGTGGGCTAAACAATTTCAGATTAATTTAGTATATTTTATCTTGACTTATTTTTCCAATTATTACATTGTAAAACTCTTACTATATGGTTTTGAACACGGAAGTCATGGTGCCTTCATCATCCTGACACTCACAGTTACTTCTTGGTCTCTGGTACCTTCTTCCTCATGAGGAGAAAAATGAGTACACCTTAGAGACAAAATTAATTTTGTTCACTGCAGCCTTCGTACTGTAGTCTGTAATTCCACAAGTGATTGTGAGGCTTAAGAATAGCTTCAAAAAGTCACAATGACAGAAACAAATGCTTTTGTCCACTTTCTCTATGTAAGTCAAGCTGCTGTTCTCTTATGCTTAAAAAGAAAAGTTGAAACTTTTATTTGCCAGTTTTCAAGAGCGCATTGAATTCCATCCCCGTGACGACCCTCCATGTATATCCTCCCTGAGGGTCTATCAGATAAGCACCTGTGATTAGTAATTCTGAACTACAATCATAGTCCAAATAAAGTAATTGCTAAGTGAAATGCACCTGTGTCACAATTATTAGCAACAGCCATCTGTGAAAGTCAGCTGCATACACTAAGTGACTAGGTACTCAAGTCACTGCAAGAGGGATTTGTAACTGAGAAGTGTTACTCAGGGACAATTGTTTCCTCAGTCTAGTGTTGTACTGCACAACTAGTAAGGATGAGAAAACATTAGCAAAGTATACGTACATGTACATATGTATATACTTATGTGTATATATACACTTTTTTTTTTGGCAGCACTGTCTCCAGCATGTGATAACTTTGCATCCTCTCATGTCAATGGGAAAATTTAAGATCTCAGGATCTACTGTTAAATAAACAGCAGTTCACCATGATGCCACAGCAGCTCTCTTAATGGATCAGCTTCTAGTACCCCTGCTTGTTCAACTGGCTGCCTTCTTTTCCCGCTACATTCAAAACTTAGCTTTGTGAAATTCTCTCAGATGAGCAGGTAAGTGATTTTACCATCAGATTGAATGTTCAAATCTGAGACGCTGCAGAATTTTCTAGCAGGTGGAAAGCAAAGTTATAAATCTGAGAACACTGAAGATCCTAACAGCTGCTTCACTGGTAACACTGTGGTTTCTAAAGAAGTTGTAGCAGGAACAACGCAGCAGCAGCAGAGTGCAACACTGCTTCTTGTCATCACTGAGAAGCAAAACACAGCACTAAAGAAATGGGGTGAAAAAACAAACCCAACCTACTTTTTGCATTCTTTCCAACACAGCATGTCTGTGCACATTATTAAGTAGCCACAAAAGAAGTCTGAAATATGAATCTACCAGTTTGTTACTTCTGGCTGAAGTCAACAGACTGACCAACGCAGTGTGTATAAAACAAATCTTATGCTTCAGCTATCTACGGGAAAGGGTCAAGAAATATTTTTCTTATTGATGTGTAACTGGGCAGTTTATTCTGGGTTGTTTTGTTATTTACTGCCTACTTTCTCCAGAAGGATTTGAGATAGGCCACAGCTAAGGAAGCAATACCAGATGGTGAAAGGAATCCTTTTTCTTAGATCCCTGTCTGGTATGTTTTGCTCATATGCTCAGACTAAAAATAACTGCCCAATTTGCAATGGCAAGGAATTTTTCATCTTCGTCAGATTATATGAGGGAGAGGAGAGGGGGTGTCTTCCGTTTGCTTCCCTGGGAAAGGGAGAAGTGGGTGAGGGTATGGAAGGTATTTGCCCTGGAGCTCGGTTTGCACAACAGGCTCAGCACGGCATGCCAAAATAAATTTCTCATCGTTGCAGAGCAGTTGTTATATTTTGGTAGAACCTGCACGTTCCTTGGTTACCTGTGTTCAATATATGTCAGTCCACAGCACTATAAACTCACAGGGTAGGGGGATGATTGTTTGGTACCCCGTGACAGAAAGACATACTAGATGACCCCTTTCAGCCTTAAGTTCTGTAAGTCTCAACATCACAAACCTATTGACATTTACAGGCATACCCATAAACCTCACACTGGTAAGCAATCTACAATAATGCATTTTATTAATGTGTCACTGCAGTACACTGTAAAAGCCCAAGTGGTCTTACAAAACACTTTGCCAGAGCCTGTTTAGAGCTGTAATTCTTACTGTTCTGCAAGGGATTTGTTTTTAAATTATAGTTTTAAAAAGCACACTATTAAATTCAAATGTATGTTTTAATAACTTATGAGTTGCATATTCTGCTGATACATCTAAGGTATTATGTTACTAAACAAAGCAATAGATCAAAAGAACGTGTTTATTAGCAATGTTAATTAATCATTAAAGATAACAGAACTGCTGCGTGGACCTCTGGTAAGTTAACGTAGCAACTGGTTGTCATATTAAACACCTTAACTAAAAACACTGGTCCTTAACATTGCAGACAAAAGGAATCCATAACATGCACCAGCCAAGATCTGGCAAAATCTCTCCACAACTTCACTCATTCCCACACCTCCACAGTGAGTTTTAACAGATAGTCCTGAAATTTTCTCCTGCAGAGAGCAGGAGCAGATGAGTATAAGTTAAAGTGGGACTGATGCTGGCTGGTCCTGCAACATTGAGAGCTCAGAAGACATAAAAATAATGAAGGTATCTAACAATAAAATGAGAGAGCAGCTCTCTACTCTTTGTGTAAATATCATTTGGATTGTTATTACAGATGACAGCAAAATAACAGCAAGAGGTGCCATTTAATGTAATGCATTTGCTTAGCCTTCCTCATATTCCACCAGTCTCCCATCTCCCTTTATTAGGCAGCATCATTTTGCATGTGCCTGTGAAAGCTCCAGAGTAATATTCCATATAAAATCAAAAGCTCAACCAATACAATGGCACACCTTTCGTCAAAATTTTTTCTTCTGGAAAACTCCCAGAGTAGCTATTTCAGATTTAGAAAAATTCCTACCATATTTCATATATGGTAAGAATTAAAAAAACCCCTAACCTGAAATTAGAAAGCAATAAAAATAGCTCAACTAATAAAGTCTCTTGTCAACAGATATCAAGCTAACATCAAAACTGTAAAAAGCTTGAGGAACTGGGCTTTAATAATAATGTTCTCAATCTGCACTGACTTTCAACACAAAAGAAACAACATTAAAAAATTAGAGGCAAAAATAGATCTACTTCTTGAGGAATTCTACATTACACAGGGGTTAAATAGTTGGTATTTTTCAATTCGAGAGCCTTGTTATGCAGGGATAACCCAAATCCAGGCTCTTAATGAGCCATTTGTTTCTCTGGTCTTTATTTAAGCTGTATTTCAGTGCTAATTGATGCCATTTAACTTTCCTGTATTTATTTTTCCATCAAAAGAAATACATTGAAAACAAACCAAACAAAAAAATCTATTGTGTAGTTCTGTAACATCATGATGGTGTCTGACTATCATCTTCAACAAGTTAAAGCACGTGTAAGAAATTTCACAATTCTATAATCCAGCCTGCAGCCCTTCTCACAACACCTATCTATCAACAACTAATATGTACCTGAAGAGTTACTAAGCTCTGCTTTGGCCGATTGATTTGTAACTGATTCTTTATTAAGGCTCTGTCATGCACACGAATACATATATGCCTGCAGAAGCTTCTCCCCAACAGTTTTGTAAGGCTACCACATGTACGCCTGACTTTTTTTTTTTTAAATACACCTCCTGCTTCTCTCTAGATAGTCGTTAGACAAATGGGTAGGCAAGCACTCTGAACGGAGGCTAGCAGCAGAAATAGAGCAGTCTTTCACACACACACCAAAAAAAAACTTCTAAAAGTTTGAAGTTTGTTGTCTTTTTTAATCTGTTTTATGCTTACATAAAGCTCTATACACATTTCCACAGGAAATTCTGTCATTACAGACAAGCACAAATAAATAATGTTGTCTGTTACAAGACAGTATTTTCTTCCACCAAAGCAGAAACTTAAAATAAGGCATCAAGTTTCAGTAGAAACTTTTGGTAATTAATCCCACGTAAGTAAGGATACCTTATAAAGAGAGCTAGAAGGAAGTCAAGAGATCATCTTCTCCTTCCCCAAGAGAGGTCCAATATACCTACACTACCTCTATCAATACAGCCCGCTGTTTGTCTTATCTGTTCTTAAAAGCTAATAGCGATTCCACAACACTCCCAGGTACTCCACTCCCCTGCTTCACTATTCATAGAGACAGTAAATGTTTCAACAGTGTCTAAGCCAAATCTCCCTTGTTCCTATTAAAACACATTATGTCTTGCTTTACACCCCAATAACACAGAAAACACTTATTTCCTACTCATGGCAGATGTTCCACACACTTGAAGACTTCATGACCACCCCCCTCAGCCTTCCCTTCTCTAGAGTAAATAACCCCAGCTCGGTAAATATTTTTTCATAGATCATGTCAAGTTTTCAAAGCAGCTGACAGTTGTCATTTGTTCTCCAGCTGATCCATCTCAACACACAGCAGTCAAACCTAAATGCAGCACTTTTGCATAAGGCCTTGTAAGTTCTTTGTGGGGTAGAATAAATGCTGCATGCCTTGCAGCTCAAAATATCCGTTTCCTAGCATGGTGTACCCTCTCCCCTCATCTTTTTTCCCCCTCAGTAGCATCACATTGTGGAACTGTTCTACTTCTCAGATCCTCTTCTGCAAACTGACACCTATCCAACTGTCTGGCATCTGCCAAAGTAAGAAGTCTCCAGCTTGTCCTATCTTACTTGGTATACTTTCATCAGGTTGTCACAATGATTCTGAAACGCCATACTATTCTTCAATATACTTGCATTCTTTCCAGCTTGCTGTCTGCTGCAAACTTAATAAACACTATTCCATCATCTAGGTCACCAATGGAAAATAGTGACTAAAGCCAGCCATCCAGGTTTCTTACACCTGCCAGCCCAGTGTAATTTCCTGCTTAGTGTTTCTACCCTACATGCAATATAGCAAAAGGTTCTCAAAAGTGACAATATCCCCATCCCACCACCACCCTCCTCAAGACAAACTTGCTGGTATGGCTTATTGGTAAAATTTGCCTTTAAAAAAAAAAAAAAAAAACCAAACAAAAAAACCCCGAAGTTCAGATTTATAGAGCAGTAATCTAAAAGTTTTCTGGGTTTAGACGCACATAGATATATTCCTGGTACTTCTGACAGACTCATTTCAACCATAAAACCAGTTGTATTTTTAAATGTAAATGAAAACATTTTAAGTGGCTTCTAGCAGAATCTAGGAGAGAAGCACTCACAAAGTATGACAACGATCTATAAAAACTCATCATCAGCAGCATCTGAATGATACCAAGACGAATCACAGAACAGTTGAGGCTGGGTCTCAAGGCCATACCCACACATGGATGTAAAACATGCCTGGTTTAATCCCATTTCCATCACATGTTGTGTTGAAGTAGGATGTGTGTCTAGTCGCCCGACTGCAAAATAGTACCATGTAGCAGAGGGGAAAAAACCATTCCCAACATCTATGTACCCAGCACAACTTTTACAAAGGCACGGGTAAGCTTTTCCATTCAGGCTAGAACACCAAGAACGTGTTTGTTTCCAGCGGCATGCTCAGCCTCACGTTACGGATACCTAGGATAGCATGTTTGTCTCAAATGCTGTGCTTGCCTTCACTGCCCAGGGGCATGACCACACTAAACATTCATGAGTGAAGCCACTGGGATATGAGGAAATGTGATTATATACAATTACACTGCCTTTTGCAATGTGGCAACCAACACACAATGAATATAAGATAAGAGATTGTCAAAACCTGTGTCAGGCCTTTTAGACTGTCACTCACTTCCCCTGTGGCAGTTATCTGCCATCCCTTTCAGGCAAGCATGGCAATATATGGATCCACTTATCATCAGTACTCTTTCTGACCTTTTCACGTGCCTGTGAGAGCTGTCACAACAAACCTTAGTAATCCTCACAGGTTTAAGCTCGACTGGCTTGGTTGGAAAAAATGTGACCAAGAAGCAGAAACACTACAACATTTGGCAGAAAGGACAAGAGGACAGAGATGGCAGAGAAGAGCAGCACGTGGATGGCAGGGAAGTATGCTAATACCAGGTTAGCTCCTGCCACGACTCAGGGAGCAAAGACTAAAGAAGCAGAACTGGCTGATTAGCCCTTGCAGAACAGAAAGGTACCCTGCCAAAGCAGCATTTTCATTCTCCAAATCTACAAGAGAAGAGATCTATCCTGCTGCCATCCACACCCTCCTTCCTTTTCAGCCTGCCACACAAGCCACCCACCTTCCTGCTGGCCAGACTTCTGGCTGAAGCAACCTATTTGGTTCTGCCATCTCCAGTCTTACAGTGAGCCATCAACCCTTCCCCATTCACTGTTTATGCTCCCTGCTCCTCATTTTAGTCCCAGGAGCCATCACCCATGCTCCCATACCCAAACCACTTGGCAAACAGGTTCTGAATGTGCCTATCCCCATATGAAAACTACATTCACAGAGAGAGTCCTGCAAGCCTAAACCTGGCTCAGGATCCCTGCCCCAGCTCTCCACAGCTCTATCCCAGAGAACACATCTGCAAGGACGGCGCTCAGCTTTAGGCAAATGCTTGAAGTACAAACGGATAGAAAACCTCCAGTAAAACAGAAGTGTGTCAAGAACTGTATCCCGTCAACAAAACTTCCTAAGAGGGTTAATATGACTCATAACTCCCATGGGGAGAGGGACACAGATACTGGGGGAGAGGGAGCCAGATACTAGGTTTGAAGGAAGTCAACAGGGCCCAGAAGTTTCAGGCAGAGACAGTGGTAGTAGAGGCAAAAATGGTCACAGGCACAAACATTATGCAGTATGTCCACAAGGGACACTTGTGAAACAGCCAGTGTGACCTATAGAGCAGGCACCACTCCCAGCCATAGGCAACGGAAGCCCTGACAGTCAGTACAGGGTGCCTACTGCTGCCACACTGTACGTTGGCTGCTTTAAAATTTTAAAAGTCTGTCTATGGACCATGGACACATATTCCTCCCCAAGATCAAACCAGCCTTCCTCCTCCTCCAACTCTTCCTGCCACTGTTTCACCCATTGCTGCCCAGGAGTATAGTCTAAAGCCTTCAGAGGAAGGTGCATCAGGATTGTTAGCATCTCAGTTCATTCAAGATCTCTGGCAGTGAGGACATGCCTGCTTTGCTGCTCCTCTGAGATCCAACTGTTATCTCTGGTCCTCCAGAAGGAAGCACTAGCCTTCAGAAATTTTATCTGACCGCCAGTCCCTCTCACATCCAGCAGCAACCTCCTGACACTGAAGTAGCTTTACACTTCTCAATGAGCACAGGTTAACAAGCAGAATCCATTCCCCAGGGGTCCAGGCTGGCATTTTTAGGAGAGCAAACAATTGCTGGAAGGATAGTTGTAAAAAGAAAAGGGAAAAGAAAGGGAGACAAGGGAGTAGTGATCTCTGACTAGCAGATATGAAAGCTTAGTGAAAGAGGAAGGTGAGAGCCAAGAAGGATTGTGGGCTTACCAGTGACAGCCAATATGAAGGCACAGATACCATCCAGCTACTGGCATAGCAAAGGAAGCATGTGAGGACATTACACGAACTCAGTGGTCCAAGAGCATTTTCCTACCATACTTGTGCTCTGTACACACTCATTGTTTGGTCCCTTACTTCCCCATTAGGGGTAGGAGTACATCAGATTAAGAGTCTGCGCAGGATCTTCCCATCTGGCTTCCTTCAAAATAAATCTCTAGGGTGCATGTAACAGAACAGTACATGAAAATGTAGAAATACACTACTGCAAACTAGGAGACTAATATTAGAAAGTATCTACACAGCTGCTTTTACAGATAGTCTTTCCAGTATTTTTACCCCAAGCCATGGAGCAACTAGGATGAAGAACTTGACTTGGAGTTCTGGGGGAGTCAGCACGTGGCAGCAGGTTTCCTTTGCTCCTCAGAAGATACTAAAGCATTCTGCATAAACAGGAGTTTCCCAAATGTTTCATGCCAAGGCATATAACATTGTGGTAGTCCAGCTGAATGACAAAGAAACTGCAGATAATATCCTTTATGATAAGCAACAGTACTAGTTTATAATACTGACAGCAATAAAACAATGTTCAAATTTGCATTTCATAGAAAAGAGAGAGGGGAAAAAAAGACTTCCCTCCTTTAAGACAAAACAGAAGTGGCTCACTGCAATTTCATGATCCTGACATCTCTAGAAAGTCAGCCTATACTTTACATGGAACGGCAGTAATACTGAAAATTTCAAGGAGAAAATCTGTAATGCCAGAATGCCTGCCAGAAGACACAAGGCAGGCAGATCCCTGCTGTTCAGCAACTACATCTTTTACCCGAGAGCAGATATTTGGAATACAGGTGATATTACTGCTATCAAAGGAACAAATATATTGTGCAGAAACCTGAATGCCTCTTTCCTTAAAATAAAACCAAACATTTATTTCTAAGTTACACCTCACCTTTAATGTCTATCAAAAAAAACAGCCAAAAAAAAAATCTATCATTACAATTCTATAAGCAGAGCACAGGTTGATCAAACAATCATGTAATCTCTCCAGAGCCCCACCATGACCCCAATCCTACAGAGGCTAAATGTGTGCAAGCTAGAAATTGCACAGCCTCAGAAAGCTCTCTCTGCAGATTACGAGATTATTCAAATCTTTGTAGCATCAGTGCCAAAAGAAAAAAAAAAAAAAATCAATCAATTCATCAATACAGCATAGGGTAGCCTGGACCATGCAATTCATGAGGACATTACAACTCCTTTGTGATGATTAATTTCGACAAACTTCGAATTTTCCTTAACTGAAGAAAACTTGACTTCCCAAAATTAATGCCACTGGGGAAAAAACAAACAATGAAGAAGAAGCTGTTTCAGTATGCCAGATTTTTGAGGTTTACTATTTGAAATTCAAGCTGTGCTGACTAGCAATGATTACCCACATGACGTTCTTCTGCCAGTTTTCTCACTGGGTAAGCACCTTCTCCAACATCAGAATAAAACAGGTGGTTATATGGTCATTTGTTCTTTTTGTGTATGCTATACACCATACCAGTTTGAAGTTTTACTACAATAAATATCAAAGAGAAATTACTTCAATCACTCACGATGCAACTTCTCTTCACAGAATAAGTGCGAGGACACAGACAATGCTAATTTAAAAATACTTACAGCAAGCATCTTTCTGAAATATTTTTGTTACACAATATGCAACTATCACATTTGCCACGAAAAGTCAGAATTTAATCACATAATTATTGTACTCACAAAGTTACCCCAAGACCCCAACCTGTGGCTCAGAGATCACTACTCCCTTGCCTCAGCAGCTCACATTTCCAGCCATTAAATTCCGCCAGCATTTCCCCTCCGCTCTTGCTATATGCTCTGCTGCTTCTATGTACACGGAAACACTGCAAACATCACAAACTGCTGGTTCAACAAGTAATGCAGGATATAAGGGCAGAATCAACAGAAACAGAGCAGTTCAGTAAAAAAGGCCACAAGCTGAAAAGGCTGTTCAGGGGAACGGACTGTCACGTGGAAAGAGCAAGAACAGTAGGTTAGCCAATTTGTCAGACCTCCATCTCATTACTCTTTTTTGCCTCATTTTGTCAGGTTGACTATTCAAGTTTTAGTAGTGAACTGATGAGGTCTTTTCTACTGCTATTTCACTGTAGAGATTCAATTATTTTAGCACCTCACCACCTGCCTTCCCATCACCAGCAATCCAAGAGTCCTGACATCTGGCTCTCAAACATCTAGGCTGAACCTCATGCACTATAAAAGAATTATTTCCATGTATACAAATGTTTTAAATATTTAAAATTTCACATAAACTATTCTACTGCAAAAACATTTTTTAATTTAGGCAAAGCATGGAGGCACCCAGATACTTGATTTTCTTTGCTTGCTCCAAGAATCATGCGATTCCCTCATCCTGAAATTCTGCAACTTCCTACAGGACCACGACTTGACCCTAGAGGCTGATTTCATTTTGCTTTCTCCTTGTGGCTTAATTCGATCACAATTTTGATAAAGAGTTACTTAAGATTATTTTTGACTCTTGACCCTGTTCTGTCCTTGCCTAAGTAGCCAAAAAAAAATTCCAACAGGGCATAGCACACCCAGAGCAC
Organism: Burhinus bistriatus; assembly: GCA_013397275.1. NCBI lineage: Eukaryota > Metazoa > Chordata > Aves > Charadriiformes > Burhinidae > Burhinus > Burhinus bistriatus. The sequence continues at coordinate 49,906 of VYXH01007790.1, forward strand.
TGTGGAGAAGCATGGTATCTGGTCAAGCAGGTGTCAGGTGATAATTTACATTCCTTAGTCACCATAGCACTCACAGAACAACAGTAGATAAATATCACACTACACAATTGAGCTTTAAAACCTGAGCACCTCATTTTCTGGGCATCAATCCTCCAGGCAGCCACGTTATTTCAATAAATTATGTTTACAAGGCCCAGAACATCAGAAATCTATGTGATTGAAGAATATAATGGACAATGCTGTATGAACACATCCCATTAATACAACAAAGAATAGTTTTAAAATATACAAAAATGTCATCACTACCTGACTTTTTTTCGTATGTACACATAGAGGTTGTGTGCATGCACACACACAAACAGATGAGCATGAATTTACCAGTAACAAGGTTTCACAAAGCTTTAAAATAGCCTGAAGCAGTGTATACATCCTTCACTGAAAAGAGACATTAAAACAGATAATTCCTTTCTCTAACATGTGATGTGATAAATCATAAAGAGAAGATGTCACTGTGTAAAACCCACACATATACTAGTAAAACATGAGTCAAGAGACAACATGCAGAGATATGTAGTAATATTAATATTGGTACAAATGAAGCAGGAATGCAAATGTGCATGTGAAAGCACCAAAAGATCAACAGAACAAGATAAACCAGAATCATCTATACTGACAGCCAAGGACACAACTAACAGCAATAAAATACCAAGGCATGTGTTGTTTACATCAAAATCAGGCCTGTGCTCTCCACAGCACAAAGGACTTGTCTGCAGAAGACCACTCACTGACAACAGGAAGAAGGCAACAAGGCTACGCAGCATGCTGCATGTGCCATTACTCTTCCCATTAGCCCAACATAACTTTAAAACAAGGAAACACAGACAATGGGCAGCAGACTTGCATCAAATTTATAGAGGTTGAAGTAAGCAAGATTGTGAGGGAAAAGGATCATGCTACATTAACTGTTGGCTGGTAAAGCACACAAAAAAACATGTCCAAAAATGAGTTATTCATTGACAATCACAAGGAATTCACGAGGTGCAATGAGGATTCAACAGCTGGTGGCCCTTGTCTCCCATGTCATACATAAGTGACCTGCGCAGACACGTAGACTTTGTGAAGTATTTGAATTCCTTGTTCAGTATTTGTATTAAAAGAGATGCAAAATCTGTTGTAATCTAAATCTATCTTAAATAGATTTAGAGTTCATTAACAGATCTCAAAAAAAGCGGTCAATGGAGGAATCTCCTTTGTGCAAAAGAGATTTTTTTTTTAAGGGTTCATAAAATTTTATAATCTGACTTGATGCTATTCAGCATTTTCATCCGTGACAGGGAAATTAGATTTAAAGGCACTGCCTAAAGTTCAGATGACACATTGAAGAAATTATAAGTATTGAGTATGACAAGGTTGTCCCATACGAAGCAATGTGGATCTCTTGGTAACCTGTGCTCCTTTAAACAAAAATGCATTCTAATGACAAATGCAATGTTAAGCATCTAGAAACTTAAGAGTGTCCGCTGCACTTAGGAAGCCACCACTAAGAAAAATAACATAGGGGTACTTAGAAAACATTGTTCTCCCAGTGCGTTGCTGTGACAAAAGGTGCTGACAGAAAGAGTGACACAGAGCTATAAAAGGGAGACAGGATTTTTGTATCTACCCATAGCATGAGCAAAACATCAGAAAATTAGACTTGCAGGAAAAAAAAATTCCCCTCAATGACAGCAGAAGAACAATCCTGAAAGTTACGGACTTGAATCTACTTAGTTTATCAGAACGACAGAAATGTGGTTATTGAGCACCACACAGTATACCGACTATAGTATACTGCCACCAGGGAGAAAACCAGCTAAATGAGCATGTTCTCATTTAAGACAATAGTGCTAGTAACACTTAACACTAAAGCATACGCATCTGAAGACACAAACATGGGCTATGGAGAGTATCCACCTGAGCACAAACGATCCATATTAGAATTGAGAGATTCATTACCTGGTGACAATAATTAATCTACTCCACCTTCCAAATTTAAGGTAATGGTACTCTCCCAAATAATTTAAGACAAAAAAGTGACTAGTTTTCTTTTCATGATTAACTCGTTGTTGTTTATTACAATATGAATATATTGGACACAATCATTTGAAAGTCCAAAGCAGAGTTTCAGCTGATTTTAAACTCAGACAAAGCTGAAGAAAATGAGTGGATAAAATGGAAATGGAAATGAAAATCAAATGGAAGAAAAAATTAGCTGGTTCTAATTTCAGGGGTCCAAGGTGTAAGACCTTCTCAACTCTACCCACAGATTCCTCTCCTTCCAGAAAAGCCCTATCTTTGACACACAGTTTAGAAGTGCTGTGTTATTTGCTGATACCAAAACAGTGATTCTTGACTATGACAACAAAAAACCACTTTTTTTTTTCGCTGCCGTGCCTGAAAAACCCTATACATGGATGCAACTAACCCAACAGAAGAAAGTTACTCTTTTTTAGATATAATTTAGATCAGCAACTAAGCCTACTGCTCTAACACACAGGCAAAGAGTGATAAAAGCATCTGATATATATGTAATGGAAGCAGAACTTTATGAATAGGTGGATTCATAGCTAAGCATAAGCTGTACCCACAATACGGACTACATCACCCAAGCTATCCATGTCTGGAGACAAAAAGGGCTAACTCATAGAATCATAGAATGGTTTAGGTTGGAAGGGACTTTAGAGATCACNAACTCATTGCTCAGACTTAGGTGTAACTGTCGATACCTGCTCTGCAGAAAGTTCTCTCAAAGTGTTAGTTTTTCTCCTGTAATAATTTTAATGGGATATCACACGTTATTGTAACTTAAGGCAATTAATTTCTCTCAATGAACACCAGATTGCAGAGGCTGTGCACTTTCAGAGAAAAAAAATCCAAACAAGCCTTAGAAGTTTCATAAACAGAGAAACAGAGTTTTTATTTTGATTAGGAATATAAATTTTCAGTAACTCAAGTATCTGAAAACTGTATTTTAAATAGCTTTTATAATTAACATGGAAAATATTTTATTTCTCAAAAATCTAGTATTATTTATAGTGATCTGTCTAAAATTGTTGAGATAGTATTTTCCAAAACTAATCACTGTTTTCCAGAATTTAAATGAAGTTTCTGTCTTCAGATATAATGAATCAAATTTGAACTTGCATGCTTTGCAAATGATGTACCATGACACAAGCGCTTTCAGCACTATAGTGCCCTTCTGCAAAAATACATTCAATGAAAAAAGCTGCATGCATAAGCATACACAAAGGTCCTGAAACATACATAAGACAAAGGAAGCAGCAATCTTTCTGACATGTTTTGGGGTACTTGGAGGCTCTTGTTTGTGTTATTTTACAGTTCTTCAGTTACTCAAAATTAATTGCCTTGACTGTCTTTGACAGTTGTGTCCTTCAACCCACAACCAAGCCTATGCAATTAGGGAGATAAAACTCAGAGGCAGCTGTTGGGAGAGAGTTAGGCTTGTACAATCAATGCATTTCACTTTTAAGGTTTCCTTTGGGTGCTCTGGCATCTGATCTAAACGCTTTTCCTTATCCCAGGTCACCTATATACATAAGACAGTTTTTTTTATAGATATACCTATCTGTAAGCATACAAATGTATGTGCACACAGAAACTGTCAATCAAGTTCAGTTTTGTGCATCTACATGACACTGGCATCAGAGCTTTTTTTTTTTGGGTTTTTTTTGGTTGGTTGGCTGGCTTTTTGAAGGATGGTTGGCCTGATTTCGTAAGCCCATTCCACTCAATTTCGCATTCCCACTTCCTCCCCTGAGGTTAACTGATAGTCCATATTTGTCATTGATAAAAACTTTCTTACAAAACTGTTATTAACTTTCTTGAAACTTATTTAATTAAACCCCTACGCAAGCATGGTTTTAACTAGTGTCTCTCTTGAATTCTTGGCTGGTCACATTCTTATGTTGCTGTTATCCAAGGATATCAGCTGCTTCATCGTAATGCATAAATGAATTTTATGAAAATCCTGTGACCAACTTTGACATTTCCACAGGTGCAAGTAGATTATATAATTGCTGCTACTGAACTACAGACCATATTTTATAATTACTGAAATTAGTTTCAGTAATGTCAAGAGAAGGACAGATGCAGCAAAAATAAATACATAAAAGTTATCTAGCTCTGAATTAAAGTGAAATTGACAGATTAAACAAAAGAAAAAAGAAGTGATTTAGTCTGGTGAAGTCAGGTATTTTAATTCTAGGGCAGGTGCTTTAACCACTGAAGCTCTAGAGAAAGGAGGAACCTCCTCTACCTACCCACTTACTTCTTTTTAAGTATTACTGTTTCTGAAGGTTCCTCTCCACCTCACAGAAGCCCGTTCTTCATTTACTTTTAGGAGAAGGGCATTTAAAACCAGAATGTACTTAGTTAAAGCTGAGGGTAATTTTTGTGCCATAACCTTTGAATTCATGCCCTCTCTGTAGTTCTTCTTTTGTTGTACTCTGTGGGTATGGGTAGGAAACAAAAGAGCATAAGGACACTGATGCCTTAAATTCAGTGATGGAAAATCACCTGGTTAATGCACAACATACACTGAGACGTAACATAAATAGGTCAGTGAAAACAGAGGGCATGTTTTTTAACCGAAGCCAGTTGGGCTTGTAGGTTGACAGCCATGGAACTACATCAAAAGGTCAGCTCCTAGGTGGAATAACTCCACACACAGCAAGAACATAAGTGCTCAATGGCACAATCCAGGTACCCCTGGCAGATGAATGGCAGATGAGGCTCATCAAGTAAACAAGCATTGCCAACTTGCAGCAGGTAGCACATGTTGGAATGGATGCCACAGCTCATGAACCTGGAATAACAGCTACTGCATGGGTAGATGCCTCTGCTTATGGTTTTGCTGGCAGGAAGTCAGCATTGCCCTCTTTCACTGCCTATCTGATCAATTTAACAAAAGAAACCCAAGTACCACTTCTGCCATCAAGTTGAGCACATAGATAAATAAGTCCAAGAGCTCTGGTTGGTTCAGCAGAATAGGTAGGGAAAGGCTGGTATTCCGTATCAGTCAAACACCACTTCTTTTCAAATGATCTGTTACTCAGTATGCTTCCTGCCAAATACCCACCTTTCCATATAATCATATTAATATATACACCATATCCCATCCCATTGAGACTTAGAATCAGCAGCTTCCTTTATTTTGTCATAGAAAATTTATTTAAAAATTATCTGCATATATATGCAAAACAACTGTGTGGTCCAGCCAGTAGCCAGTCTACAAGAGGTATAAAAAAGGGTAACACAGGAGGTATAAAAGAAAGCTTAAGCATTTTGCACACTAGCTCTTTGAAACATACGCATGGTCAACCATAAGCAAGACACCTTTCCTCATGCATCCCTCTTTCCTTTCCTCCTCTGATTGTATCACACAAGAGAATAAGAGATCATTTCAAAGACAGGGGGGTAGGGGGTTGTGGGGGTGGTCAAAATCAGTACCAGTCATTCATCAATCCAAACCTTGCTTTCCAAGCTTCTCTACCTGATCACCCCTAAACCAGCTCTCCCTGTCCTGCTTAAAGCTGCATCTCTGGCATGCCATTGGCTCTGAAGCTCCAGAATACAAAATGATATGCCTACCTGGAACCATTCAGGACCTCTAGATGTTTATGGCAATAAAAGCCTAGGACCTCTCACATGGTGAAATTCAGTCTTCAGGTCAACATGATATAACACAGAAGTAGAGCAGCCAACACAGCCCACACACACAACCCCTTATGCTACAGCCCTTGCTGTCCTCAGCATTATGAGCCCTGTTAACTAAGACAGCAGTATGAAAGATATTTTAAAATACTATCTGCAGAATCCTAAGCACTTTAACAACTAGACATGATTATGCTGACAAGGGGCTATTCCTTTACTGTATTTTATAAAGTCTCAGCAACATTACAGAATGTGCACTTACATCTCAGTGATCAGCTATAAAAATACATGTATGAATGCAACTGAGGTAACTGTTTTGCAGCCGTTTTTCAAACTTGGAAAAAAATATCTAGTAACGTTCAGTGTCAAACATCACAGCAAGAGTAAGCAAGGTCATGGCTATGGATGAAAAAAGAGCCTCAAGAGCCACTTTCTGCTCTGGCTGAAGTCAACAGGAGTTTAGCCATTAACTTAAACAGAGGCAGTCTTTTGCCCACACAACAGCTTCAGGTTAATATAAAGCATGAAAAAAAGGTACAAAAAAAAATTATTTTTCTTAACTGTTTTTCTCTCTATCATTGCGATAATCAAATACTTGATGTGGAATTAGGTTTATATTTTGTTGACTTTTCTTAAATACTGAGTTTGCTTACTACTTAGTATAAGACTTTTCATGTGTCAGAACCTAAAAGAAGAAAGTCTTTTCCAAGTCAGCAGATGTCCCAGGAAGTATAGACTTCTGGTATACCATTTAAGTCAGAACAACAGAGGATTTAACTGTACTTTCCCAGACATTACAGTTTGTTGTTCACATGCCTAACCTTACTATCACCAAAAGCTACACAGCACTATCAAGTTGAAAACAAGTATAGGGAAAAAAAAAAAACAAACAAAAAACAAACAAAAAAAAAACCAAAACAAAACAAAAAAAAAACCTGGCCTTCTGTGCAAGGGCTTAGGGTTTTATTCACAATGTGTTGTAACATTAACACAAGCTTATTCAAGTACAGTGATAACCTTATAGTCCTAAAGTATTTCTTGAAAGAAAGTGAACAGAGCTTGTTTCTGAAGACATTTTGCTATGTTCTTATCCCAATACTTTCTCAATAAACTACTAATAAAGAAATAAAACAGATACAAATAAAAATATAAGCTTTAAAACTACACAGCTGAAAAACACTAGAAAAACAAAGCCAAGGTACAGAAATCTGAGCAAAGCACAACTAAATCACAGTATCTGAGTTCATATTATTCTAACTCTAACAATTTATACAAGAGTATACAGTCTTTTCTTCAACTAATCAAAATAGTGGCCTAACAACCCTATACATTTAGTAGAATTCATCTGTTCTTTGTTCCTACCTTTTCATCCACAGGTGTGATCACAGAATTTCACAAGGGAACAGTTTTATTTACATGTCAAGTTTCATTTATATCATTCACGAAGAAACCAAATTTCTTCCTTGATTTTTAACAATAGAAATCTTCAATAAAAATAAAAGCTTCAACATAAGAACTTTTTGTCAGTTTAGAAATCCCTCACAAGAGCTGCTCTCGAAGAGGCGGATGGACATAAAAAAGGTCACTGCACAACCCAGAGGTTTTCATTTACAGTCTTCATTTCTTTTTACATATTTTAAGGCAGATCAGCCGCCGTAATTACCCTTCATTTTAACTGCCCTGAAAAAGACAACTAGCCTACTCAAAAACTGTCAAAACTACATACTTTTTTATGAGCACAACAAAAAAAATGTCATCTACTTACAAACTTCCTCTTCTTGGAAGGCTCAACTCCTTCTGCAACAGAAAAAAGTTAACACTGTGTTAGAAATAAAACTTATTTTAATTGGAAGTGGCCTTTTTAAGGCAAGTACTGTAATCCTCCCATCCCACAAAGTAGCATACAGATAGAACCGGTGTATTTGGACTACAACAAATGATGATACAGATTTTACATGCACCATGTTTTAATTGTTGCCTTCCATTCTTATTTGAAATATTAACCTGCGTAAAAGAGGGCCAACTGCAGCAGGTTACTCAAGACCGCATCCAGTTGAGTTTTGAACATCTGCAAAGATGAAGATTCTACATCCTTTCTGGGCACTCTGTTCCAGTGTTCAACTACCCTCACTTTTTTCCATTTCTCACATGAACTTATATTCTGAATGCTACATTAAGTGTTCTTTGCAGTCGTGTCCAGCAGGGAGTACCACCTTTGTTTAAACAAAGGGACAACTTGTCTGACCTACAGGATACACAGACAGATACACTAAAGTTGAAGAGTATCACAAAAGATGAGAATGATTCAAGTTATGTGGATGGACGTCTTCAGTCACTCAAATGCATCACAAAAGGCTGTTTTAAAGTATGTAACAGACACTCAGTTTCCATTCTAGAACTTACCAAAGGGAATGGCAAAATTCTCTTTGAAAAGCAAATATACATATGCACATTGTGTATGTATGCACACATATATTTCACACAGCATATAAAGTTATAGCTATTGACCAGAAAATGCACATGAAAATACAATTGAATGGATAAAAATAGTTCAGCCAGGCACCTTAGAAAAGGCCATAAGGGAATGAATAATTTTGTATTCTTTAGAGACTTTTAAATGGTGTGCAGTAAATAAAGCCTGGGCTGCTAACTGAATGATAAGGATTAAAATATCAAGTAGCTGCTCAATTCTTGAGCACCGCCCATCCTGTTCACTGAATGAGGCAGGAAAAAATAGTGTGAAACAATGTAATAAGAGATCATAACCCAAAGGCATAGGAGAGCAGAATTAGGAGCCTTGGTAACAAATTCTGGCACTTCCTAGGAAGTTCCAGCAACTGTTCAGAATTTGCAATTTAAAACAACATCTTTTAGTATAACGTGCTTACATACAAAAGAACAGTTACACCTGCATACAATTTTGCATTATGAGGCTGAGTAATTCCCCTAAATTTAAAATGTCACATTCATCATGAACAAAATGTAACTACAATTTAGAACCCACGTACTTCCCTTTGTTTTGTTTTTTTTTTTTTTCTTTAATATTTACAACGCCATTGTGTTCTATTTCTAACATAAAACTTTACTTGTAATTCTAGGCACTGTCATATTGTAACAGACAATGATGGTGGAAAAATTGCCAAAATGTATAAGCAAGAATCATACTTGGTTTTGCATCCCATTTAATAGAGTTGCAACATTTACTTTAAATTTGTTTCTTATGAGTCAGGTCTTTTTTTTTTGGTCCCTTTTTTTTTTTTTTAAAAAATCAGAGGGTTTTGGTTATAGTTTATCATTATAATAGCCCAGCAAATAACAGACGCTGCTTTATGTAGATAGCTGAAGTCACATTAATCTCTTGGCCCATTCTCGTGCATGCCATCCTGAAGTACTACTTTTGACTACAGAATAAGGTTCCATAAGAGATGATTCAGTGTAACGACTTGCTGATAAAGATGGCAAGAACTGCCAAGATCTCCCCATACAAAGTAAAAAAATAAAAAATAAAAAAAATTCAAAAACCCTCCAGTACGCAATTCACACAGGAAGATTTACAAAACATTGCAAATAAAACATTTGATTTTAAAACAGTATGCACATAAACAAACAAAACAAGGAATGAAATAAAGTAAATATCCTTTCTCAATACCTATATACCACTGCATTGATGTTAAATGCAACGTTACTTCTCTCATGCTTCTCCTGCTTGAGTAACCCCAAGACAAAAAAAAAACCAAACCACCCAAAATGTAGTGAACTGAAGCTTGTTTTTCTGTCTCAGATCAGGCTGAATTTTTACAGTTCCTACATGATTTTTTAGTGTCACTTAGGACTCACCTGCCCCCAATTTTTGAAAAAATTACCAGATTATCAACTGTGTCAGTAAAGACTTTCTCACTCCAAAGCTCACTAGCTTTGTAATAGGACAGCAGAGCACCACAGCAGGGTCTACACAGAGCAGGTGGGAAAAGCGTAAATCTGTTCTACATAGGGCTAGTCTACAGCTTAGATGAGTAAAATAATTCATTTCCTAGGTACATAAAAACCATCCGTACCATTCAAATGCTAAAGATGTCATTTTCACTCCATTTCTCTCAGCTTTTTCACTCACAGCACTGAAAACAGGGAAGCATTGAATGATACCATACAAAAAATGCTCAGTTCTTCAGGTTTGCAACGCTCCAGCTCAGATCTCTGTTACACTGCAAATGACCTATAACGACTTCCCAGCTTTCTGGCATTACACTGTTTCCCTTCTAAAACTCTCAATAAAACAGACTCAAAATACCGGCTGTTCTAGTTCCGCTGCACAGCATCCAACACATACAGACTGCTGAAGGTACAAACTTGGTCGTGTCAAGACCTTAAGATCATGTACTTAGCAGGCAAGCCCCTGGAGTATTAAAAAGAGAAAAGGATGCCTTAGCAACTGAAAGGGTTAAATCCCCGACAATTCTTGACTAAGGCCTTACTGTGATACACAAAAGCTTTACTTGCATCTTTCTTAGATTCACTTGCATAGTTTTGGTAGAGTTGATAAGAAGATATTTCGAAACATGTACTCTCTTGCCTGACAAGATTAAACAGGCTTTTAGCTAGCTCGTTAGGCTTCCTGGGTAAGTCACTGATAACGGGAACTCAGGACAATTGTGACCAGATAGATAAGTGCCAAAGAACTAATTTAAACTGACCCCCCTTGTAGACATTCCGGAGCCAAAGGACTTGATGAGCTCATTCAATGACTATATATGGACAAAGGAAGCCCAAAGTTCAACTGATGGGACAGCATAAGGACTATGTAAATGAATTTTTAGGAAAGACTGCCCTTCCAAGAAATCTGATGAATATGTATGGTTTTTCTGTATATAAACTGATGTGCTTTGCTAACCCGTTGGAGCACTCATGGTGGAATGATCCCCAATGCTGCCCAGCGCTGCAATAAAATGCCTGCTTAATAACACTTTGTTATTATTGAGTTTTATTACATCGGTTTCCTTATCCAGCTGCATCTAGCTTCCCACCTTGGTGAGGAAGTTAGAAAGCAAGGGGGTTCAGAGAACACCCGTCTTTGTATCACAACCACTCTGCATGGTTCTCGAGTACCAGCTCTGCCCCAGAGGACAACACCATGCTCCTTCGCCCTTGCCCGACATGGAATCCTCCTCTGGCCAGTCCGAGTTGGGCTGGTTTTAGGGCTGTTTCATTCCACTGCAGTAACACAAAGCAGACTTACTGGACCAGAGACTCTTGCCCTTGAGGCCCTTTGTGTCTCAAAATCCGCAGTCTGAAAACGTAATAGACCTTGTCTCAGCTTTAAGAGATCTGTGCAAGTCTTTGTCACATTGCTGTGATGTTGCATTAAGATCCATGTGTACTGAATTTAACTGCAGCTATCTTTTATCAGTTCAAACTCCATACTCTGTGCATTTTACTATCAATAACACAGTTTTATAAGCACAGGTGCTACTTTATTATTTCAGTAATTATGATTCTTCCTCTGGTTCTATACATCTGTAAGACACTTCAGTACAGACAAGTTCAGTCAATGCACCAGAATGCAGATATCCAGCCTTATAAAAAAACCACACTGACCAAATAAACCACATTGAACATTATTCTGGGTCAAAATCTTCATCCCGCTAACTAAAAACATGGTTTAAATAACAGAACTATATAAAAAGGTTGAAATTACAGAGGTGACTTAGAAAACACTAACTTCATCTCATTTCTAAGTATCACCAGCAAATTACAGAAAATTTAAAATATTTAATTTCCTCCTCTATATGGTAGGAAGACAAGATGGCATTAACTTATTGTTGCTGAGTTCAATTTTAAAGAACCAATAAAAAGCTCACACATTCATAAGTTGCTAAAGACACAGCTAATGTCAATACAGGTTGATTTTAGAACCACAGTAAATTTGCTTCATCTTCCAACAACAACTGGAATGTTCAAATATTCAAAACGTCTTACCTTTCAGCGTTTTCAGTTGTCCATGAAGTAGTCAAAAAATTTAACCTTTTCAAGACAAATTTCAATAATGCATTCTTCAGCTGGGGAGATGTTACGAATGGTAAGATTAGTATGAGCTTTCTTCCCCCCCACTGTTGCTCTACCCATCTGTCATAGAGTCTAAGCATCTGAGGGCTTTCTGGTAAAGTTTGTGAGAACGTAATACATTGCATTAAGAATAGGTTAACACTGTAGCATTAGCACTGCATTAATAACAGGCAGGGAAAGAAATCAGCAATGGCACACAATCCACCTTCTTATTATAATCACTGGCAGCAAGAGTTCCTGCTTTGAGGGATGAATTTGAAGGATTTTCTTTTTAAGCAATTAGTATGTTTTTGCTGAAAAGTTGGGGGATGACAGCAGATCTTGCAGTTGGATGTGGGAATAAAGAGAAAAAGCAGGGCACGTAACATTATACAGGACTGTTTTGATCTATCAGAGAAAGGGGTTGCACTGGGCAAGACCTTTTAAAAGCTAATCTTGACCTCTTTATAAGATTAATTTATCAGGCCATTGTATTAATCCACTCTAAATACCTTCTAAGTAAGGCAGTGGCAGGTTATGCTTTTTATTTGATTGCTTCCAACCTTGCCAACAGTCAGTTCTTCAGATTCACAGAGCGTATTACCAAGGGGCTCACTGTGGAGACAGATCAACCACCTCAAATGCCCCATTAGGATCTCACACCAAGTATGTCTCTCCTGCCGTAATTTTGTTTCTCTGTCAAAGCTGTCCTTTTTTTCTTATGACAATTTATAATGTTTCCTGGTTCCAAGAATAGTAAGCCTCTGCCTCAAAAATGGTCTTCTATTAACACTAGGGTTGAATTTTAGGAGTGGCTACTGAGTGCAAAATTTCTCTTTCAAGGCAGGATTAAGTGATTTTCAAAAAGGTGCAGAAAGGTGTTCAGCTCTTTCTTAGTCAGTCAAGGTGCTCTCACTCAGATCTTATTTCTTACAAAACAGGTACAACAATAAATTATTCTCCCTTCCAGATGACCCAAGCGAGTTCGTGTTTGGACCACTTCTTTCTCAGCAATCCTGTTCTGAACCGGCTTGTCCAAGATGCAATTCTATATTCTCTTTTCTCAGGAAAACTGTACTGATATCTTTCTCACTGGTAACAACAGTCCCAGTCAAGATGACCGTTTTTCCCTTTCCACACTGGCCGCCAAGGAGCTAGGCATTATTAACGTCTTATGGTAAAGTCTGATGTTCTGCTTTTCAGATGAAGGCTTTCGTATTCTTTCTAGTCATACACTTGCAGCCACCAGTTTACCAGGGTTTTTGCTTAGTGTGTACCTTCATCGATAAAAATCAAAAGTCATCTCTTCACAAGACCGAAAATTGCCACTTTTGCACTGGCAAGCTCTGGAAGTTAGTTACTGCTGCTCAGGGAAGACTCCATTCACAGTTCTCCCATGTCACCTGCAGAGCACTCCTTGGCACAGAACACAAGGCTTCTTTTAAATATTTTTAACTGCATGTCAATGTACAAAGATGTTATTCTGCATGGTAACTTATCCCTCTCACATCCCCAAACACTAAAAAAACCTTGTAAGTCATGAACTTCAAGTCACAAATTAGCAACAACTACTGCACATTTTAACAGAGAATATACTGCAAAAGTGAAAAAGAACTTAAGCACAGATTTAACCAGAAAAGGTCACACTTTGTCTAGTTCAATATTCTGTGTTCTATACAATGCATTTTTATCTCTTCAGTTACAGTAACTTTTGTTACAGACACTGTTGACTATCTTTCAAAGCAGAAACGTATCTGTGCATTAGCTCTATAGGTTCTGAAATGTGACGTAGAAGGAATACTCAGGTGCCTACTTAAAGCTAGGCATTATAAATTTAAATGCAAATTAACCGCATCAAAAAGAATGTCCAACAGGCTACATATAAAAAACATATCATAAAAAGAAATTACTTTATCATGTACAATACAGAAGCAATTTAAACAATGTATTTTTATTTTCCTATAGATGAACTAGATACAACAGTAAGATTTGTAACAGGCTAGACTGAACTAAGTAAACAGCAGGCATACATGTTTTGCTTTGCCTAGTACTCTTCTACAAACTCTCTTATAGCATTAAAAAACATTGATCTCTATGGAAGAAAATGAAACATTTCAGGATCACTCCATTTGTTAACAGTACGGATTTTCCTATGAACTACACTATAGTCTACAGTCTTTCTAATTATGGAATCAGTAATAACATTTAGCAGCCAAAAGATCTTGCTCAGAAGAATTACATTGTTTAAGAGATACAATACAAATGACGCTCTCAACTAAATTTTGAAATAAATTAGCAGAAATCAAAAAGCAACTCCTACATCAGAATGCATAGCCTTTTTTTTTTTTTTGTAAATAGATGAAGTACCACAACGGTTTCTCCAGGACGGTAACGATAATCTAAATTAATGCTTGGTAGTCAAAGATATTCTCCGAAAACAAAAGGATATTACAGGAGTCAGTCACTCGAAGAAGTTTTGAGTATAATCTCTTTGTTTACCTTGGAAAGAGAAAAAATAATAATCAAATTGCCCTGGCCAGAAAAAAAGAAAGGAAAAAAAAATCTAAAGTGTTAGAAACACACTCTTTACGGGAATAAAAAAAACCCCACAAACATGCTTATTGGTATGTCTAATTTATACCAACTGAATCCATAAACAGTCAATGCTTCAGAGACATACCAAATCAACCAAAAAAAAACCCCAAATACTGTATCAGTAACCTACTGGTGAAAGGAGAAACAGTAATGCAGTTAAGAATTATTCAGACTATGCTTAACAACATTATCTCTGCTATTATCTCAAGCTTTCAGCCAAAAGCAGCAGTGGTAGAACACATCAACTCAACTTCCTTACAACAACAATGCAGCACAGCTTATTTGGAGAGTAGCTACTGTAATTAGTAAAAGGTGAAAATTTCCTCTAATGAGAAGCACAAACTCTTTTGAAAGACAGCAATTTGACTGTTGCCAACATTAACTCAGTAAATCTGTGTACTCATTTTCTAGTGGTCTGACTTTTACTTCTTTCAAATACTTCCTAGTAAAACACAGTAGAAAAATATTAACGGTTTTGTTTGTTGCCTGCCATGTCGCATTCTTAGCTCAACTACTTAAAAATAAATAACCATGTTTCTTTAATTAAAAAGCGTGAAAATTTTGAATGAACTTTCCACCTCAGAGTACATAAAATCATTTCATCTAACACACTGTTAGAAAATCCATGTTCCACTCTGACCTGCTGTCGTACAGTGTATTTCCCACCCTTGGCAAAGTACCACATCACCACACAACTAATGGAGAAAACACATGGACTGCAAAGTGTTTGAAACACCAATGCTGAACAGATTCCAGCTACCAAGTTCACACGAATATTCCCATATTTAGAGTTTATGAATGCTACCATATATTAAGGGAAAAGGAGAAGGCGGGGGGGGTAGAGGGGCTGGAAACCACACAAGACATAAATGCCAGCTGCTGGTACAACTGTTCAGCTGAACAAATACAAACAACAATACAGTTTACCAGAACTGGAAAACCCTGAATCCACTTTGACTAAAGCCAAGGATATATCTAGGTTCTCTTTGATTCTCTAGGTTCTTTCATCAAACAGAAAGCAGTGTTTTTTATACGGGCATAGCTACACAGGATTTTGCCTATTATTAAAAAGCAAAAGAAAAGAGCAACACCACAGCACGCGGTGACTAGCTTTGGCACTTCTTGACAATACAGTTGCTGGAGACCATTATGCCCACAGGAATGTAGTTGCCTTCCTTTTCCCAACTGCAAATCATGTTTTGTATTATACAAACAGTATATTCAGCAGCTGCTGCTAAACTGCTGTTGAAATCAGTAACTAGAAGATAAAATGATTAAGCCTGCNCAACTAATGGAGAAAACACATGGACTGCAAAGTGTTTGAAACACCAATGCTGAACAGATTCCAGCTACCAAGTTCACACGAATATTCCCATATTTAGAGTTTATGAATGCTACCATATATTAAGGGAAAAGGAGAAGGCGGGGGGGGTAGAGGGGCTGGAAACCACACAAGACATAAATGCCAGCTGCTGGTACAACTGTTCAGCTGAACAAATACAAACAACAATACAGTTTACCAGAACTGGAAAACCCTGAATCCACTTTGACTAAAGCCAAGGATATATCTAGGTTCTCTTTGATTCTCTAGGTTCTTTCATCAAACAGAAAGCAGTGTTTTTTATACGGGCATAGCTACACAGGATTTTGCCTATTATTAAAAAGCAAAAGAAAAGAGCAACACCACAGCACGCGGTGACTAGCTTTGGCACTTCTTGACAATACAGTTGCTGGAGACCATTATGCCCACAGGAATGTAGTTGCCTTCCTTTTCCCAACTGCAAATCATGTTTTGTATTATACAAACAGTATATTCAGCAGCTGCTGCTAAACTGCTGTCAAAATCAGTAATTAGAAGATAAAATGATTAAGCCTGCCTTCAGCATAAGAGATACTTGCCTACATTTAGGCTTCGATTCCAACAGTTTTTGTTAGTCACCTTGCACGGGATAGAAGGGGCTAAAAAAAGTCCAAACATGTTTATTCTTTTTTCCAGAACTGATTACTACTAGCAAAATACAGGCCTTGCTCTACCTTGACTCATTCACAATCATGAGCTGGAAGAGACCATGTATGCTGAAAGGGAAAAGTACAGGAACTCATTTCTAAGCCATGTTAATCAGAGGAACTGAGTCACAAGAATCTTGCCAAGGCACTCTAGTACCCATAGTGCCCACTCTAGGACACAGAGCTGAGCTTTGCAGCTGCTATTCACACATAAGGACAAAGAAAAGATTTTGGGCAGGCCAGGCACAAAGGGCACAAATAACTCACTTCCCCCTCAAAAAAAAATTAGAACAGCAGCAGCAAAACACTACTTTTTTTGCTTTCGGCAGACAACAGAAATACCTCTTTTGCAGAAAAAGGCTAATTTATATTTGCTCTGTTAATAATTCCAGATCTTCTGCCCCTTCTGCAATTAAAGGTCTCAAAACTAGAGATTTTGCTTAATGTTGACATTTTAATCAGTATTTATAAATTCAAATTTGATCAGTTTGGCTGATCCCACAGCTTACTGGTAATATACTCCACTGATGTGGAAGAAAGGTAAAGTTCTAGGGCAAGGGTCACACTGGAAAAATTGAGACTGCCTGGAGATCAGCAAGGTAATATTAACCCTGTTCATGAAAACAGCTTAGTCAAAATGAACGCTTTATTTTTTCACTTCAAAACTGTAGTCGCATGTTTCTCTCAACAAGCTGAATTTCGATTACTTCCTATAGGGCTTTAAACACCCTGAAAATTTTGAAAGATCCACACTAGTGTCTGCCACTCCCAAAGGAGAGACCATTCTAGCTTAGGGAGCCACATTCTCATGATCTTTTATCTTTGCCACTATTATAAACCTAAACATTGCTCTTCAGAGGCCTTCTCAATACAGTTTCCTACCTTGTCTTCTGCTTGTTTGCCATACTTGCTGCTGAACTGCAAAAGGCTACTGTCGCTACTCCTCTTCCTATATGGTAGGCAAGAATACACCCCCACCACCAGATGTTGCACAAATCTTCAATTACTAGTCAACACTTGAAAGCAAGAAAAATTGATTTCAACAACCTCTCCAAAGACAATATGGCAAAAATGCCATGACCCTTATTGATAAGTCACTACTCTCTCTGCTGATGTTATCCTGTTTCTCCAATTAGCTGCAATCTCAATTTTGCATTTCCACTGCAGGGAAGACAAGAAGAAGAAAGGTAATTTTTCTTTGGGGATTTGAATGCTCTTTTTAAATATTCCTTTCCTTATTAGAAAGGGATCATAACACAAACATCAGTAGTCTTATTTTTATTTTCATCTGGAAGTCTCAAAATACGTGCAACAACAGATATATCTGCTGCATCAATCACTGGTCTAAACACTCTGATGCAGGCAGTAAGCTCATGTCTAGCAAAGACCACCTTGAGGCACAACCCCAGCTTCTTAATACTGACAATTGCACTGGAAAAATCCTTGATGAAACAATGCAAATTACTAGATCAGTGCTGGACTGCTGCATATAAGAATTTGTGAACTCTTGACATGAAAAAAATCACTGTTTCAGCCTAGACAAGGTTTTCAGTTAAAAACCACAGTGGACAAACCTTCTTACCTACTGAAAGCAAAAATGTAACAGTGATAAATCCTTTTCCACAATTTGTATCATTACTTGGTCTCTCTGTATCTGCAATAAAGTCAGGTATATTTTATAGTTTTTGTTTGGACTACTAACATTCTAGGTAAATTGAGATTAGGACCCAGATAATCTTTTGGTTTATTGCTATTTTATAGCCAATTTCATCCCCCTCCCTGTCCAATATGGCAGATGGATCGTTCCAAGTCAAACTACAGTAAATCATATCAGCGACTGTATTGTTTGTGCAAGCATTGCATTTTTAAAATTCCCTCTTACTTTTGACTGATAATCCTATTTATGCTGTCTTAATAAGGTCTAACAGGATAAGTGAAGGTTATTCAAATTTATACCTCTGCCTAGTATGTTGTCTGCAAGCTTCTGTCATGAAATATCTACTAATTAACGGGAAGAACTTCCCAAAGGCACAGAGGCTTCTTGTGTGACTAGTCTCCAAGACGCTCAAAAAAAAAAGATAAAAAAGCATTAGGACAAACACCTTCTGTTACACATCCATTCAACATGAAACAAAAGTTAAAGAGTAGCCAGCCAACCATAGTTTCTTCTCTACACTTTCTAGCTGTTTCTGAGCCAACAGGAGGCAGCCCAATCCTACACAGAGTCTGCAATAGGGAACAGTATAAAAAATTCCTCCTAGTTCCTATACTGATTTATACGAGCCACCTGGCAGGCTAAGTCCAGCAGCTTTCACCTTCCCTGCAATCATGCCACCAAGATATTTGAGTACAGGAAAGCTGCGGTGTATCTTCCATGGTAATTTCGTTAGTAAAGACAAGTATATGCAGAATAGAATAGTTCTCTAAGGGAGAAAAAAAACCCTGTCCTTTTTGATGATACAAATCTTATCTCAGTATGACTGAAATACCTCCCAGCACTGGTTTCCCTCCTTGTTCCAGTTCTTGGTAAACATTTCAAATTCTAGCCCACAATTCAGTCCCAATCTACCCCTTTTTTTGTGTCCACACTACGCAGACATCCCCCACCTAAGGGAGGATGTATGTGTACTAATTTGACCATATATTAAGACTAACTTTACATTTCTGTAATATTCTCTTGCATACACACTAGCATTTATTCTAGCCAAACAATTTCTAATACTATTTTTACCACAGCTATTTCTATTTTTAATCAATTGGGAGACATGCAAGCACCATTGGGATGGAGGCCACATATTTGAAGCAACAGCTGCAAACATCTAATTATAACTTGGTATTACCTTCTACAAAACTAAAGCTTTAGTAAGGAGAAAATGGAGTACTGCGAATTTATTTTGTTTCCATTTTGGGGTAGAAGGTTATAAAGCCTATCTAATACAATGAGTATTACACTACCCACAGACTGACTTGTTCAGAAGATTAATTTTACAAAGAAGACAACTTAACTTGCCAAAGAGAGGATCCATTTGTAATATCTGACCACAAACTATCTTCTGCTTCTATTTATATGTCTGCCAGACTCTCTAACCTTTGGTAAACTTAACTTTGTAGCAATCAATTGATCATCAAATCAAAGTTCTATCAGCTGTTGCCAGAGAGGAGTGCTATGGAATAGTATTTCTTTCTCTGCACTCCTCAGCCTACTGGATTGTTTCCTTTTTTACTCTTGGAATAGCCTCTTCAACTTGTGTTGCATTTACAACAAAAAGCAGTAAAATTCTAAGAATGTGTAGCCTAGCAAGACATAAAATAGTATCTGATCCATCTAGCCACCTATTATTGATAGCCGTAAGTAAAAAATCATTTTTTAGTGAAGCTTCCCACCGACTTAGACCTTCAGTCTAGGTTTCGCAGGTGAAGACATGGTTCTCAACAGCAAACTACTTTACAAGTCATGAGTCACTGAGGTAGGCAGAGAAGAAAACAGTTCTAGAAAATTTTTATCAGCTTAGAAAGTAGAATATGTGCAATAGTGACTACTGTAACTGCAGAACAGAGTTCATAAGCAAGAAAGTCTGGTTTTTTAAAATCTTTATTTACAGATGCTGCAGAAATTGTTCAGTATGAGTTGAGGAAAGATTACCATGCTCTGTAACTAATTGATCCGTTACTCACACCAGAATGACTTAAAACCAAACAATCTATTTCTGCTGAAACAACCACCCTCTTCACAGCCAGCTTGAAGCTGTTCCATTTGCTTCATTCTAATATCAGTGTTTTTTCCAAGCTAACAAAATTCAAAGTAATCTTCATAACTGTTACCTACAAGTGTTGCCAGTTTATACTGGCAGCCAATCTAGAATACAGCTTTGTTCTTATAATGTATTGAAACACAAGAGTTTGAAAATAGTCTGAATGCTTTCATTATAACTCCTTCTCAGCCTCCATATTCCCATATCAAATTGATTTTTATTTGATCATTAACTTTCCCAGCTTGATAAATGAGTATTTTATTTTGTCCTTCAGATCATTACTCCTGCAGCACTTTCTTCTACCTGTGTTCATATTTGTTACCCACAAAAAAGTTCTCGCAAACAAATTACCCAGCAACTCTAAATTAAGCTTCTGTTCCAAGGCACCACCAAGTCATGTCAATATATACAACAAAAGATATGTAGAGACTACTTCTATATTGTTTTTAATGTATGTCTGAGAACTAACTCTGTTCTGTGGGTCAAAGCAGACTACTTTGAATCCACAATGTTTCAGCATCTTTTGTACCATCTATACTGCATCTCAGCTAGAAGACACTATGCTGAAAAAGCCACTTGAGAGCTTTGCATCACTACAGAGTAGGCAGAGGCTAGCATGTAGCCAGTACCCCATTCTTCATCCACATAACAACTCAGGCTGGAAAAGACCTCTGGAGTCATTTGGTCCAACTCTCCACTCAAAGTATGGCTAACTTCAAAGCGAGATCAGTTTGTTCAAGGCCTCTGGCAGTCAAGTTTTGAATCCCTTCAAGGATGGAGCCCTCTGGGTAACTTATTCCAATGCTTAAACATCTTAACTGAGAAAAATTTATTCTGTCTATTCAGATTTTCCCTTCTAGCAACCTGTGAGTGTTTCCTCTCATCCTTTTGCAGTGCCCCTCCATGAGTGACTCTCTATATATCCATCTATTAGGCAGTGAAAGACAGCCATTAAATCTCATCTTGGCCTTCACAATGCTAAAACAAACCTAGCTCCTCAGCCCTTCCCTGTACATTATGAAGTCCAGCATCTTTCTTGTACCAGGGCCCCAAACTTGGATGCAGTTATTTCAGATGCATCTCTTAAGTGTCAAGTAGAGGAGCATAATTACCTCCATGCACCTACGGGCTATGCTCTTTGATTTTACCTACTTTCTGCACCCTGTGATTACACCAACAAATATATGAAGGTCCTATTCATAACTTCAGCAGCTCTTTAGCATTAGGTTAGGTAAAGCATTCTAAATAGTCCTGACATTGCCTGTTGCTACTCATTCTGCTGTGAAATGGTCATTTTCATGTCTAAAACATGACACAAGGCAAATCAGTACTGAATGTATGAAGGAAGTACTTCCTCCAATACCTGAAGAAAACAGAGTCCTCTCTCTCAAAACATTTTTATTACTTCCTCTTGCAGATGCAGATATCAGTCTCAACCACTTCCAAGCTCGACCCCAAAAAAGACCGAAGATATGAGGTTTCACAGATGGGACTACCTTAGGAACCTAGAACCACCACCAGCTGTAGGCCCTAAAATTGAGATCCAAACAGAAATCTATAGAGAAGAGGCTCACCATCATTGTTTGAAGCCCAGCTTTCCCTGACTTGCATCAAATCAACCAGCCAATCATATGACTGGACATGAGCAAATAGTTGCCCAAGTTCACAGCACCGTATCTTTACAGTTCTACTATCTTTTGCCAGGACAGGCCAAGATCTTCTCCCCTCAGGAAACATTAGTCCCCACATCAGAAGTCAACACAGCATGACCCTTGCTGCTGTGGGTCACCCAAATCACTAACCCACAAACGCATTTCATCCGAGTCCAGGACAATCTGCAGAATGCGTGCTGAGATGCAGGTGAATCATCTGTAGTCAGATGACCATAGGTGGAGGATCTTCTTGGCAAGTTGTACCTCAAGTGTCCTCTGAATCACTGCTGCTGCTTTCATGACATACACGGCCTTGCTTCCAAGTCTCCCAAATACAGTTGTTCTCCCATACCCATGAGGTTAGGAGCCAGATGCAGGAAAAACAGGGACCAGACATGCAGAACAGAAGACCCATACAAGCTCACCAAAATGCTTTCCTAGGCACAAAACCAGCATTCCTTTACCCATCTTTGATGGGTCTTCCCCCATCCCCAAACAGTACCCCTGATACAGGCAACAGTCTCTGCAAGCTGTGCAGCCTGGGCTTCCATAACATCCTGCCACCTGGGCAAACAGCTGCTACACAGGAAAGTAAAAGGAATAAAAGGGATCCCACCTGTCTTTACAGAGCCAAGAGACAACATACCATTTCAAAGTAACAAGTTTGTTTGGGTTAGGGTTTTTTTCATTTTTTTTTTTGTTTTGTTCTGTTGTGTTGTGTTTTTTAAAACTAGAAAGAGATGAATCCACAAACTGAAAGGCATGTCAGCTTTGTTGATGGCAATTTGCCATCTTCAGTCTAAAAGCAGCAGACAAAGTAGCTCTTGCTTTAGGATGGCAACAAGACCATGAGACGGCCGGCTTCTGTGCACCTAACCCTACCACCAGGGGGAACCGGCAGCTCTTCCTGAGGCAACAAAGACTGAGGAGTGTGATAGAACAAGCTGCTGGGGAAACTCTGCCAGTCCTGTTGCCTTTCTACAGCTTCCTACTTCTGGATTTACCTGCACAGCTGACTCTCAGCCCTGTCCTCCTAGTCTTCATCAGGAGAGCTTCCCTAGCCCCAAAGCCCCAAGAATGGATGATTAATGCCCTGCAGGCCCGAGTGTTGGAGGCGGCTGCCAAGAGGGCACTGCAGCAGGTGTGTCTGCAGAGATTCACAGAGTATGCAGGTTAAGTCTTTGGTAGGGCTTGGAGACAGGCTGCATTGCTGTTGCCTTTTGAGATGACAGGAGTCCAACTTTCCCAGCTGGATTCACAATTTTGTAAGAGAAAGTCATGGGCTTTTTTCACCAGCTGCATTGCAAATGGATTCCTTCAAGCAGAGTGGCTGGTCAGGCTATCACAGCAACTAGTGGTAAGGGTCCTTAATGCCACAAAACAGGAAAGAAGGGTGACAGGACTCTGATGGCACTCCTAGCAACTTGCAGCAGCCTGCAGGTGAGTCTGCCAGAAAATGGTAGTTCAGGAAGTGCAAGCAGGAGCACAAGGGAAAGACAGTTTGTCTCTCAGAGCCTCTGTGCTAAGAGCACTTCCCTACTCTGCTTTCATAGTGATCTGAACAGCAAATACTGAGAATCTCACACTGCCTGAAGTATGCCCTTGGAACACAGGTTTTTGAAGCACACAGTATGTCAGTCTTGTTTGTTATGCAGCGCCACATGCCACGCTTCACCACAGCCAAATCTGCTCAGGTCACCTTGGGCTAGTGCTCCTACCAGCACACAACGACCTGTAGCACTTGGTGCAGGACAGGTTTGTCTTCATCCCTTCTCTTGAGCAGTCTCAGTCCATGGAACAGTAGTCCAGTAAGCCTCAACAGTCCTGAGCAAAGGTGTTGAACGCAGCCCTCTCACTGCTCTCATGCCCGCTTCCAGGGCCTGCCCCACACAAAGCAGCAAACCATGCCTCCCTTGTCAGAATCACAAGCCAATAACCCTACTCCAGAAATTCCTGCTGAAGGGCAGCTGTTAAGCTGCCAAGGCCTATTCCAGATCCTACCTTCCACCAGCTGTAACAGCCTGAGTGTAGTCTGACCATGGGTGAACATGATACTCCCAGACTTGAGACCTAGAGAAGCATAAGACAAAAGCACATAATCCGAGATCCTGAGTTTGATCCAATCACAAAAGAAGGGAAAGGCACATAGGAAAGAGCGGGAAACATGCAGAAATTATTACGTCAAGTTACCTCAATCAGACCAGGAAAGTACAGTCCTTTCAGATCTTGCAGTTGATTCCAAGGACACAGCAAGGGTGGTGGGCGAGAAAAAAATGCATATGTATCTAGGAAATAAAGCACGGCAGCTATTCCTCACTGAGAAGTGTATACGGGAGAGGAGGAAGGGAAGGGGTCACTGTCAGCACAGATGGGTGCAGGTGCCTGTCACAATTAGTTTCATTGGATTGCCACATGGAAACACTACCCATCTAGTGGAAGGTTCTCAAACACAGGACTCAGAAGACTACTGTTCAGGATTTCATCATTCTTTTCCATGGACAGTGAGGAATGAGATCAGGTGGGTGATCTGCAGGCTGTTCCATGCCCCCGGGAACTATGAACTTGAAGTTTTTCTCTTCTGCCACACAGTACTGGCAACAAAGCAGTACTTCTTGTTTGCCTCCTTTCTCTTTCCTATAGACATTTTCATCAAAACAAAACACTCAACAGAGCTGTGTTCCTACTTTGTGCTGAAGAGTCTTTTCCAGGCAGATGGTCATTCTGAAACTGCTGAGAATGGTTCTAGGGTGACAGGTGGAAGACGATGTGGTCTGTGATAACAGTCCCCCTCCAGATGCTGGGCTGGTATCCAGCAGTGCTGAGCTGCCAACTGACTTGCTCCCAGTGCACCAGGATGTCCTCCCAGTAGCAAAGACACTGACTAAGGGGCAGTGGCTAAGGGCCCTGGAAACATCAATCAAGACCCCTTCTGGTCCTTCTGTCCCAAACAAAACAGAAGTGCAACTACTGCAAAGGTTGCTTTGCAGCTACCAGATTGAGCTTTTGACAGCACACCTACATTCAACAAGGGGCATCCAGGGGTACAGCAGGGCACTGGAGTATGGTGGAAAACTAGGTAAGAGGAGGGAGCAAAAGCTATCACAGCTTATGTCCACAGAACTGCACTTCAGTATACATTTTTCCTTTGGCTTTCTACATTGAAGGAATTAACTGGAGTGATTCTAGTGTACATTAATGCACACAGAAAATGGTTCATCAAAAGAATGGGCTCCTTAACAGACATACAGACTAAGTCAAAATTAATTTCTGCTTTTAACTAATCCTTAAAAAAAAAAACAAAACAAAAAAAAACCCCAAACCCTACCAACATATACTTCACTCACTTTTGCATTTGTAAGCCCCAAAATGCCCTTCCTCAGTCCCCCAAAAGGACAGCTTAGTATTGACAATGTTGTTACAGGCCAAAAAGAATAAATAGTACAAGCTGGAAACAGTAAAAGTCAAATGAGTCTACACATTCAGCAACAGAAAGAATTGGTCTGACAACAGTGACTGGAGTCATAATTTGAATGCAAGACAAGACACTATGTGTCCACTTTTTTTATTTCTTAAAATCAAGGCTTTTCATTCAAGACCAGGACTACTACCATTGATCTACTTCAACCTGTATCAAAGGTTGTATGTAAATATTGCAATCAATTCTGCAAGTAATTTAAACCTAAAGGAAAGCAGAGAATGGGATATCTGGGAGGTCATAGTAATGGATACACAGTTTCATTTTTGCTGGACTCTCACAAAAAGTAGCAAAAAAAATAGACACAGTTGAACAGTTACTGATGCTTTGAAATACGCATTATGGTACATTTTATTAGCCTAGAGAATAGAAGTTCCATAATAATATCATGCCTATTGAATACCTCAAACTGTTTTGTGTACTGTTCACAAAAAGGATGTTTCTAAAAAGGGGAACAACCTTACAAACTATCTGGTACTGATATTATATCTGCTAATATCATCTCTTAATGCCAAAGTCTTTTTTTTTTTGGTTTTTTTTAAACTCTGAAACTTCCTATCATGGCTTGATAATAGACTGATTATTTTCCATATCCTTGCCAATTTTTTTATTCAATGAAAGCCTTTTAAGAATGAGGCAAATGATTTGCATGTGTGTTTAAGAAAACGGACACCACGCAAAGTAATAAAACCAAAGTAGAACAGTTTCTATTTCACCTTGTAGATACCAAAAAAAAAATCTCACCCCAACTTTTTCAAGAAAGTACAACAGCCGCACTTGAATATGAATCTCTCCAGTGCTGAAGTTCACGTTTAGAGATAGAGTGATTATATCACTTGCAGATGAGTAAAAATAACTACATCTCCCACCAAGCACATAAAAGAGTTTCTCTTCAGTAACAAATACTCTGCTGACACAACATTCCATTTTAAAAATGGTCCTTCAGTAAAGGCACTCACTTTTGTAGCTGCTGGTTCCACTAGTCTCTGACGGTGGCGTGCTGAGCTGAAATGACTCTTCTGAGGCGCCCCTTCCTGACAGTGAATGGAGAAAGGGGAGGAAGAACAGAGAAAAGCAGGGAAATGGATCGTGGAGGGGATGGAATGGAGGATGTTGGAGAAGGGAGAGGGAGAATATTTAACTGAACTGTATTTTCACTAACTTTGTAAAAGCTTTATTAAATCAATTTCAATAATACCACTGTACAAATATCAGAAAGAAAATTACGCTTTTGCCAGAAGCAGCCTTATAAGGCTCTTATATATTAGTCATATGCATTTAATGACGCTGTCTACTGCAAATACACACATGCCTACCTCATTTCGAGGTACACACATTAAAGTTGAAAAATGATTAATTTAACTCTTCCCAAGTGTATGTATTATCTTGCATTTTCTGTATCAGCTTAAGAAGTTACACAAAAAAGAACCTAACCCACTAGAGCCATCCCATCCAGCTGGATTCACTCTTAACTCAAAGACCTCGTAAAATACGACTGTTTAGATTCGCATTCTCCATGCAGAGCTTCAACAGATTATCAAACACCTTATGTTTTAGATATTTTTACCAAGCAGAGATTAATACCTTTTCCTGAGAAAACCTGAGCAGACTCTCTCATGTAAAAGATAAGAATTTTCTGTTAGACAGAGAAATGTCAAAGAGCATTTGACTGAAGAAATGGAAGCACAGTAGTCTTCATCACATGTGCAAAATTATTTAGAATAATACCTCACTGCAGCCAGTCTTAAAGCTACCTGGATTTGCTGGAGCTGCAAAAGAAGGACTGCCTCCTAGGCTTCGAACAGTGCACCATTTGGTTGTCTATTCCTGCTATTTCCTGTGGTTCCCTCTCACCGATTAAAACTGGTAACAAACAACATCTAGAACAAGGACCAGTCTGTCCGTAAACTTTTCCTACGTGGATGGAGCTGCTAGCCTTTCAAGGAGAAAAAAGGAGGAAGAAAAAAAAAAAGAAAAAAACCTCAGATGTCCACATAATCAAACTGCTTAAGTACCAAAAAAAATTGAAATTAGAAACAAATACAAGGTTTGAGCAAAAGTATGTATTTTGAATAACTACATTGTATAATCTGAAATTTTACAAAGGAAAAACTTAGTATTTGTATCTCCTTTTCGTACAATGAAAAGAAAGAATATTATAGATTTCTATTTCTTTTGCTGGTCTTTCTGCCCCTCAGGTTTTCAGTAGATCAGATTATTGGAGAAGTTTTGTTTCTCTTTCATATTCACACTTTCCCCTTTACTGAAATTATCTTGATAATCTTCGCACACCATAAAGCCATATCGAAGAGGTGCTACTCTAACACATGTAAGAAATATTCTGAATTAAGGTATTAAGATGAATAGCTTTTGGAAACTGATACAATTTATTCCCTGCTTCTTGACAGTCTAAATACATATTTTCAATTAAACAGCCTTGCAATGTTTTAACCACCTGAAACAATAGCACTTGCTCTGCTTGCTTTCAAAATTAAGAAAACCTCTAAGTCAATTTTCTGTATTAATTCTACCAAATATGGCACCTGAATTTTCAGGAGATAATTTAAGTTGTCACAAACAGGACTGAAGAGTAAGCATCTGCTCCATCATTTCTAGGAACTCTGGGACAACCACAAGAATTAACATGCTCATTAACTTAATAAACATTACTTTTATCAAAAATAAGCATCCCTTACAATGAACACTCTGCTATGTTTCAAAATTCAGCCTAAATACAAATCTGACCTTACCAAACTTTTGGCATTATAAAACATTAATGTCTTAATATCCAAAAAACAATAACAAAATCTCTAGCAACTTCAGTAATCTGCTTCTTTATGATCAGCAACGTTGCTGGAATTGACTGGTGCTCTCATTCCTTTCCTGCAACAGGAAAAAGGCCCATCACCTTCACTTAGAGGCTTTGTAAAGAGAGGCAGGTTGCTGGAAAAATCTATAGGACACAATGAACTATGAATAGAAGACTGCCTCCAGGAGATACATTTTCCCATGTGAATAAACGGCTGTATCTAGCAGAAAAAAAAAGAGCAAGACCATTGCAAGCCACTAAGTGAAAAATCAGCAAGAACTGAGCAGTGAATTAGTCAGAATGCGGGCTAGGAGGGCTGACAGTTAAGAAACGTTTTGCTTTTTCTGTTATCAGTTTCTAGAAATTCATTCCTATGCCCTCAATAAACCATTAGCTGCAGTTCCTACCAATGCACTAACAGAAGTGCAGGTGGATATGAGGGTATTACTCAGATATACTGAGTAACAGTAACGGAATTAGAATCAAGAAATGGCGGTAAGACAGATACTGACAGCATTATCTAGGTTTGACTGAATTGTATCTGCACACCCAGTGTCCAACCAGAACTATATGGTGTCTTTGGCAATAACTGTAAAGTGCTCCTCCATCATCCTTGCTGTGAAGAACTTTACCTCGTGCAGCTGTCACACAGCAACAGACTTGTGGGAATTAATCATGTGAATACCTCATCTTAGCCCGCTTACTGACACCTAAATGGCTTTCTGAAATTAACTTTACAGAACTGTACTCAACCTGTGGAATGCCCTGAGGCAGCCCCTGGAAAAAGAACCATGTCAAAAAATCATGTATCTGTGAACTCTTCTGGAGAATAAACATATCCAGAAGAAGTCATACAGAGCAGCCACAGTTATGCAAGCCAATTAAGCACATGCAAAACTATGCACACAGCTCTGCTGACTTCAACATACATACCCAAGTACTTCCCAACTCAGCCTTTTCACTGCCTGTGAAAAAGCTTTAAACAGGGAACACTTTCCTTTCTTCAACTCGAGACCCCATTTTTAAAAGCTAACTTCAGATGCACAGATTGAAAGATGGAGTCTTTAACGTTTAAATTCTTCATTAACAGCTTTTGTAGAAAAATATTTGAAAAGAAATTACATTAATTTACACAGATGTATAAAAATTATGGTCAGTACTGAAAGTCAAATATTCTGCTACTGAACTGCTTGATCACTTGTTCCAACATACTCAGTCTACTAGATGTAATGATACGTGTTGAATAAAAATTAAACTGGCCTGTGACCAAATATACACGTTTACTTGCATAGAATGTGGAATAACTGACACCTTGAACATCTTGTCTATTTCTCAGATCATAAAAGACTACCAAATCACAGAACTGATCATTTAGATTCATTATTTTTGTCAGTGTTACTTTTGGAGAGTAGTACAGAAGTGCTATTGAGACAGGAAACAAGGATGGTTTAAGAAGATTGTTAAAAGTCTTGGGAGGAAGGGAGAACACACATAGTAAGTAGTACTAAACCATGTCAGAGCAAAGAACAAAACAAACCAGAAAAAAACCTCCAATTCTTCCATCAGTGCCATAAAATCTTAAGAACTACTTACACTTTAACAGGTGATAACCAGATAAACAGGAATGCTTCTATGCACCACTGCTTCTGCCAGAATTCAATGAGAGCATTTTCTACTAACGTAAACACACAAGAAGGTAGTGCAGGAAGAAGTCTCAAAACACTAAGCTATCTGAATAATTGTGCCAACCAGCCAAAACTGGAGTAAATCTTCGATTTGCGTGCAATGGCAATTTTTTTTTAAGCTAGTTTTAAAATACAGTGCTGTTTCTGGTCAAAGCACTTGAATTAACCTGCAGAGTTTCTTTTTTGGCTTTGTGGTCTCTTCATCACTTTTTGGAACATGAGTACCATTATCGAAATCAGGAAGAAAAGATGACAGAGGGTATTTACTCAATGCTGTCTGTATCCCACATGGCACAACAGTTAGAGATTTTTCCACAATATGAGAGATACTAGTTCAAAAATCCTCTATCTGCTGAACATCCAAGCAGACAGAAGACCTATATTTAGTTTCTTCCCCAAGGTACTTTAAATATTCTGTCTCAATCCCTCCACAAACATTCCCATTTGTACAGCCCCTCATTGCTGTAGTGAGTATGAATTCTACAGTCTGCTATTTAAGGTGTGCATATGATGGGGAGAAGATACAGTTTAAGAGCTTGCTCCAAATCATGAGACAGAGGATGAAAATTCATTAGACTGCTTCCCTTTTTTTCCTCACTTTCAGAACCAGTACACAGCTCTTTCTAGGGGTCTTCTCTGAAAAAAAAAAAAAAACAGAATATTTTACAAATGCAAGGTAGACTCGCTCATACTTCTGAAAAGATATCCACAGGGTTCTTTAACTGAAAATACAATTCTACTCAACTTGGCAAATATTTGTCAAGATTCTTGCTTTTCAAAAAGTAGTTTTTACTCCTGCCTAACAAAAAGGCTCCCACTCCCAGCAAGAAACCATGCAGAGCCAGCTCTGTAACTCAAAAAGATCTGGTGGAAATAATCAAAGACTATAGCCACCTTGGGAAGATTACATCATATTCACGAAATAAAAGATAGTAGGAGTAGCGCAAACTAACCCTAATTAATAGAATCAGCATTACAGGAAAAGTAGTTCTCTAACACTTGTATAAACATTTGATTACAATTGCAGAAGGCTTTTTTGATGATGGTCATATCTTTTGATAATGCTCCATTACATTACTGGTGTAACTCACTAAAATTAACAGTAAGGACTAGGGCTAGGTGGCCTTATCACTTCTCATTTTGGGACATATTCTTAAAACCTTTAGTAATTTCTTTTTAAAATTCTCAATGTCCTTCCCATTATCATTTAACATAAACTTTAATATAGTTAAAAAAAGGATGCCTGACAGAGGTCTCCTTTCTATCACAGCTTGGAACCATGGTAGGGTCAACTTGATCTTGACATTAGCTAGCAAGAGCATTGATCTTCAGAGGCCCTATGTTCTCTCTTACTAAGGTTATTAAGCCATGTAACGTAAGATCCTGTACCAAACTGAGAAGCTGGGAATTCTTTTCTGTTATTGGCATTTCTAATTTTTTTTGTTCCTTCCTGTCTCCCCTTCAGAATGCATTTCAGGAGCAGTTAAGCACTGCGATAGACAGAGTTTACACCTTGAAAAATCCCAATACAGCACAGATACCATTTCAGAAGCGTAAAAGTATACCTAAATTGATGTGATTATTCCTATGACAAAGGAAAGAGTCTTCAGACTATTGAAATGCTTATGTGGGCTGTGCCTCCAATGACACCAGCCGTGTTGGCACACCAATACAACATTCTCAATCAGAATATATTAACAGTACATTTTATTAGCACAAAATAATCAGATGGGTAGACTTGATGGAATAGTGTATTTTGGCAAGGTTAATATCAGCAGGTACACGATATACTGCTGGACTGCAAAGAACACATAGTAGTTTTGGTACTAACAGGTAGTAAAACTCAAGACAGCTAGAACATTCATTATCACCTGTGCAAACAACAACAACAAAAAAAAATGGTATTTCAATTCTGGTTTTAATCAGAAATACATTCCACTCACTTTTGTGCTGCTAGTCACTTCATACCAGAGGCTTCACCTCCTTGCTTGGACAAGGAACAAGTCTGGATGTGAGTCATGCCATAGCTTCCCACCATGAAGATTTCAGCAGCAACCAGATTCAGGTGCTCATCTCCCCAGCTCTCCCACCAGTTCATTCCTGACCCGAAGCCAGAGTTCACTACTTCCTCTACCACACCTGTAAAATTGTGTGTGGTTCTACTCTGTAAACCCAACACTGAAACGATCCAGACTAAACATAGCTCCCGTGGGAGCAGAAGGGTCATAGTCTGGTGTCAACCTTTCTGATGAACTCAGAGCTGGGCTGCTGTGAAATGGATTACTGAACAGAACAGCTGGACTGGAAACTCCGTATACCACTCTGCTGCTGAAGCTCTTTATGATGGAACTGCCAGCAAAGCCTAGTAGGTAAATCCAAGTAAGGCTGAAAGTTTATCATGAGGACATGGTAAGATATGAAAAGAGCTACCTTGAAGGTGCAACTGAGATCAGTAAAAGATTAACAAAACCTGCCGGGACAGCGTATGAAAAAAACGTAACTGGAATTAGCAATAAGAATAAAGATAAGAATAAAGAGAAGCCTGTTCTTTCACTATGGAAGAATAAATATAGAGCATTTGAAGTATGTAGAGACATTAGACAGTATGCATACACGTTTTTCATTACATCATAACCTTATGCCCCTTAGTATTACATTCCAGGTGATTAGAAAAAAAAAAAACCAACCTTCTGCAAACATCAGCTGTATGTACTCCTCCAGACAGCACTGTCTAATAAGGGCAGACAAACCATAGAAAAAGAAAAGGCTAGGATCAGGGTCAGTGTCTCAGAGGCAGAGCTATCTTTCATTCAAAAAGAAAAGAAAAAGAAAAAGAAAAAAATCTACACACTGAAATGGCTATATATTCAGAGAAACTGCAGTTATTGCCAGCAAAGCACATGCGCCAGATCCATGATAGCCCCACAGGGTGAACGTCCCTTCCAGAGGAACAGGTCAGTTGCAATTATCAGTTCACATAATAAAGCCACAGTCAGAAAACTAGCTCCTTGCGAAGGCCATCATGATTCACATCAACAAGGGCAGATGAAGGAAAAACAGAAAGTTCCTAAATAATTCCCACCTATGGCAAGGTATTTTAGGTAGATGGCGTGCAGAAAACTGGCCAGGCAGCAGAAAGAGTCAGAGACACATTTCATTTCCCAGATGAGCAGTCCAGGAAACAGCCCTGTGGAAAACAGGTACCTCTAAAGAAAAAGAATAAATAAATTAAAAAAAACCTACCACACAAAAAACCCCAAAACACAGAGATAAGGGGCATCAGGTATTGAACATATTGCATAATTTATTTCTGAAGGCACAGAACCCTGAAAGCAGTCCTGAAGAGAAAACATATTTTTGGCTGCATAGGCTAGTAGCTAATTCAACAACGTACAGGCTTGATACCACAAGCAGTTTCCATATAAGAGCAGTTACCATTAACAGCACAGTTGTCCTCGTGAAAACAGCAATGTCAAAGAGAGAAGCAAGTGACCATATGAAGTGACACAAGCATACGCTCTTATCTGAAGAGAATTCTGCGTTGAGATTGAAGCAGCCACTGCTCTCTTTTTTTTTTTCCTCTGTTTTTATTAGTTGCCAGATCAAGATCAGAAGCAAAAGTGGCAGCAATTCCGTACAGAGGACATGAATTCACCAAACACCACAGCTGGCCCCCGACAGCTTTGCCAGTGTTTAACACTGAAGAAAAAAATTCAGAGCAACAACTCCATCCACATCAAGCTGGACAAATCTCAGTGCCAGCAGATCTGTTTCAATGTTTTTACATGACTAAGTGTCATACTGAAGAACACCTCCTCACATATCCCCCAAACCATGATCTTTAAAAGCATTCTTCCTGCTCCAAGATTTGCCCTGTAGCTATATGCTCAAGGTATATTTGCACCCAAGATTTAAGTCCCTGCCACATCCTTCAGTGTGCTACACTCCAGTCTGTGCATCTCAGTATTTGCATCTAACAAAAGCTGCAGCAAAGCTCATGGCCAAGGCCTGCTGGTCACTGTTAAGACCGTATCTGGAACATTTTCACACACCATGATCTACCTCCTGCTCTACAGTGTCTCATACTGGGTGCAGCTGTTCCACTCAATTACCTAACCAACTGTGCTCAGAGTGCAGTGTCATGGAGTCAGTGAGAGGCCACAGTGCTCTGCTGCATCCAGCATAAGATAACATAACACAGTACTGTACACCTGCAACTGAAGTCTTTATTTCAAAGCACAGGTCAAGAATTAAGTTCCTTCTCTCTATCACCCAAGTGTATTAGAGGCACATCTGATAAACGGGTAAAAGGAGACTGGGAAACACAAGCTAAACTAGTTCAGCTTTTTTCTTCCCAATACCAAAGTAGAATTGCTGGCTCTGTGACAACAATGACCAGAACAGCTCAAGGTGACTTAGCATTTATATATATATATATATATGCACAAAATAAACAAATACATAAGGATCTAAAAGTCTTTATAATCCTACTGAATTGGACAGGAAGGCAAAGAAATGTGAAAAAAGTATTCTATTCTGGAAGTTTGAGCCCCAGCCCTCCCCATGATCCATACTTCTCAAAATAAAACACCACACATACCCTGTGGAAACAGAGCTCTTGATCAGTATATTTAGCTACTTCCTAGTAGCAGTGATACCATCTACATAAAGGGCTGGAAGGAGGATCCCGGGAACTACAGGCCTGTCAGTCTGACCTCAGTGCCAGAGAAGGACATGGAGCAGATCATCTTGACTGCCATCACATGGCACATACAGGACA
>VYXH01007790.1:84885-97006 GCA_013397275.1 Burhinus bistriatus
AGTTGCACCAGGGAGGTTTAGATTGGATGGTAGGAAAAATGTCTTCTCCAAAAGGGCTGTTGAGCATTGGGACAGGCTGCCCAGGGAAGTCATTCCCTACACCAATACTCTAGGTATCTACAGTGCTCCTATAAAGGGAACGCACTTTATGAAGACACTAAAGACAGACATGGAATCATAACAGCGTCTCACAAAGAAAGTTCAGCTTAGCACTTAGCAGTGACACAGAATTGCACAAATTTTCCTTAAAAAAAATAAAATAAAAATCAAGTTTAAGGGAAAGCCCTTCCCTTTGATATTGTATGACAATGTCGGTCTTATTTTTCCAAGATAATTAGCAAACACAAATACTTTCCTCCTTTTCCCTCTCTGATAAAAGATCCATTGTGTTCTTTATTATTCATGGTAAAAATATCTAGTCAGAAACGTTTTGAAATAGCATGCTGACAGAATATGTCAGTCTATCAAAATAAAAATTGGTTACAAAATTAGTAAATTTCACCGTAATTTTATCTTGAATCAGTTCCAAAAAATCATGAAGAATGCCATTCAACATCTTCTACACGAAACACGGACTGTGCAAACACACAAATATTATTTGAAAAGACAAAGTTCTAGTGACATGAAATAAAAAAGGAAACAAACCAAACCATGATATTGCATAATTTTTAAATGCTCCAAAGATTCATAAACGTTTTCCTTTTATTCCAACGCAAAAAAGTCAAAAGACAGGGTCCTTCGCAAATTTAAATTTACACTCTGTCATCATTCACCTTTTTAGGAGAGCTGCATAAAAGTATCTGTGAAAGTACACAGAAAATAAGCAAATAAGAAATCTAGAAACAAATATTGTTTTAGAATGTGGTATGTTTGGTCTGATTTTTCCCCCTATTGCACCCCAGGGGCCAAGACACCATAATCAAAGGACAACACTCAACTACTGATAGCTTGAAAGTTTTAGGATGTAGCAAAGGAAGCAGTAAATATTGTGGCATGGATAGGGAACCCAGTCATTCCACATTACAGAAAACTTAAGTAGTATCATTGCAACACTAATTCACCATATTATCCAGTTATGATTTTATTAATTATATGACACAATTCAGAAAGTCACCATACTACATAAGCAGTAACACTTCATACGCGTAGCTTCCTGGCATTGGCTACCTGTTGAATAGATGTCTGAACACTACCAAGACCACCTCTATCAGATAGATGTTCGATAAAAATGACTGGTGCTTAGATAGGGTCTGTCCAGTTACTATAGTCATTTCATACTTAGCACTGTAACTTCTTGAACTGTATTGGCAGATAAAACTTTGGCATCTTTGTATTACGTTATAGCTGATACAAAAAAAACCTGCCTGTTCTAAAGTTATGAGTTCATGGTTAACAAGAGACAACCACGAAATCTAAGGTGACCAGTAGCCTTGCAGTCTTGAACAAATAAATTTCTCTGTGCTGCAACTTACCAAACAGATAATGAAATGCTATCCCTGTTTCAATGACAAGACACTGAGAAGGAGGGAAAGAGAAAGATCAAGGGGGATTCAAAAGGTAAATTAGTTTCAAGTTTTCAGTGTTACAGTTGCAGATTGGTTAATCACCTTTTAACTACTATGAAAACGGGAAAAGGAGTATTGTCCATACAGGCACTGGGAGCCCTTTTCCCATAAAGTTTAATTTAAGGCATTAAAACAATTTGGTCCTACATAGGCAGAACGAGGTGCCTAGGATGTGGAGGGAGGGAAGAAGATTGCATGCATTCTGTTTCAAAAAAAAAACTTCACAAAACTAGAAGGAAGAATGAAAACCATCACAGAAACACTGATTTAGACAAAAACACAAAAAGATAGCAAAACATACTCTGCTTACATGAAGTGACACTGAAAACTCACCAACACTTAAAGGATTTACAGTGTGGGAAAAATCAAATTACTCAAGGTGACATGCAAGAACATAACAGATTGATGACAAAACTAAGAGGATTAATTTAGGCAGAGCTGGACAACTTTAGCAGAGGTTGAGAAGCTTGGAACTTACCATTTTGTCAATATGGTACAAGACACAAATGTACGCAAGTCATGCAGTGGCGTTAGAGGTAACAATGTAGTTGTTACCTTTGAAGTCACAGAGACTATGATGAAAGTACTGTGAATTCAAATGACTTACTGTTGTAAAATAGATTAAGATCTTAGGGACAGGGTTTAAAGGTGGTTTTGGCAGTGTTAGGTTAATGGTTGGACTCCATGATCTTAAAGGTCCCTTCCAACCTAGACAATTCTATGATTCTTTCTTCAGACACCAGGCAATTCAGTGTGTCAAGTGTGGAGACAGGACCACGTTACAAATTCCAACACACAGTTCTTCCATCACAGCTTTAGATGCAAACAAGTGTAAAATGTTTTGGGCTTTACTGGGGGGGGAGGGGTTGGTTGGTTTGGGTTTTTTTAACAAGTAAGATGTTCATTTCTTGCTCATCTCCATTGCTGTAAATTTAGATCTTCAATGTAATACTTAACTAGGCTCTGTGCCAAGCTCCACAGGCTAACCCAGAAAACTCTTTCTGTTAGACAGCCACCTCACAGCACACCCAAAGCACAATAAGTAAGAAAGAGTTCTATCTAGTTATAGCATTTTTTGAAAAGAAAAAAGTAATGTGTTGTCAGTTATTTGACAAAGAAGATTGCATTATGGTATGTCTCACAATCCGTATAGCCAAGGACAGAAATCAAGTCAATAAAAAACAATGCACATGCGTAGCTTCTGTTTCAAACAGTAAGAAAATAAACCCTCGAAAGCTATTTCCCAAACAGAACAGAAATCAAAGGCCAGGACTGTATCTTGCACCAATTAATCTGTCCAGCAACAGAAACTACTGGCAAAGAAAAAAAATCACCTGAGGAACTTTCTGTATCCCATTCTTGCAGCACAGCCATAGATGTTAAATTCTGCCTAACAAAAACAGGCAACTAACAGGTTTACTCAAACTGCTTGGCCCTTTAACACATTAGTGTGCCAGACACACTCCCATTAGCACTGCTAGTTATGGTACTGCCCTCTTCTCCCTGACTGCATCCTGTTGAACCCAGATAATCATTACAGTATTTGAACAAAGAACATTGGGGCATTTTAAAGGAGGAAAAGGCAAGAATTAATATCTGACAGGATTCTCATTTATTACTGCATTTCCTCAGAGATGCTAGAGAGAATACACATGAGTAACAGGTGCTTTAAATATAATCTTTTTTCTAGAATAGCTCCTTTGCAGAAACGCATCAATTTAAAAGTGCCTGAATCTTCTCCCCGCATCTCCTTAGAGCCTGAAGACAGGAACACACATATGTATAAGCCTAACCAGCTTTACTGGGTTCGGCATTGGAAGAGCTTAGTATTGATTTGTCAGATAGACTCCACATCAGACAGAAATGATGTTGAAATAATTGAAGGTGTCTTGAAGGGGAAACAGGCAATTAAAAATCACA
This sequence comes from Burhinus bistriatus, assembly GCA_013397275.1. Classification (NCBI taxonomy): domain Eukaryota; kingdom Metazoa; phylum Chordata; class Aves; order Charadriiformes; family Burhinidae; genus Burhinus; species Burhinus bistriatus. The sequence continues at coordinate 88,371 of VYXH01007790.1, forward strand.
CACTACTGTGTTTTGCAGCAGTGCTAAAGAACTTACAGGAATATTCCATTCTTACTGTTAAAACAAAGCAAGGAGCATAAGGTGCTACAGAAACCATTAAAAAGACATCAGTCTTAAACATACACAAACAAATCCATGGGAACTGAAGGGGAGAAAATAAAATACACACACAAAAATGTGGTTGTTTTGTCATAATTCTATTTTAAAACCTCAAAAAGCAAGTCCTTAGCTGCAATGTCAATAAGAATAGGGTTTCACTGTGAGCTTGAAGAGAATGTAAGAAAGACAAAGGACAAACAGCAGAGCAACAAAGTTGGCATTACCGGCAGAGCAAATAGCAAGCAACATAAACCAAAAGCCAACCACTCATGAAAGAAATCTATACTAAAAGATGAAGATCTACGCAGGGTCTTATGAGCATAGACAAGAAAGTCAACCAAGTGCTATTTGAGAAATGAAACTGAACCAAGTTAAGAGTCAATCAAGATGTTACAGCAGCTTAGCAGGCACATTGTCGAAGTAAGGTAGAGGCTACTATCTTCAGAAGATCAGGGAGAAACACAATGAGGTCCTTGCAGCCACCTCACACAAATAGCTTGGTAAGAGTTAAATCTCTTATCACTACTGCAAAGCAAAGCATGCAAATACAGTAACATCCCCTACCTAGTAATGAATGGGACATGCTTTACATTAGATCTTCTCTTTTGCCAACATGTCCAAGAAAATTGTAGATTTTGACCACCTTGTCCCAAGAACAATGTTGAACTGTAGCTTACAGACAAGAGCAAATATTCAGGGTAAAAGTGACAAAATAAGAAAATACTATTCAGCCTCATGCTTGAATGTTAAAATATGCTATTTATCATTGTCACACAGTCACAGATAGAGTCTAATAACACAATATACTTGATCATTACTCGGCTTACACCAACTAAACTGCAATAACCTTTTTTGTGTTTAAACACAAACACACTACTGTGTCTCGAAGAACCGTAAAAGGAAAGAGCACATGAACTAATAAAGAATCAGGGTACCATAAAACATAGATTTTTACCCTGGTCATAAACATTTGCTCTTCCTAATTTTTTTCATTTATATTACTCCTTGCTTTCTTGCACATTTACTAAAATCTTGAAAAATTTGAAGCAATTTAAAACTAGGAAACTGTGTTCACAAGGGGCACTGGAGTCCTAAAATCAATTTTCCACTCATAATCTAAACTTTCCAGCTGTGCCTGTGAGTGTTGTATTCAGAAAACAAGAGGATAGGGCTTATTTTCAGGTTCTTTTGCACACAAGTTCTGACTGCTGAATTCCCCAATGTACCTGCAAAACTTGCATACAACTAGGCTGTTTTAGAGCAACGGAAATGGTATTCTTCTTCCTGTGGCATAAATTTAAAGCAAAGCAATAAACTACATTAAAAAACTTTTCACATCAAAAGAACTCAAAACAGAAGTTAATGCAAGTACGCAATTTATACACTTTTTACCACATTTCCCTTGCTTTTCACCTAGGAAAAGAAAGTTACATTGTAGGACAGGAGAGGAATCTGCATTAGTTAAAAAGTATCTTCAGATACATTTCTCTTTGATATAGCATCATTTATCCGTAGAGAACATCAGGAGTACTCAAATACACAAAACACATGCATGCTTGAAGTTCTAGCTTTCTGGGGCTAAAATACTACCATAAGAATTGTAACATGACATTTATCTCCACACAACATACAGACTTTAATGCACTGTACGAGCTAGGTATTCTAAAACCTACTAGGTTCCAGATAGCTGAAAATGAAATTCAGGCAAATGCATTGTTTGGCAACAGGAACTACTGGTTACCAATAATGCCGCAAGCCCCATCTTTTAACTAAGGGCCACCTATTAGTTTCTTTAAGACTGTGGTTTTGATTACTTAACCATTTTCTTGAAATTTGGTCACTTGAAATTTTTTCTTTTACAGCACCTATACAAGGATGACGTTTTTGGCATAGTGCTGCTAAACTGGATCTCCTATTTCTGACCATAAAGCTTAAAAAAAAAAACAACAATCTTAATACTTTTCAATGCAATTGTTCCCTTGCTTTTACACAGTGTCTTGGTTGGGGAGGATACCCAGGTGTCAGAGAAGTGTTATTTAATATTCCTATGAAACTAAGCAAACGATATATAAAAAACTAAGGAATTTCAAAAAGGGCAAAGTACTCCAAACATTATGTACGCTGTAGAAATTCAGAGTTTAGCACCTAAAGTCTCTGAAGAGCTTGCTTCTTCTGAAGTGCACAGACACTGACTGCAATTATCCTTTCTATCACTAATCCCAGTTGCTGCATGCTGCTCTGGAGCACTAAACTTGAGAACTAAAATCAAGAGGAACTTGAATGAAGAGGCAGGGGGAATCCAAGAGTAACACAAGAGTAGAAACTGAGACCAAGTAATTGAATAAGATTGCAGAGGACATGAGCTGTTGACAGGAAAAAATGTTCTGATTTACATCAGATGAAGCAAGAATCACATAGAGAACAGAGTTAGGGTTGTGGAAGAATTTAGTGCTACATGTAAAGGGGAAAAAGCGAAGAGAAAAAAAATTAAAACAAATTATGAAATTGCAGTTTTTAGTGTTTTGCTCTGTGATCGTAACAATCTTTTATGGACTTCTATGTAATTTTAATATTCAGAGGGATCACTGGCACAGCTATAAGCAAAAAAGTTTATTGCTTCAATCTAATAGGAAAAGGAATTAATAGCATCTCAAAGCCTCTGGGCAATTTTGATAAAACTCTTAAGAAACAGAAAACTTAAGACTTTTAAAGTAAATGTAGCGTATCAGTAGGTGAAAACAGATCTCAAATCACTATGTTAAACATGACACATTAAGCAGCATCACAGTCAAAACTGCAAACTTGAATGAAGCATCTTACAAAAAATTTCAAAAAGAAAACATGAACTACTAGTTTCATTACTTGTAACAGAGTAAGTAAAAGCCAATGCTAACAAAACCACTTGTTAAAGAAGAACTAGCCATGAAATTTAAAAAAAAAAACAAAACACAACAACAACAAAAAAACCCTGTTTCAATCAGAAGTTGCTATCCTTCCTGAAGCTATTATTCCTACTATTACTAACTAAGCAGGCAAAAACACAACAAAACAAAAAACCCACAAGCAGATTTTGAGGATAAGCCAAGTGACTCAGAAACAGGAGCTAACGAGTGCACAGAGGACTCCAAAGCTCGTTCTCTTTAAGACTCTTAGAACACAACCAAGCTCAGTTCTAATCATTAGATTCCACCGCTGAGCTCACCAAAGGATTTGACATAAAGGAACGTTAAGTTTATGCTTTGTCTTCCAAACCTAATACAAAACAGTCAGTCAGCTTTGTGACATATTGTACACATTATCAAGAAATGTTACTGCAATTATCAAAAGGCATTAGTAAGAAGTGCAATATGGGCTACAGACACCAAGTTTGGCCCTGTGCCAAATATTTTAGCTCTGAATGCAGCAGGGGGCTTTTTTCTTTTTTCCTGTTTTTGATTTTAGACCCTGAAATAAAGTGACCACAACACCAAGGGAAGCAAAGACAGAAGAAAAGGTTAACCCTTTCAGAAAAGCCTTCACAGCTCAAATAATAGCAAAATATATGTCTGACACAAAGCCTTTTAGAGGACCTGACAAACATGTAACAATGCCTGAATGCCTGGAAAATAGAGGTGAATTAACTGATCAAGAGATTGTACACTCTATTGGGCCTGCAGAAGTGACAGCTAATGAGAGGAAAAGTGTTCTTTACATCAGCGTCTCTTCTCACAGAAGGCTGGTCTTTTGCTTTCTAAAGGCAGCCATCACTGCCTATCACTATTTATGCAAAGAAAACATCTATTCTAACCTGCACATGCCTCCCTCTATAACAAAAATAGATGTAAGATGCCCTGTCTCCCATAACAGTGCCTAGAATGACTTAAAAATAAAGATGGCTCTATCGGGAAAAAAAATAGTAATTTACCACAAATACACAGAATTTGGTTGGGTTTTTTGGGTGGTTTTGTTTGGTTTTTGCGGGTTTTTTTTTTCTACATTTTACATCTATGTATGCTGCTCATGTAAACACCTCATAAAATCAAAGAGCAAGTGTCACAATTAGTTCTGCTCACAAGTAGTTCTGAGCATTACTTTGCAGATGCAGCCCTTGAAGGAATAATAATATATTAGACAGGACTGGACACAACTACTAAGCAGAGAATGAATGCAGCATGCAGTCACACAGCTATTCCTACACAACACTGGAAGACGTATATCCCATCTTCTTCTCAATTGATTAATCTGAATCTACTGAAAACTGCAAATTGTTAAGATTTTCTTTTTTTTAATCCTTCTCTGGTTCCACACCCTCCACAGACTTTTTCTTCCACACCTTCACCACGAGGCAGAGACACATATCAGACCTGACTCACAAGTACACAACTCCTCTTTCATACTGTAAATCCATTGCCACCAGTACAGAAACACCAGCAGAGAAAATGGATCAAGTGCCTCTTGCCTAGAGGGAGGGAGAACACTGCTGTACACAGCATTCAAATCAGGGAAAATTATTAAGAACCTTTCTAGAACCTCATGTGTAAGACTGACTTTTCCACCCCTTATCTTCAGTTTGCAACAGAGGCCAAAGTCTAATTAATATTCTCCAGCTTTTATCATCATTTTTTCTCAGCAGACCACCCCAAGAACACATCCCCAAGTATGAACTCCATCCACAGAAGAGACAGTTAAACAATCTCCCTATTTCCTTTCTTCTCCTATACAGTGTGGGTTCCCAGGTGACCCTTCTACTTCACACATCAATTTCCAGTATTTCAGAAAGAATTCTTTTCATGAACCCTCCTACCTCAAGCAAATCACACATGTTTAGGAGCCACAAATAAGGCCATTTTTCCTCAGAAATTATTTCCTTTCTGTCTGATTTCTCAGAATGCATTTTTAGGTGAGCCAATAAGCAAGGACTTGGAAAAAATTGTAAGGTTTACTTTCTGCAAAGGTCTGGACACTTTATGTACCAAATTTCAGAACATTTGCATACAAAAGTCAAAAATTTTCCTGTACTGGAGGTGGAAGAAAGGAGCAGTCAAGGCTACGAAATGACTGTGCCCCTTGCCATCTTTTCTAGAAATATACGGAATTAGTATAAACTGATTCCTTAGTTCTGCCAAACTAGCAACACTCCATTTACACCACATTTTCATTTACAATGCCTGTTTCTATTTATACAGCAATGAGTTTGAATTTTGCTATTAAGTTATTTTTACCTCATCCTCCCTCAAATCAATGCATGTAGTACAGTATCAGAAGATTTTCAATTGGAATTTTCCATGTTGGTCATAATCGCCTCTCTGCAAACTTAATGAAATGCAGTCATCTTGAATTTAAAGAAGCCTTGGATCCCTATGAAAGTTTTCCAGTATTTAAAAAAGAAAAAATACACCTAGAGACAAGAAAACAAATAAACACAGCATTTTCTTTGACATTTGGGAGGTTTCATGTATAGCAGATTTCTCTGCTGTTTGTCAATTCCTCTGCAAGTCTAATTAAAAAAGCTCATGTAATTACCCCAAGATTTACAAGACACTGCTTACCAGCCACTTAGAGGCAGAACTGAAATTAGCAAAAAGGAAAAGGGAAGGCCCAAAGCATCTGTTCGACAAAGAGAAAGCTTCATCAGCTCTGAAAGCATGACTGAAGCTGGCTGCATCTGGCAGCAAGATTTCTCCCACATTCCCATACCCTTCTTACAGACTAAAGGAAATACGTGTTACTTTTATGCACCATCACATAGGTTTGGAGTCTTTGGTTTAAGGCAATACAAAACACGTTGCTTGGACAAACACCTACTAGACAAATTCATGGAAAAAAAGAGAAAACACAAGTTGTTAGCCAAATACAATCAAGAACTGTGATGAAGAATATGCATGAACCTATTTCAATCCAGACTAAATTATACTTAGCATTTTTAGAAGTTGAAAGAAATAGTCAATTTTCTCCTGTTGCTTCTTACAAATAAAATGTGTTCTTTGTAAATAAAGCTTCAGAATCTGCTCACTGAAAAGGAGCACATACTACAGATTCAGAAGCTTTTATTTTCCTATTAATACAATCAATATAAGTAACTGGACATAAAGGAAGAGGTTGTAGTAAGATGAAATAGGTGTGTGTGTGTATGTACTCAGGATGCAAGAACTTAAGGCTCACTTTCTCTCTTAGATGCCTGAACATCAGAAAAACCTTCCACATACCAATCCAAAACAAGACTTATCCAAGTCTACGTATTTACTTAAGGTTTGTATTTTGAGATTGAATTCAAGCTGCTTCCTGGCTTTTTTTAAACACAGCATGATGGTGCATGGCATTAAACACAACTACATCAGGTTCCCATCTAAAAGGAAATGGTTTGCGTGTCCTGCAAATCAAGCCTTCAAGCAAATTGTGTACGAACAGAAAAAAAACAGCAGTTGCACCGATCTGGCTTTTAATTTAAGCATGTGCTGCTTCCCATCATATGACTGGTTTCACTTAAATGCACCTTCACCTAAGAAAGCATACAGCTTTTAAGCAGATTCATCTGCCTTTATCATTTCTACTTCTAACCAAAAGAACTGACAAAGTCATATGAAGTAAAGTTAGCTGCCTTTTCATTGAAGATCACAGATATTTCAGAACAGTCTTAACCCAGAACCTTTTTTTTTTTAAAAAAAAAAAAATCCCTTTCAGAATATTCTCAATAGCTTTTAAAGGACAGTATCAGAAGAGGGGACATGGATTATTCCCACAAAACAACATAACAGCAGGAGAATTATTTAGGGCTTGGTTTTTTTTTTTTTTATGGTAAGAACATATACTACTACTATAAAATAACCAACTCATTGCTTTGGGATGTACTGGAACAAGAAAATGTAAGAACAAGCAGACAACTTGGAGACTTCATTTAATTAGTAGTTACTAACAAGAATTAAACAGGGTCTACATTCCTTGTCACATGTCATATCATGTGCTTTCCAGCTCACAAATTCATCATACTAGTCTCTAGGCTAGCTGCACAGACAACAGATGAAGATAAAAATGGAGCAACAGAAGAACATAAGGGGAGCAAGAGGACAATATGAAGACAGATTCAGTTAAGGGTCTAAAAAATACAACTTGAGCATAAAAGGATTTCTCCCCCTCCACCTTTCTCTAGATGATCGCATGTCAACTTGAACACTTTTGACCATTGGCTATTTCTCTCCACCCAAGGGCAAGATTCTAATGACAGTCATGAGGTACACATCTTTAAAAATATTTATTACTGCATGCACTGCACGTGTGAATTGGTCTTTCTGGTACTGGGATTATTGACTATATAGCTTTTAATACTCTTAATATTCATTCAAAATTACTTCATTAAAGTTACAGAAGATAAAACAAACTACCAAACCACCTCAAAGACAGTATTTGCAAAACTCAGTAATAACTTAAACCTTAATGTGAAAGCCTATCCCTTAATCAGAACTGACTACTGTTCAATTCTTGTCAAAAGGCAGAAATCCGGTTTACACTACTCAAAGGATTACAGCAGGTTTAGCAGGAGGAAATCCGTTTTCGCTATGAAGATCTACCTCTTGAAACTTTTAAATCCTCTGCTTTAAAAGCTGTCATTGGCAGTCCCAACCTGCAGCAGAGATTCTCCTTCCCACTTTACAATCAATTAACAGAAAAGATTTAGGATCGAAGAACTAAATAAAATCTCAGAATCTATTCATGAAAGTTATTCACTTTCCACGGGCAAATTCTATTACACAAGAAGTTAAAGAAAAGCTAATGGATTCTTAAAAGACTAAAAGGCCCCAGAGAGTTTTAGACTTCTCTATGCTATGTAACAACTTGTCTTCATATGTAACATAAATTGTCACACTTGATCAGCACCAACTTGAGAGCACCGACCAGAAAGGGCATCTTTCCAAAAAGTTCAGAACTGTGCAAGTTCAGTGCATGTTAAACATTATAAGCAGTTTTAAATTACTTAAGAATAATGATGCCAAACGTAAGGAGGCTTTCCTCTTCACCCTCCTCCCATTGAAACACTGCGGATGTAAAGGAAAACAAAAGAAAGGAAATACATTCATCGCTGAAAGCGACTTGAGCAAAGGGGCCTTCTAAACAATGGGCCAGAATGATGTAGTTTGAGGTGGTGCTCCATTTTGCTGAAATAGTAAAGAAGTAACTACAGCCTACACTCGACTGTTGTCACATGCTCTTTATCAATACACTTTCCGCCAAAAAAATAAATTAATTTTTTTTGAGCGTTTTAATACATTATTCAAAAACAGTATACCGCTAGAGTCTTTGAGTTCAAACAACATACAGTACCAACATTTTGACATAACCCACACTCCACTCATCAGACGTTATTTTCTTGAGTTTACGAATGCCAGCGGGAAAGTCAACCAAAAGCTGACTGGAAACGGCAACGCTCCCGCCTCGCCGTTTTTCAAAGTATGCCGCAAACGCCCAGAAAGCCGTAAGCTGCCGAAACTTTCTCCCTCAGGTAATGGCCGTCTTCCGCCACCTTTAGAGCACTGCTAACAGGGAGAACAAGCCCGCGCCGCTAA
>VYXH01007791.1:2222-43048 GCA_013397275.1 Burhinus bistriatus
ATAATAATTCCTTCCAGGCCACTAAGGTCTTTCACCCTGGCATATATCTACCTCTACAAGACAGCAGTTTGAACAGGCTGTCTGGTAAAGCCAACTTAGAATGAGACGTACACCAATTACAAAAGAAATACCTTCACTTCTACAGGCGAAATGTTCTCATAAATAACATTCATTGCAAATTAATGTTCCATAAAGTTTCCAATCCCTCAAAGCTCCTCTAAAATGTTATGTTAAATCATATGTACTATGTTACAGTTGCAGTAGATTATAGACTGAACTTCTAATACTTGTGAAAATGAACTAGTAGTTACTCATATCTCGACATCTTTTCCTAATCTTCAGCTTGTTAGTAGAAGGGTAGGGTACCCACGTAGATAACACTAGATTTTTGCGTTCTTTTCCTCCAACATTGTTTTCTAATTAGAGGAAGCAGATTCAAAAATGTAGAGTCTGATTCTATTTTGATATATTGTAGTGTAAATCAGTAACCAATCTGATGTCAACAGGGTTGCACTTACCAGAACTGAGATCACTGCTACTGGAATTTGGCACAAATTCCCCTTAGATGTGTAAGCGATGTTCTAGCATCTCAGTTATTAGCCACTCCTCTTGCAGCCCATTTAGGCTGTAGCTATAACTTCATGAAATGATGGGAGGACACCTAGAAGGTAATTTCAGCCTGGAAAGATACCATGAAACCCTTTAAGTTTTTAATCCCTTGGGTCTTTTTTAGTTTTTGATGTTGTGTATGCCTACTGCCTCCCTTAAGTTATAGCTACAGCCTAATTTAAATGCCCAAACCAATTTAAGTGCCAATTCAGTTCAAAAACATTGATTAAGTGATTCAAAACCTCAGGAATCTGTAAGGGTGTTTATTGCCATTTTAGAAGCACATACTTTACAAATTTCTCATCACCACACATAAAGGTCAGAAAGTGCACAGTCATTCCCAGAGACCAATTTTAAATGACTAGACATGATTTTTTAGACTATTATTTTAAAGAAGTTCCTACAATTTTCAGTTGCAATTGTGACCTGCTCAGCCATTCTTAAAATCTGAACAGGTAATTCAGACACCAAAAAAGAGAAAGATCCTATCTGAGAACTTCTTTGAAGGAGATTTGTACAACAATACATAGGAAATTGAAAAAAACAGCTCCAGTTCTCCAGGACAGGATTGACTGTCTTAATAGTTTCCTAGTCAGCTGATTCCTTAAATATCTTTTAAGTTTCTGGGAAAATGAAACCAATGAAACCTAGCTTATACATCATCTTCACTCCACAGCAAGATTCATTCTAAAAGCACCAACAATGCAAAACATTGTCAATATGAAGCCATAATAAGGTCAAATAACTTTTGCAGATAACGTCTTTGTTCTTGAACTTTTGATTTGCAACTGTTAATTAGTTTGATCAAATAAACTTTTGCGTATAAGTTCTGTCAAGAAAAAATTCATTATATGTTGATCTGAAAGTTTTCTCTGTATTTCTGTTTGACCAACCAGCTGAAACAGCTTTAAGTGTTTTGCTGCCTTTCCAAAGCCATTATTTTGTTTACATTTTGTCCCGATCTTAATTTCTTCTAACTATGAAATGAGGTAAATTAAAATGTCAGCAAGTTATGAAGTAACTTTGTGATGCAACCCTCTTTTTATTTTAAGGCATGTGGAGTAAATATGCAACAGAACACAGAATGAAAAATTGTCACAACAGCATTGTACCAGGTGCTCTGTGTGTTAGAAAACAACCCTAAACTACTGAATCTCAACCTTGTTATTTTATTTATTATGTTACATATGCTGAATGCAAATATATTCAGTTTAATTGGCTGTAGTTGCTTTTCTGTGTTTTCAGTCTTTTCTCTGTAACTCTGGCAATTTAAACTGTATTAAATAACACTATAACACCACTATTCCCTTCAGAATTGTTTCTACTTTGGTGCACTAAGGTTTTTATGCCTTTTTGAAAGAGCTGTAATTATTCCACACTCAGCCACATAATACTATGGCTATGTACTTGTTTGTGCTTGTTTCCAAATGATCCAAGTAATTGTACTGATTGATTCCTTGCCCAGTTGGACATCATCAACAGATATAACATCCCAATGTCTGTTCCATCTCTGTTGTTGTTTTAAACATTCACAATGAAGATCAGATCTATCTTCATAAAAATACATTAGCAAACAGTATAGCTTCTAGAGATAAATCAGGCCTAAATAGTAATCCAGTAAAGGAAAAAAACCCAATCTACTAAACTTTTTTTAATATTAAGGAATGCAGGAAAGCACACAACTCAATTCACTTGTATCATAAAATGCCAAGTTATTGTATTACATAATAAATATCAGTTGATTTGTCTGTATTTGTAGATGATAAAATACAGCAAGCAACACAAAGCTATGGAGGCAGAAATTGTAAGTATTGACTCTTATTGTTTTAAAATTTTTTATCCCTTTTGGCTGACAGTTTTGATCAGTCTTCATTTGAGGCAGAACTAACAGCAGAAGATGCAAGGGAAGGGTTCCAAGAGAAAGGAAGCAGCTCTCTAAAATACATATACTATAAGGCTGTTGGAGGAGCATTTTGAGAGAATATTTAGTTCAGAAGGTTTTGCTCTACACATATTTCAATGGATGGTATATGAAATAATTGTTCTCATTTTCTATGTAATTTCTAATATTCCATGTGAATTGCTTTCAGAATGACAACAGAGAGGCTATGGGTGTCCATGGGAGCACAGTGCGTATACTGCTCACGGCAGGTAATCACAGCACTGGGATCTTGAAACACCTTTTCAAGTTCTTTGTGTTTCTCTGCAGAGTAAAGGGTGGGCAAAAAAGGCAGTGTACAGAGAAGTTAAGTTCAAGAAGCTATACTCTCCACTCTTCTGGATCCTGTAGTTCTAAAGAGATGTATTGCTAAGTCATGTTGATAGTAGCCTTTACACTATTTCAAATTCATGCTGAATTGTTCTAACTTTTTGTTGACTGCACAGCCTCTCAAGACAGTCTGTGCCACCACTTCACTGTCTTCAGGGTGAAAATGTTTGTCATGGAGAATCAAAATTTGTGCATCTTGATGCGGTAAAACAACACATGATTGAAAATGCTAGAGACCTCTATTTTGGTGCATGCAGGATCGTCCTGGCCAGGGAAACTGGCCTAGAGGAATTCAGATCAAATCAAGTCACCTTCTAACGCCTCTAACTTACAATTGAGAAGAACAGGATCATTAATCATAGATGTATAAAAATGAAGAATATGAAAATCCTGGAACTTTCCCACGCCTTCTGCTTTGTCTATACTTCTTTTTTTCATTTCCAGTGATCTCAAATAAGATTGAAATTTGTATGAATAATGCTTTGGAAGGACCACAGATAATGGAAGAGATTTGGATTCAATGTCTAATCTATGAAGAGAGCTAGTTAGCATCTTTAGTACTGATGAACAACAGGTGCTCTCAAAGCTAACATCTACTTTCTAATGCTGATCTGCACCCAAGAGCAGCCCAAGGGGCCAGTGGTAACCTTAGTGGACCATGAGAGCGTATTTATAGCAGATTAGATGAGTAGTTTGCTATATCTGTGGTGATTACTCTAGTATGGTTAAATACTCCATAGCTTTGGTTTCTTCCAAACATACTGTTTTAAGTGTGTCCTGAGAGAAGTAACTAACAGTAACTAATACTTAAACATCAGTATCTTTCTTCATATATGTATATCTTCTTTTACATTCAAAAATTTCAATCTTCACAAGCAGATTTGGAAATGAGTCATGATGCATATAAAACAGAGAGCTGCTGTGGTCTATGCATTGTATGAATAGGAAGCGATCCTGTTGCTTCCAGCAATTGGACACTGTGCTAGCTGTTACAGCGGCACTCCCATTTAGACCAGTTATCCACAAGATGGTGTACTAACACTAACAACTGGCATTCATTTTTCAGGCAAATTTCTTCTAAACCGAGGGAATGAGAAAGAATCCTTTCTATTGTCTGTGGAAAAAAATATATCTTATGCTTGAATTTGCACCAATATCTTCTGGAAAATATATTGCTTATGTCTCTTATGAAATGTTACTGTCCTATCCATCCATCTATTTAGCTAGCTCTTTGTCGAATTCCAGTAGCTATAGCAAATATTAAAAATGCGTCTTTTAAATCCTAGACCACTCGCTTGTCTACTCAAAAGTGATTAATGACCAAGGGTGTCACAAAGAAACCACATTTTGTAGCTGGTACCAAGAGCCTTAAGCAGTGAAGACATGATAGCCAGTTTGTTTGAAAGTCTTTATGCTGATATTGCATATTGGACATATCAGCACATGATAGTGTCAAAGCTGGTCATATCCTGGGTTTTGTATCCATTGGTGTTTCCAACAGCAGTGTGTGATAGCCCCAGACATTCACTTTTCTGTTCTTTTCTTGCATCAGAGTTTGTTCAGATCGTAGGACTGTCTCTGAGATTTCTTAATTCCTGCAGAAAAAGATACCATATGAGATACAATTCTTGTTGAGGAGTTCTTCAGAATATTGGGTTTTAAAATCAATGGCAACATCATTCTGCCAAGGAAGCCTAAATATATGGACCTGTATTTTTGTAAAAGTTTTTTATTTAACATCTTTAAACATACTAAATATATATGGAAAAAGATACATGCATTCAAACCTGGACCATCAAGACAAATGTATGAAGCGTAAGTCATTGTTTATCCTGTAGGTGGTACCTGTGTTCATCACACTCTGCTTATAATCTAACACAAAAATAAATTTATCCAGAGCTCCTTAGAGAAGCACTGGGACATAGAACAAGGAACATGGCAAAGTTCAGGCAGGCCTGCCCTGTGAGTGCCACAGCAGGGACTAATAATAAAGCTGGTTTAGTCCTACCCCTGTGTCCCATCCCATCCCTGCCTGTGACAGTATGTTGAGGGGTTTAGAAGCGGGGTTTACAGCACTAATATATTAACCCTTTCTACCCCACTGTGAGTAGGTGCGTGTAATCCCTCTTTTACAGGTGGATGATCTGAAGAACAGGGAGAAGAAATTATTTGGTTGAGACAGAATCAAAAGGCAGAGCTGAGCTAGTGTAAGAACCTAGGAGTCTAGCTTTTTCCTGGCTCACAGGCTGTTGCTCTGTTGTGAACAGGGAGATGGGTTTATAACTTAAATGTGTTGTGCTGATAAAGTCCTGATTCCATGGGACAGGTTTTTTCATTTGCTGAGTGACCTTTTGTATCAGTTGGTTTTGATAGGAGCTAGTGGTTGTTCTGAGGAAAAGGCTGACGACGCCTGAATGAAGGAGTTGTTCTGGAGGCCAGCACAGAAACTCTCTCTCAGAAAAGTGTTTTTTAAGTGATGTGGCAACATGAATATGGGAGGAAACAGCACAGTTTGTAAGAAAGCCCTATGTTTCTTGTGGCTATTGGGCAGGAAGTGAACTGCAGTGTTTGTATACCTTAAGGTTTTTATGGGAACTGTGATCAATCCATTCACACAATGGAGCAATTTAATAAAATCATGCATGGATTTCTCTCTCTGGCTTTTTTACCTTTTCTTTTTAAGAGCTGGAGGTGACATTTGAAAGGACAGTAGGATGTAGCTGAGAACCACAGTTAGTTTCCCTCTGTCTTCAAACGTATCACACTCTCATCTTTTGTTGAGCCTTCTCATGATTTCCTTGTAAACCCAGCTGGCAGACAATATGACCTACTTCCTGGATTGAGGCAAAGGTGAGGTGTGCTTCTGCAGAGACATTTTTGTGTCTAAGACCCTGATCTAGTAAAACAGTTTTAATGATATGTTTAGTTTTCAGGACTCAATCCTGTCCATAGCATTAAACTAAGATTAGAATATTTGGTGGTTTAAGACCCTAACCCTTTTTTAAACAACTTACATTTCCACCTCTTCAATAGTTTTGCTGAAATCATGGAGCCTTATAGTCTGATACATACAGAAATTTTTTGGTGGTGTTTGTTTTTAAAAGTGGTTGTCAACTATTTCAGTGATTGAACAACATGAAATTGAAAATGCTGTCCACTTCTGGGCTCTTTAATCCCTTGCTACACCAATACTTTAGACAATAATGACAAAAAATAATTTTCTGTGAGTTAGATTTTTACTTCAAAGTGTTCTGTGCTGAAGCAGACAAAATTATGAGGTGTTTGGATGACATGCAAGAAAAAAAATTTAGATCATCTCACTCCTTAGCACTGGTGCAAATGGGTACTTTCTGTTAGTGAAATGAGCCAGAAATATTGTACTTGGTGCTATGCAACCAACCTCCTTCACAGGTGACTGATGTTGGGCAAATCAGCTGGCCATAAGTCACGACAGACTGTAGGAACCCCTGTGAGAGAGGGTGCTTTTGTAAGCAACTGGCTGCAGACCAACCTGCAGCTGTGACATTACCACATCCAGTAATGCAACGTGTGGACCTCGTGCTGGCTCATCTCCACTGCCAAGCAGGAGCCTTTTTCCAACCCACCACCCAAGTGCTAGGAACCTGCGTTGTTATCAAAGCAGTATTATCTTGTACCATTGTGTGGAAACTTTGTAACTCTTATACCTTCTTTAATAAAGTCAGTGAATCCCATAAAATCCTGAAGATGGCTATTTCTAGATGAAGTTTATGAGGCTAATCAAAGATGTCTCGGTAAAGATAGCTGGCTTCTTATAAATCATTTATATGGCATTGTAAATATATGGTGCTGAAGAGTAGCAGTTCCAAGCTGCGCAAGTAAGCCCCCTCTCTGGTGGATTTACAAACTAGATGTGCAAGTGAAATCAAACACAAGCAGATCCTACAGCAAGTCTCAGACCAGACTCTCCATATGTTTTTCTCTCGACATGTTTTTCTCTCCACTTGTAATGCTGCTTCCCACTAATAAAGGTCAGTGATTTGACTGTTGCTGGCAATCTGTTCAGTACTGTTTTCTGTGATGCTGGAAATGAATGTAAAGCCTTGCTGTCAAAAAGCATTGGTTCTTTTTCTATTAATCTAATGCTTTAGGAATAGCATTTCCTTTAAGATTTAAGCATCAAACGTATCTCCAGTTGCATTTTTCTAAAAATACATCAATGGATTACTCTATTATTTAACTAAATAGCAGTAGCAGTCAGGGGAAAAAAAAAAAGAAAAAGAAAGAAAAAAAAGAGAAAGAACAATCTTCTAAGCTGGGAAATACACACTCTTATTAAACTTGATATTAATTCTGTATTCTGTGTTTGTAAGCAAAATGATACAGGAAAATTCACTTAAGCCCATCAAAGCTGGCTTGAAAAGGCAAAATACAGATCTGAATGTCACTGTTCTTAATTGGATCTAGTCAAATATACATGGAGTTTATCTGTAAAGCATCCAGGTATGACAAATGTACAGGCCGGAGAACTTTATTTCATGCCTAGGGAAGTACATCTCCTTCTGGAGATGTATCAGAACATAGACACCTGGGCGACAGAGTGAATCGTTCAGTTGTCTTTTTCATTTCTAAGTTGAATTAATATTTTTAAATTCAGAATTCAAAATTCTATGACAAATTCAGAATTCTGTGTTTTTCTGTGACAGAGATGTGAGATTTTTGCCATGTCTCTGCAGTCTTCCAGTCATGGAAGGACCTAAATTCACACAAATAAAACTATACATTAGAAATCAAACTCCATACTAATGTGATTTCTAGATTTCCTATGATTGGATATTTTCTTTGGTAAAAATTCTGAAGCTAATGAAAACATCTTAAACTTTTTGCTGGATAGGTCAGCCTAGATTAATTGCACAACAAAGAATTGGTATTGACTTGGCACAAGTCATCAGATATAGCTGTCTGATTTAAAAAATAGCATGGGTAGCATAATAAGTTTAACTAAGCAAGTAAATAGTCTTTGGCTGGGGACAACCTGTGGTGTTGAACAGCTGTTAGAGCCATGTAGCTATCACTGGTAGCTTTACCTGCACTAGTTGAATCATGCAAGAAAGCCTACTTTCTGATCTCAAGAGTGGTATAAACAGCAGGAGTTCTCTTAGATTTTCCTCTGGTTTAGAATTCCTTTGACGTAGTAGTAGCAGTAGTAGCAGCTGTGGGCAATCTATGAAAAACAGAAGACAAAACTAATGAAAATTGAGAGCAAATTAACCTAGAGTGTTCACAATTTAGAAAACAGTTATACACAAAAAACACTTTAAAAATTGTAAAAAGTCATTATTTGTGTACTTTTCTTACTTTTCTTGCATAGTTAAGCAGGGTTGTTACTTACGTTTTAATTGTTATTTTAAATGAGGGCTGTTTTTTGTCTTTTACTGCGGTCATTTGTTGATCTTTTGCTGATGTCTTCTCCCTGATATCCAGTGACAGGACATGTGGGAATGGTTCAAAGCTGCACTAGGGGAGGTTTAGACTGGACATTAGGAAGCATTTCTTTACTGAGAGGGTGGTCAAACACTGCAACAAGCTTCCTAGAGACATGGTTGATGCCCCATGCCTGTCAGTGTTTAAGAGGCATTTGGACAATGCCCTTAACAAGATGATTTAACTTTTGGTCAGCCCTGAAGTGGTCAGGCAGCTGGACTAGATGATCATTCTAGGTCTCTTGCAACTGAAATATTCTATTCTATTCTATTCTATTCTATTCTATTCTACTCCAGTGATGTTTATGATTTATCCCTTTGATTTCGCTGGAAAGATTCCTCATATTCATAGAAAAAGAATTAGTACTTTGGGGAGTAAAAATTGTCAGAATCCCAAAATATAGCTGCATCAATTACATGAATGCTTTAATCCACATTCTATACCAGTTTTCTGTGCTTCAGTGATATGTCTTGAAAATGGCTTCTTGACATTTAGGTATTTTCTATTGACTTTAGAAGGAATAAGCCAAATACTCTTGTTTCAATAAATCAGTCAGCTGCAGTTCCTATTCTGAAACAAATCCAGCTAGAACACTAAGCTCCAAATTTCTCTACATGAATACTTTAAAAAAAATCACCAAAACCAAACTGGGATACAGGTATGGAAGCATACATGATGAGAACATTACATGATGCAAAGTGTCTCAGGAAAATATTAGAAGCCGTAATTGTTGTGATTGCATTGAACTCAAATATGTCTCTTTTGATGAGGGACTTTAACAATGCCTACATTAAAAGAGATGCCTTGTCTGAGACTGCACTTTAAAAGAAGAGGGAAAACGAGCTTTGAACCAGTGCCTTGTCTCTGGACGAGCTGTTGCTACAGCACTGCACTGCACATGTCTTTCCTGCTGCTTGCTGTAACAGTAATTCTGAGTCAACTACTCAGTGAGTACTGATTTTATTGTAAGAAAGGAGCTATAAAGGTGTGAATGTGTAACGAGCAACACGCCTAGGTTGGCAACAGTTAACCGCACTGGTGAACAAAGGACTCCTTTCCTGCTCAAGCTATAAATGAAGAAAAAAACTTCAGACTTCTGCAGGAAGAAGGAACATTATCTGGGATGGAGTTTCCTCCTGCAATATCCTTAATGGCTTTTATTCCTTTCTCATTTTTCTTTTATTGGAGTTTGCTGACTACCTATCCATCCCATTAAATAATATTATTGGTATGGTCTTGTTTTACAGCTACTATTTCTATTTTTACTGCACAGGGACTTTCAAAAATAAAGACATGGCAATTGATGAATTTACTGCTCATGCTCCTTGCAAAGCAGAAATGAATGGAAACATCAGCAAAGAAGGAAAAATGATGTTAGATTATTTCAAAATTAGGACAGCAAGCTAATTTTAAAAGATTTCTCTAATATGTTGCCTTAATTAGTACCTTAGAAACTAGTGCTGTCGGTATTTGGGGCTGTTCAATTTTGCGTATTGTGACAACGTTCCAAATTTAAGCACTAACCAAAAAGATTTTCAGTTTGGTGTAGAAATTTTGTAGGTCAGGCACATGATCAATAATTCCCAAAATCTTGGCAATCTGCTCAGTCATGTTGACTCTGCTTGTATACTCCAAATATTTCAATGAAGTCCCAGACACCTTCTTTTAAGACATTTAAGACATCTTACTTTTAAAATTTCTGTATAGTTTCCTTTCACTTTTTATTACCTACAGTAGAGGACCTATAAATGCAAATACCAAGTAATAAAATGTCTTAAATAGAAGACATTACATTTATGGTTTACTTTCTTATAATATTTGCTTCAGGGAAAATTATTTTTACTTATCTCATCAGTCCTACTGGAATAAGCCATAAAGAAATCATAGCGACAGTGTTTTGTATATGACTTTCCATGAATGACAGACTTTTTTAGAATGTGTTTGCCTTAACCTCTGCTGGGTCGGGCCAGCTGGGGAACATGACATATATTTTAATCTTATGAATATGTGTCTGTAATAACTAGAATTTTACTACTGAATGTATTTTAGTATTATAACCTTAAAAGGAGAAATTGCTCCTTGAACAACGCAGCCATTGAGCTGCTATGGATTTAGGTCTCCTGACCCGTTGAGTTGACTTTTACACCATGACTGAAGCTTCCCCTTCAGCTAGAACACTGAGTAGGCTCTCTCTCTTCTCTCTCCCTTTCATGTAGAACCCCGGTTTTCTGTCTGTGGAAATCTGTAGAAATGGAAAAGATTAATTAGTCTGAACAAAAAAAACAAAACCAACCAAACAAAAGATTAAGATTGGTTTCAAAATAAAATATCAAGTATTCTTTCTCATGATTTCTCACTTTGTCTGTCTTTCCATTTAGGTTCCCATTTGACCCAAAAAGTTCTTGTGCATCTATTCCCAGCATTTATTTTCAGGAAAATTGCTAAAACAATTAAATAATCATTCTGAGAAAAAAAAAAAACAAAACAAAAAAACCTCACCTACCCTGATCGCCTGTGCCTCTCAGGCTATGTGCTGGTCAAAGCTTGGAGCGCAGCCTCCTCCTGCCCCAGGGCTTGGCTTGCAGTGCTTATGGCCGACCCTGGGGTAGTGCAGCCCTGTGGCCTTGGGGCTACCTTCTAGGAAAGAGCTGGGGGGAAAAAACCTGTGAGGAACCTCCCTGGGGCCTCCCTGCCTTCACTTGGGAGGTGCATTTCAACTCAAGCCCTCATCTTTTGCCTGCCTGTTCCCAGCCTTGCACCTTGCTGACCCCAACACACTGGCTTAGCTTCCTGGCTTGATCTCAGACCTGCCCCTTGTCTGGGGCTGGCATGGTGGTCCCAGGTCCCTTGGCTGTCCCTGTCATTGTCCATGCCCCACACTGCTCTCCTTGTTGGGGTGTGGTGGGAAGGGCACAGGTAGTTCTGGCCTCACTGCCACCCTCAGCTCCAGCTCCTGCCTGCTCAGCAGCTGGTCCCACTGGTCCATACTTGGGTCTTCCCATGCAAGGTGGAACCACCTAGGTTTGTTTTCCAGTGCTCATTCATTGCTGCAAGGGTCAGTTCTGCAATTCACGTGCAAGCTGGAAAGGTCAGGATTCCATTAGAAATAGCGCATCTCAGATCTCATTTTCATTATTTCTCCTTTATTGGAAATTCCTCTTATACCTTCTGCCTGTGGTAGAATACATTCATTTATTCCTCTGAAAAATTAAAATATCTAATTTGAAAGCTCCTTGAATCTCTAAAGTTATATGTACTTGCTTGACTTTGAAATGTTAGTATACATTTTAAGAAATAAGTTGTTAAAAAATGTTCATTCTATGAGATTTATCATAAGCAGATGAGGTACTTCTACAAGGGGCTGTTGCTCTTTCATGTGAACTTCAGAAGATCAGATGGGAACCTAAGAAAAGTACTCAAAAGCTAAAGTTGCTGTGTTGGTTTTTTTGTTTGTTTGTTTGTTTTTTTCTCCCAGTTGCTTATGGCTGTACCTTTTCCCTCTTTGTCAGGATAAATGTATGGTATTGTGAAAAAAACTGTACTTTCTTCAGAGCTGTAAGGTTTAAAGAACTTTTTTGCTTTGTGTTGGTAGAATAGCAGTTTCTCTATGTGCCTTCAGAAAAAGAAGAATTCTCATCATTTATTAGTCACAGAAATTTGTTTCTAAGTGAAGACTACAGACATGATTCTTTGTGTGTAGGGAACAGGTTTTCTTCTAGTGGGTTAAGGCTGGAAAGCAAGGCAAAAGCTGCACTCTAAAGTGTTTTTTTTGTAGTACACTTTATTATTAAAGAAATTACTAACTTGTTATTTGTTTGTTTCCTCTCTTATTTGTACTAAGTGGCTTTAATATATTTCCAACTGGTTTTTGTCTGCTCTTTAAAATGTCTTCAAAACTTTAAAGTAAATCTCATCTAAATAGGTTTTGTGTCTATTACTCTGTGCCATAAATTACGTGCAGGAAGATAGCTGTGTAATAAAAAGGATGCAATTTGTAGATCATTGCTTTCTTGAATAAAAACAATAAACATGGAAGTCCAATAACCTTCATAATCATTGTTGTCACCTTTAGGCATGAATATATTTCTGTCAGAAATTTGTATTTTGTTGAAAAGATTTTAGTAAATTAAAAGCCTTAGGTCAAGTTGTTTTTTTCACCCAGGGTCTGATTCTGTGAAGTATTGAGAGCCTCTTATGTCCTTAAATGAAATTTGTAGCAGCAGGTAGTCTTTGTGAATGCAGATTGGGAATAAATGTTCTGAAAAATATATCTTGGCTATGCAACATTCTGATCATTCAGAAGAGCTGGAGCATCTACATGTGTGAACTACATTTTTATCATGGTAATCTGTCCCCAGTGCTCTGGGAAATCTGGCAACTGTATCATTTCAGAAAGTTGCAGCTAAACCCACTTTCTCCTGCTTGCTATTTTCATGTATATAAATATTTATAATAACTAACTTCCCTAGAGACAGAAAACAGTAACAATAAATAATGTAAAAGTTGTCAGTTACTTCACTCTTGCTTTAAAACCCACAAACTCAGTACTAAATTGTCCTGGTTTGAGGTAAAACAGGACCAATTTTGTTCAGTAACTTTACTTTTTAGCTAAGCCTCTTCTAACTACTGAAATTACCAGCATGTTGTGCAGAAAACTGTTCACTCTCAGAGTGATAAGACCCATGTTTATAGCTGATGCCAAGGCATGGTATGCAGAGAGGCTCTTNACACTTTTTCTCTCTCTCTCCTGCCTCCCTTTGAAGCAGAGCAGGAGAGAGAGAAAGCATCTGTCATTCCACCTAATTGGGCCAATCCAGCCCAAACCACAACACAAATACGGACTATAAGCTATTGTCTCCATGTTCAGAAAATATGCGTAAAGAACAAAAACTCTTCCTTGACCTCTTTGAAAAATACAGTGATTAGAAAGATACAGTGATTAGAGCTCTTGGTCAGTGATGATTGCACATACCAGCAGCAGGGAAGAGAGCTAGTTTGGTCTAATGCATAAGCCAGAGAGCAAACAAATTTACAGTCACATGCAAAGAGATTGCTGCCTGTGGAAGAATGCCACTACGAAATCTTCTCTACATATAGCAGAAGGTCAAGAATGTTTTGCTCTGCATGCAGAATACTAGCTGAGGAGATGAGAGAGGAGTGCTAAAAAGAGTGAAGCCTTAGCAATGTCTGTGACTGGGGGAACAAATGGGCAGTTGGAAGATACAGAATCAGAAGAGAAATTTTGAAGGACATGGAAAAGTTTGAGAAGCCTCAAAAAGGAAAAGGAGAAAAGAGAAGCACAAGGTAATAACGCAGGTGTGAATTTATGAAGTAAACCAGAATGGCTTTTTTTTTTTTTTGTAGTGTAAGACTAGAGAATATTGCATTTACTGCTTGAGAGAACATCAAGCATCTGATTAACATACTTTCTGTCTTTACATTATGAAATACAGTTTTCAAACCAAAGACTTACACATATGTAACCATTGTGCTCTAAAACCTACTAAAGTCGATGAAGCTTCTCTCATCTTGTCACCTTGGTTATTATTTTTCATCAAGAACTGCAAAGCTCCTTGGTAAGCTATGCTTTTAATTAGAAAAGATCAGTCATCCAAAGAGAGAACAGAAATGTTATCTTGTGATGTACTGGGCATATGCAATAAGCATAATGCGTATATGCAGTGTTTTATTTGTTGATGATCCACAAGCTATAATTTGTTTTTCAGGCAATTGCAAATTAAAATGATGGCGGATGTGATGATAAGTTAAGAGAAAAAAAGCAATATGTTGCAAGTTATAAATAACTCATCCGGCATGCTTGTAGTAGCCTTTCTGGAGCTTCGGATGCTTTCTGTTTCTGCCAAAACAGAAGTTTTATCAATTGAAAAAAAAAAAGTACAATTAAATGCAGCAGCTCTTTTAAGGATTAAGTTCTTTGAACATTCAGGTTTAGGATAGTGAAATAAAAACAGATGGACAACATGGAGCAAATGATCTAAATTAAGCTTTAAATACTCTGTTAAGTGCTTTTGGGAAGAGGCTAATATACCTCAGAAGAAAATCAGGTGATTTAGATTAAATTTCAGCTGTGTAACCCTTTAAACTTCAATTCTAAATCTAAAATTTGTTTTATACTGTAGGCACATCTTAGAAGCAAGAGGTAAGAAAGTAACACAGCAGCTCAGAGGCACTGCAAGTAGAATTCCTGCTCCTACCCTCCAACATCAGCAAAGAAATACGCTGTTACCTTCAGGCTATTTTCATGTTTTGCTCTTTCCATTTTATATGAAGGCGTTTTGTCCTGGACCTCCACTGAAACTATAATACTACCCTTACACACGTCTTGTGCCTTGCATTGCACAATTCATATGCTGTTCAGTGTCCAGTGACGTAATGAGCTACCAGTGACCAGGCGTCACGGGTAATACGGAGAACTGTGACCGAGTGCACAGGTTTGGAAACCTGGCTTTGCTTTCCTGCTCTTTTTAGGATAGTGGTAGTTGGTGAATACACTTTAATGTCACCTTAAAAGGGGAAACAAAAGCAGTCAAAGATACTGTAAGACAGCTGAGTCATTTGTACATTTATCTCTGGAAATGTTGAACATTTACAATTTCCATTACTTTTAATTGTGGTAGAAAATATTCAGTGACTTTAAAAATGAGACCTTTGGAGAACAAACAACAGTCTGATAGTTCTATTATCCCCTCCTTTAACTTAAATCGTTTGACTCATGCTCCCTATATACTGTTATACTGCTTAGCTACTTTCTTTATAAACTTTCTTCGGTGCATTTGAAGCTGTAAAGCCTAGATGTCAAGGGCAAATAACTCAGTAAATAGGATTTAAATTCTGAAGTTCTTCAGCTTTCCTCTGTGGTGTCATATGGTAATTATAGCACATTGCAATATTTAAGTGATTGTAGGCTTTGTAATGCACATTTACAAAAACAAACAAATTCAAAGTCAACAAATACTTCCACAATTTTAAAAGATACTGTTCTTAAATTGTGAGTAGTATGGACATGCAAATAGCATAAAATAGATACTTATAATTTCTTGTGCTGTTTATTTTACATCACAGTCTCAGAATCCTATGTCATTTACCTTTCTTCATTATCAAGTGACAATGTAATACCAGTGTGCTGGTTTTGGCTGGGGTAGAGTTAATTTTCTTCATAGTAGCTAGTATGGGGGTATGTTTTGGATTTGTGCCGGAAACAGTGTTGATAACACAGGGATGTTTTACTTATTGCTGAGCAGTGCTTACACAGAGTCAAGGCCTCTTCTGCTTCTTACACCACCCCACCAGCAAGCAGGCTGGGGGTGCACAAGAAGTTGGGAGGGGACACAGCNGAAGAAGAAGGAAGGGGTGGACATTTGGGGTGATGGTGCTTCTTCCTAAGTAACCATTATGTGTGATGGAGCCCTGCTTTCCTGGAGATGGCTGAACACCTGCCTGCCGATGGGAAGCAGTGAATTAATTCCTTGTTCTGCTTTGCTTATGTGCGTGGTTTTTGCTGTACCTATTAAACTGTCTTTATCTCAACCTGTGAGTTTTCTCACTTTTACTCTTCTAATTCTCTCCCCCATCCCACCAGGGAGGGCGTGAATGAGCAGCTGTGTGGTGCTTAGTTACCAGCTGGGGTTAAACCACGACAACCAGAAGCAACTTCGTTTTGTCAAATTGATAACAATGACTATATGTTTTTATTTCTTATATTGGGGACTGTATTACAGTGAAGAATTCTCTTTTCACTGCAATTCTGTATGCCCAATACTTCTTAGAAATACCAGATTAAGAAAAAGAAGTACTATATACCATGCTAACTACAAACCTTAATTCTAACTTGAAGTTTTCCAGTTCATCAGCCATTCTGAAGTCAGCGAAGCATGTTATTTCCTCTCTTATATTCTTGGCACTTGCTAATGATGAATGTGAAGGTTGTCTTTCTCCCTTTTTGAATCAATAGGAAAACACTGTAAGAAGCAGGTGAACAGAATATAGGATAAAATGATTTTATTTGTTTATCCATACAATGAGTAGTGCGATAGGAGAATGTCACGAAGATCTTCTAAGACTGAAATAAATGTAGACCATATGTACTACTAAAAATTATCTTATTTCTTAGAGTCTTTTGCTGACCAGTGTACTGAACTATGAAAAATAGGGATGCCACATCAATTGCTACATATAATACATACGGATCTCTTAAAATAAATTTGTATAAATATGATTAGGCTCATCAGTAGGTTAGTATGTGTTGAATCATCCCTTTACTGAGTCCAGTAAATAGCTATGATATAGAGTATATGCTGCTAACTCACCTATTTGCATCTGCTTAGGAAATGAAATGCAAATTTTTCACAGGCTTCTTTTCTGGCTTGGGGAACCATTACATTAAATAAATACTCAAAGCATTTACTAACTAAAAAACATAAATCAAGCTGACATCAATCAAACACAAAAACATAAATCAAACTGATATGACTTAAATTACAGTACATATACATGCAGCCTTGGACTGATTGTCATTCTTCATGCACTTTTTTAAATAAAGGGAATTAAGGACACATGACAATATAGAAAATTTCAGTAGGCGGGAGACTGGAAAGCATGTATACGTTTTTTACCTATTGTATTTTCTCTCCACAGGTACTTTTTTTTGGCTGGTGGCTCATGGCAACAGCTTTAAATCTTAGAATCATAGAATCATAGAATCATATGATCATAGAGTTATAGAATTGTTTGAGTTGGAAGGGACTTTTAAAGGTCATCTAGTCCAACCATTCTTACAATAAGCAGGGACATCTTCAACTAGATCACATTGCTCAGAGCCCCATTCAACCTGACTTTGAATGCTACCACCTCCCTGGGCAACCTGTTCCAGTGTTTCACCACCCTCATTGTAAAAAATTTCTTCCTTATAACTAGTCTGAATCTCCCCTCCTTTACAGAATCACAGAATACAGGGGTTGGAAGGAACCTCTGGAGATCATCTAGTGCAACTCCCCTGCCAGAACAAGGACACCTAGAGCAGGTTGCACAGGCCGGCATCCAGGCAGGTTTTGATTAAAGCCATTACCCCTTGTCCTGTTGCTACAGACCCTACTAAAAAGTCTGTCCCCATCTCTCTTATAAGTCTGCTTTGAGTACTGAAAGGCCACAATGAGGTCTCCCCAGAGCCTTCTTTTCTCCAGGCTAAACAACCCCAACTCAGCCTGTCCTCATAGGATAGGTGTTCCATCTCTCTGACCATTTTTGTGATCCTCCTCTGGACCTGCTCCAATAGGTCTATGTCTTTCCTGTGCTGAGGACTCCAGAGCTAAATGCAGTACTCCAGAGTAGAGGGGCTCCTTCTTTGTCTGAAGGATGCGTTTATCCATAGGTGCACAGACTTGATAAATCTTTAAGAAAGAACCTGTCCCTCACAGTCTATATCATAAGAATCCTTTCTTAATTCCCTACATTCAGATTTGGTTATACTTTACATCTCGTTTAGAAAGTGAGAAGTCTGTCAAACTCACTGGAGTTGTATCTANAAAATTTCTTCCTTATAACTAGTCTGAATCTCCCCTCCTTTACAGAATCACAGAATACAGGGGTTGGAAGGAACCTCTGGAGATCATCTAGTGCAACTCCCCTGCCAGAACAAGGACACCTAGAGCAGGTTGCACAGGCCGGCATCCAGGCAGGTTTTGATTAAAGCCATTACCCCTTGTCCTGTTGCTACAGACCCTACTAAAAAGTCTGTCCCCATCTCTCTTATAAGTCTGCTTTGAGTACTGAAAGGCCACAATGAGGTCTCCCCAGAGCCTTCTTTTCTCCAGGCTAAACAACCCCAACTCAGCCTGTCCTCATAGGATAGGTGTTCCATCTCTCTGACCATTTTTGTGATCCTCCTCTGGACCTGCTCCAATAGGTCTATGTCTTTCCTGTGCTGAGGACTCCAGAGCTAAATGCAGTACTCCAGAGTAGAGGGGCTCCTTCTTTGTCTGAAGGATGCGTTTATCCATAGGTGCACAGACTTGATAAATCTTTAAGAAAGAACCTGTCCCTCACAGTCTATATCATAAGAATCCTTTCTTAATTCCCTACATTCAGATTTGGTTATACTTTACATCTCGTTTAGAAAGTGAGAAGTCTGTCAAACTCACTGGAGTTGTATCTACTTAGAGTAATGGCATTAGCCATCACTCAAAAAAAAAAAATTATAATAAAAAACCCCACTCAATAAAACCCCTTTAGTTTTCTATTCCATTATTGTGACAGTTTGTGTTTGGCACAATCCTGTCTGTGACATCATTTTTATTTGGTGATTCAACCTATACAAAGCATTTTAATGGAGTATGTATATATCTAGAATGGCAGGAGTACGTATGGTCTTACTAATGCATTACAGTTGAAGTTTGAAGATGTTTTCTCTTGTAAGGTATCATTTTAATGTTGGAAGGCCTGGTACTTAAGACTATTTTTAGACAGCACAGTTCAATGAGTAAAGCATGGTAAGGGTGCTCAGAAAGCTTGGATTTCAGTGCCATCTCTGTTTCTCTTCTAATTTAGAGGCTTGATAACTCATTTCTGATCAACCTTTCACGATGTGGCTGCCTTGCTTATTTACATTATGAAATCTCTGATTTGAAGACTGTCTCTTAGTAGTCCTAATTTCAGTTAAAGATACAAAATTATATGGCAAAATCAGGGTTTTGGCCAGCAGATCAGTGGTCCAATTCAAATAGATTGTATGTGAGTACTTGTTAAAACGAGATCCCGGGAAAATCATGTGTGCAATGGCACTGTGGTTTCATTGCTTTTGTATGTTTGCATGAGGGACACGATCACACAGGTGTTCTTTTGCTGCAGGATGTCTCTTGCAATATTATCTACATTCAGCCAAGGGTTCAAGGACTTGAGTACTTTTTTTGTGCTCAGAGACAAGTATCTTTGCAAGTAGAGTGGAAGAATATTTTTGTCAGAATTTGCTTTGTGAACAAGACCCATGTATCTGAATCCTGCTTATCTACAGAAGAGTTAATCTTACTAGTTTTATAACTATTTATTCTGTTGTGCTCTCATTAAGGCCAAAATTTATTCCCTCTGAAATGCTTTGCTTTTAGGCAGCCTCCTAAGCTGCCAATATCTAGGCAAGGCACATCTTTCTGAAAGTTTATTGGAACTGTGTAGAAAGAAACTCAAAAAATACATGTAAAAAAGTGTCTCAGATTGCTTTTTTATGATAAGGACCTCAGCTATTATCTCACACTAAACAATGCCTTCCACTTTAAAATACTGAGAGGTGGAAAGAAAACATGTGAAGTAAGGAAGATATATGAGCTAAATAAAGGTGCACTGTAAGTGTATTTTGTATACTATTTTTGTAATTTAGAAATTATAGTACAGAAAATTAACAACAAAAACCATCAAAAATGACATCTGTCATGTACAAAAAGACATATTAATATGGTAGATAATACACGTGCATAATAAAAGTCAGGCTTACCCTAACACTGTGCCATCTGGAAGCCAGCCATTTCTATCAGAATGTTTATCTCCAAGCGCTTTTAGTTTTGCTTCGCTTTGCTCTCTCCTTCTAAAAGAAATAATTCAAAATTACTGCAAGCACTCTCTAGACCTCAGAATGCAGGGAAGTCTGTCTTGTCTTGCAATAACTGATTGTTGTCCAAATCTAGCCTGTAAGCCAAAGTTAACGTGTTCTGGTGTTTAGCAGCCTGTTTACCGGGGTATGTGTGTGTGATACAGAACATTGCTAAGAAATACTAGCAGGTAAGATATTAAAAGATGCAACTTACTCTGATTTCACGCTGGTACTTATAGGGAGTATCAGCCTGCACGTGTCGTTAGAGATTCCCCTAAGCTTTGAGTTTTCTGGCACAGAAGTGCGCTTGCAGCTTAGTCAATAACAGTCATCCCGGTCTTTTCATATTTCTTTGTAGAAGTGAGTATTCATGTAAAAGCTGAGATCTTAATGGCATGTTTTTGGAGTGGAAAGGGAGAGAAGGTACGTTGAGTGGTGAAAATATCTTTATGGTAAGTTCAACTCTGTCAAATTCAGTTTACCACATTGCACTTTTTCCGCACATTACCATGACCCTAAAGGTAAAAAAAATATAAATCCAATTCAAATGTATAATCCTGTGTGAGGACAGGTAGGAATGGCTGGAAACTAATTAAAATGCTCTGCTGGTAAACTGCTGTTCCTTCTGCAGGTTAAAGTCACTGAGTATTAGTGTTAATTCATGCTACCAGTATAAATTCTCTGCAGAATTTACCACAAAAGAGAGACATGTTTTGCTTGGTCTTTCTTCTTAATTTTTTTTTTTTTTCTATTCTTCCTAATATCTGTTCCTTCCCTACCCTGCATCATCCCTTCCTTCTTAGGGGAAGAAGCAATTTGTATACAGTGCAGCAGACAATAGTGCTGTCTGGGTATTTTCTAGTTCTGATTTTTAACTTCTACTACAAAAGTGGTATTCAGTCAAATTCTATTTTAAGAAGAAAAATATGAAAGAAAAATACTATTTTATAAATATTAAAGTATCGTGTACATAGATGGACAAATTCAGCTCTTTTTCCCTTCTTCGAATTAGAACATAAATCCTCCAGAGCTGACACTTATTTGATAAAATTAGTCTTATGGATAAAATGTATAGTTTGAGCTGGCTTTCAGGACATTATAATGTGGAATCATCTTTATCACTTTTACTTGCTAGATAGTAGAAAGTCAAACATTTTTGTTTTCTGGAACTTTTCAAACCACAATCACTTTTAATGTATGGTGGTTCTGTATTGTATCTCTAGCTTTTAGTCTGTTGTCTTGCAATAAAAATATAAAGAAGAAATAAAATAACTGGTTTTTAATGTATTTTCAGTTGAAATCAAAGTCATTATACAGACTATAAATCATCTGGAATGGTGAACGTTTGTCTGTGTTCTGCTTTCCTTTTTAGACACAACATGTTCCTGAGCAGTGAATTAATTCAATAAATTTGAGTTTGATATATCTGTAAATGACCAAAGATGTCCAACTTCAAAATCCACCTGATATGGGCTACAGAGGTCTTTCCAATTTTTTCCTAAATTACAAAACATTTGATTTTCATTTCATACATTTAGTCTTTTAGTCCACTCAATCTCATTCCTTTTCCTATGGACAAAATGTCCACCAGCAAAATGCCAGACCTTTTTTAACCCTTAATGCACTTCCTTTCATGTTGATAATTAACATGATCAAACTCTCCCCTCTTCCATCACTTCTTAGTACCTGTTTCCTGCTTAGTCTGGTAGACATGTTCCATCAACTTAGACAACTGAAGTGCCCGGTAAAAAAAGGTCACTTTTCCATGTTCCACTATTTCCTAGTTCCTCCAAGTTACTTCATGACTAACATTATTATTTTTAATCTCTGATGGCACAGACTGGCTTTAGAGAGACCAACCAACCATGTATTACTTCCACCTGTGCCTAAATCACCTCATGTGCATGTGTGATGAGTCACCTGTTTCATCAATAATATGTACTTTGAAATCTAATCCTTACTTTTAACTTTAGGACAAGTGTCCAAATAATTTCTCCATGGCACTAGTTGTCTAGTTTGGCTGTTTCTGACTGAAGAAAAGGCCTCAGCTGAGCCCACAACCTGCCTCATCTGCTCTCCTGGAGAAAGCAGATGGCTTCAAACTTGAAGCTCAGCGGTGGTCCAGCTGCTGAATTCTTCTGCTTGTGGTCTCAATGCACAGGAGGGTCCTGGCACATC
This sequence comes from Burhinus bistriatus, assembly GCA_013397275.1. Lineage (NCBI taxonomy): Eukaryota > Metazoa > Chordata > Aves > Charadriiformes > Burhinidae > Burhinus > Burhinus bistriatus. The sequence continues at coordinate 24,338 of VYXH01007791.1, forward strand.
CAGACATTAACCTTTGATGTAATCTCTCTTGCTACCCGTGAATACCAAAGTTAATGTGCACCTCAACCATATTCAGCAAGCCATTAGAAGGCCAAGCATGAAACCAGTAACAACTTGATTTCTTACATCCCATTGTCTTAGCCATCTGAGTAACTAAGTTTTCTGCTGCCATCACTGACTTAGGACTGCCAAAATTTACTCAGAAGGTCTCAGAACTAAGCAGGTTTTCCTTATAGCAGTGACCTAGTGCCCAGTTAGGCGACTATTGTCCTAGGAAAGTAGGACCCACACACCTCAAACGCTTAGCTGGGACATATCCGTTCCTATGAAAATTACTGTATTTCTGTTACGGCTTTGGGAGTTCTCCTGACCTAGTAAATTGCCTGAAGGAAGACTGAAGTTCCCTAATTCTATTACTTTCCCTCGGTCCATTTTATATTCAGAATCATCACCTATATTGACTCTTCACTTGCTGCATATGTCAAGCTTCTTTCTGGAAATGCTAAAATAGTTTTTATTAAAATTATTCTTCCATCAGTGTGAGCTTAATTACAATTATTTCAGTAGCATGAAGTTCAGCTCTGAACTGCTAAATGAATTATTCTGTTAACTCTTTGCTTAATTTCAGGTAGCAAGCAATTAATAATGCTTAGCTCTTCTTGAATACTTCAGAAATTGCCTCATCTTTAATCCAAAAGTTATCATGAAAATTGTTTGCTTTTGAAATTACCACTGCTATTAATTTCCTTCCAGGATGAACACTGAGCTTTTTTCGCTTAGCTTTCTAATAATCTGATGAGATGTTACTCCATGACAGGAAACACCATAGTTTTCTTATATAAACATTTCTCAAAAGAAGTTCAAATGCTCAGAAAATTAATTCACAAATTCTCCTTGATTGACTATTTTGTTAAATCTTGCAGAGAATTCTGATGGGGTTTAGAAACAAGATATTCTTGGAGGCTACATAATGTGTCATCTAGCAGCAACACTAATCATTTTCCATTAATTTGCATTTTCAAGGTATATTCTTGTTGAAAAGGCTAATTATTTACTTTTTTTTTTTTTTTATTCTTCCAATACAAGAACTGGAGGTAAACAAGTAAATGAAGTGGTAGTAAATGCAAAATAAGCTAACGGAGATAATCCTTCACAGAAAACATTGCTAAGCTGTCAAACCTCTATTACTAAGATGTTTCAGAGGTGTCCTCTCTTCAGTTCTTGCCAAAGGGGCCAAAAGGCTAGCAACCTGTTTGTCTACTGAGAACAAGAAGGGAAGGGAGGGCAATTGTCATGGACCAAAAAAAAAAAAAAGAAAGAAAAGTTTCAAGTTGGGCAATTTCACTTAATTTAATTTATTGCTAATTAACAAACTTTACTGATTCTGCTGTTGAGAAATAAAGCCAAACAAATAAACAAACACTTAGACTAACACACCTTGGGTGCCCTCTGGACACCTGTCCTTCCCCCTTTCTGGTTTGCAGTCCCCTAAGGTGCAGGTCCTGAAGAGCAGCATGTGATGCTGCAGCCTTGGCTTTTCTGCGATGGTTTACACTCTGTCGATGAGGAGATAGCCTTTCTTGGCTGAGGTTCTGGCAAGCATGAGCGCATGGGTGAAGGCCTGGGCAAATCTGGCAGAAGAGCACACTCCTGTGCTGTATGCTTTTTTGTATGCTATGTGCTTACCTAACCTTGGAGGTCTGCTCAGGACCCCAACAAGCCTATTACTAATTTATTTATTTGTTTGCAAATAGTTATAGATGCTTAACTGTGTTCAATATAATTTTTCATTTTGGTGTACTATAACCTTTGGACACCTGAATTCGGTCACTGATAGGTCCAGTGGTCTCAGTTTAAGTAAATATGCTCATAAATTTTCACTCATACGAGCCCATTCCATAGTTATATGCTTCTAGCCAGTCTCTGGGACAGAACAGGAGGCTCTGTGGCCCTTTTGTGTAAGCAACAAATAGTTCATTGCTCTTCTTTTTTATCTGTTACTTCTGAAAATATGTTACTGAGAGCCTGAAGCCACTTAAAATGCTTTCAGTGTAAAATATTTTTCACTTGAATGGAAGATTAGAGTCTTTCAAAAAAATTGTTCTGGAGTTTGAGCTCTGTACAGATGTATGTGATTTACATGGAGTGCCTGGCTTGTCTCCAGAGGAGCCTGGGCACATGAGAATGGACTGAGCTCAGATCATGCCGTGTACTGTGTTCAGTCTCTGGCTGTATCTGCAAAAGAGCAAATAGTGGCTGAAGTTGGGACAGGGTCTCTGTGAGGGTAAGATTGGCACAGGAGCATTGGGGCTTGTGTTGCGCTTGGTTTTTTTGTGTATTCTGCAAGTGAAAAAAACAGAGACATCTAACACACCTACAATGCTGTGCAGATTATTTTGGTGCTGCTGAAATTATTGTACTAACAGCTCTCAAACTTTAGGAGGAAATATTTCTTCTATAATACTGGTGCTGAGCTGCTACTTTTAAGGCATTTCTGTGACGCTTTCCCTGTTCTCAAATACACAGGTTTCTAAACCCTCCCATCCTGAACAAGGACTTTCTTTTTCCTCATGAAAATATTCAATAATGATAAAAATGTTCACAATACAAGCTAAGCAATTTTGCTTGTAACTTTCTCTCAAAGGAGGCTACAATATTAGCTGCTGATTCATTTTATGTAGAAGTAAGCTAAACCATTTACTGGAAATGACTGCTTTGTGGAAGTGGTTTTAATACTCATTTAAATGTATTAAAATACCATTCCTATGAGATTCATTAATGAAAAGGGTTATATTTTTATATGGAGTCTTATACATTTTTCTTCATCTTTCTGAGTAATGGACTTCTGTGCTAGCCTTTTGCCCCTTAATATATTGTTCCTTTCCAATTTCCAGACATTTTAATACTCAGTTTGCAAGATCTGTATTATTTAGGGAAATTAGGCGGTTGAGTTTCTTGCCCTTTGAGACTCTCATTTATTACTGATCTGTTTGTTGGATCACTAAGCAGAATCTGGAAATGCTCTTTTACAGAGCTATGCAGTAGGGAGCTAAGGGGTTTTTGCAGATTGGGTTCAAATTACACTCATATAATTAATTATCAAACATCAGTTAAAGAGTCTTTTTGTTTGTTTGTTTCTTAACCTTCCGTAGGTAATTGGAAATCAAGAAAAAAGTCTAACTTAGGCAGAATTAGGGAGATCTGGGAACTACTAAAATTTTTTATTTTGAGGCAAAAAGGCTGTGTGCAGCAGCTGTTTGGAATTTTACATGGCCAGGCTCCTCAGTGACTCTGTCTATAATGAAAGTGTACATTGGAGTATTTATTGTAAGATTTGACTGATTTGTGTAGAAGGGGTTTTTCCCACAATATATTAAATCCAACATGGTCTTAAAAACATTATTGTTCCAAGAGAGATCAAATAAAATTTTTGAGCTGTTGCCAGTAATTTGAGCCCTCCACCGAATACGTGTTACTACTGTTTTCATGTGCACTTCTGAAACCTAATCCTGCTGGTGTACGTGGTGTATGTGGCATTTGCTTGCGGGAGCAAGTGGAAGCAGTTTTCAGAGCAAGCTGGAACACTTGCTCTGCCCTCTGCACTCTCTCCTTTTTTTTGCAGCTCTTCCTTCCCCTCTCCCTTACAATTAATGAAACCTCACTGGTAGTGAAGCAGGCTGGAAGAAACCACGAAAAGGGACGCAATGCTGCTGCAGTGTTGAGGGGAAGGGTGCTGGGCAGTGTCTGCCCCTGCAGAACCACCTCCGCAGTTCCCTCCCTTCAGCAGGGAGGAGTTTCATGGGTTCTACAGTGTTTTTTTTCCGTCTATGTGAATATCCTATCTCCTGGGCCCAAAGGCTTATCATTAGGCATTTGACAAGTGTGGCCAGCCTGGTAAACTAAGGGATAGCAACTAAATTATAAAACACACTTCTACAGCAGCAGCAGCAAGTATCTTTCTAACAACGACTGTGCAGTGTAAGACTACATGGAAAATAAAAAAAACCCTTTCGTTTTCATATCTGGAAGAATATGGATGGAGAGGTTTTCAAAGGGACTGGAATCTCAGCATGTAGGTGTCTGACTTCAGATGCTTCACAGGGACTGATTTTTAGTCAGTGCATACTCTATTGTAAAGTTAAGTTTAAGCAGCATATAATCTTGATTGCTTTAATGGTTAAACTGACTGATGTCTGTGATAACTCTGGCTCAAGCAGTTACCTGTCTCATGTTCCGTACTTTTAAAAAATAAAAATACTTTACTTTTATAAACTGATTTCTGTCTATTTATTTCTATTGATACTTGAAAGACCAGTGGCAAGTCCTCATGTCCAGATGTTTGTTGGATCAGCTTGCTGTAATCAAACAGGGATTTGATGAATTTGTAAAAGAATTAAGGTGTGTTCAGGATTTTCAAGGCCATATTGAGCCTCCAACAGTTGTAACAGTATTGCACATATATGAGGTTTCGTATGAAAAGTGTCCTGTCTATCACAAGCCCAAGATTGTCCAAGACAGTCTTTCTTACCTCCACAGGAATATGAGTGACCGCTTTAAATGACAAATGGAGACAATGGGCTCAGTGGTTGCAAAAAATGCCTCAGATCTTCGCCTGAACACTATGTAACTGTTTGTGTGCCATTCATTTAGTGGCCAGCCCAGCCTAAACCACTTCAGTTAGAAGAGGTTTAACTGAAAAGTGAAATTACTGAAAATTGGTTCTGTTTTACCTCAAACCAGGACATTGTGTTTCATTTGTACGCTTTGTGTAACCTGAAGACATTCCTAGTGAGAAGGATACAGTGTCGAGGTGCTTTTATGCTGAAAGCCTTGGTATAAAATAATCCTCTCTTTTAACATGGATATATATGAGTTCAGTGAGTGGACAGAAGGACAGAAGGAAGAGAAGTTATGATGACAGTGGCAAACTTTAAATTGTATGTATGCATGAATCTCTAAGAATTAATAACATGAAATAACATTAGGATTGTTTTGTCATCCTTAATGTTATGACAAGCCAATTAATCTTTGTAGGTGATAAGTAACAAGTACTAAATATTAGAAGACAGACTTGGTGTTCCCCTCAGAGTTTGTACTCAATTTGTGCTCACAGAAATTGTGCTGAATACAGGATAAAGTGCCTTTTAATGTTATTTTTGAAGCTTGCATTTACTGAAACCCCAGCAAAGCCTGTGTGGTATTCTCCCGCTCCTTCAAACAGGTATTTCACAGCTTTGCATTGAGTCAGCTAAGAAAATATCTGGAGTTATTGACAGGCAGGCATCTCTATAAATTAGTTTGAACCAGTTGATATCATTGCCAGCCTATATAGGGCAAGGTCTTTCTGCCCCAAATGTGATACAGAATGAAGCAATATGCCTCTAGATGGAATAAAAATTTTAAGAAGGCAAATTTTCACCACTTAAAAGGCCAATTAGAATAAAATAACTCAAAATGGCAATGTTATTTACAGTTTAATTCACAGGAAAGCAAAATGTGCTAATGAATTAAAATAACAGGTTTTGGTATTGACATACAGAACAGTTAGTGACTTGTTCCTCTAATTCCTGTAAGAGTCACATGAAAACTCATATAGATTTTGATAAGTAATCTGCTCAGTGCTACAATGTGCTTTAAAAACTGAAATTTATAAAATTCATACGCATTTTATACAGATTATATATCAGTTAAGAACATTAGCGATGTAATATGATACCATAGGATGTAATGCAATTAGTATGCACATTTTCTGGTGTTTAAAACTCATTAGAGTGAAACAATGACTTCTGTAGTTAGCCTATTAAGTTAAATGAATAGTGAGAATAAGCATGGTCCAGAAATTAGAGTGGAATCAGGAACTGTTTAATTTGAATATTATAGGGGGGTCTGCAAGTCATTCAGACCTTGATCTTCAGATTTTTGTACTTTATTTCCTAAGTTTTCTGTTTTTCAAATATCTCAAATGTAGAGAAGTAATGATTAGCTTTGGCAGAATATATTAATATTTCCCTTAAACTCAGGGTAAACATGTTACACAGAGTGGTGCAATTTTTTTTTAATTAATTTTTTTTAATTTCTCCCTCCTCCCCCTCCCAAATTCAGTTAAGTATGCAAAAGAAAAGAATTTAGTTTTCACCTATATCAGTTCAGTATCTAGTCACAAAAATGAGTGTAAGACAAAGAAGTGGGAATGAGTGACGGGAGCAAGAGGTGCAGGACCACTTCTACTTGCAGCACTGCAGCAGTACGCTGGTTCAAAGATCTCATGAGACTGTGGCTTGAGGTGCAAACCCTTAATTCAAGGTTCAAACCTACTCAGTTTTAGTCATATTTTAACACAACTACTACTATCTTATAACTGTCTTTCCTGCCAATTACAACTGCTGTGGTTGTTGAGATGTTCCACAGTACAACATGTTTCTGAAGGCTATGGCAATTACTTCTATAAAGAATGAATATTAGAAAAACATCTCATATATTGTAAACTATCTTTAACTGTATTTAAGAAATAAACTGACATCGTGTGATGAGAGCAGAGGAGCATCACGTGATGAGTATGCAGAGCTGTTTTCTTCTCTAATGACTATGAATGCTTTAGTGACCACCACAACCCATCAGAGGGTTGTGATTAGTGGCACAGAGCCTAGTTGGAGGTCTGTGACAAGTGGCGATCCCCAGGGGTCAGTACTGGGTCCACTCCTGTTCAACATATTCATCAGTGACCTGGATGAAGGGACCGAGTGTACCAGTAGCAACTGGGAGGGGTGGCTGACACACTGTCAGGCTGTGCTGCCATTCAGCATGACCTGGACAGGCTGGAGAGTTGAGCAGAGAGAAACCTTATGAAGTTCAACAAAGGAAAGTGTAGTGCAGCTGGGGAGGAATAACCCCATGCACCAGTGCAGGTTAGGGGTTGACCTGCTGGAAAGCAGCTCTGTGGAAAGGGACCTGGGAGTGCTGGTGGACAACAGGATGACCATGAGCCAGCAANAGAAACTAAAGAGATGACCAAGCTTTCAGTAAGTTAAAAATTTTCTTTCAAAATGTTTTCTGTTCTGTCTGCATGTCAGTTTATTTTTAGTTTTGGAATAGGTTGGAAAAATGCTTGATGGGTCTGCAAAATGTTGGATATTGTCCCCAGATTGCCTGTTCATCTATTGTTCCTTTTCAACAAGGATACTTTTATTCCCTTGAAGTTTTACCAGCTACATCAGGGCTTTCTACATAGCATTTTCAGCAATATCTTCTATCAACAATAAATTATTGTATAATATCGATATATTCAGTATACTTGAATTGAATTCAATACATAATTTTACTACAGGAATAACAAATCCCTCAGGAAGAGTTCTGCAAAGAAAATATGATTTCCTCCCCCCCACCCCCGGTATCTGTTTGCAGTTATTTTCATTGCTTACTTTAAATTGAAATGATACAGCATCTGTCTTCTGATTTGTACTCCTACTGACGTCGCAAGCTATTGGAAAACAGAAAAACATTTTCAAGCAAGTATCTGTTGTGAAGAAAAGCCCTTGATATTAACTTAAAGAGTAATTTAGAGAACAACTTGGTTATTGAGACTGAAGGAACTGATACTTTTTCAAGAGTAACTTGGTCTTGTGAAAAGACATCTCAGTAGGTGGGAAAGACATCAGCAGGGGCTGTGCAGTTTAGTGTAAGGCTATTGTGAATGTCTCAGAGGAACAACGTAATAACTCTGTCAGCTACAAATACAGACTGTGGTGGGAGTTGGGAGTTACAAAGAAGTGCATGAGGAGAGATGAAATCTCACAAAGAAACTCTCAAACAAGATTATGCAAATGACACATGGGTAACTAATCATAGGAAAAATTCCGTCTGATACCTTTACACATTACCAGAGCATTTTAAAAAACAGTTCCAATTTAAGTACAAATTTAAATAATTAATTTTCTTGGGTGTTGGTATTTTTATTGTAATATATGCAGAATTGGCTAAGTCATGATCTGCCTTATACTGGAATAACAAATAATTAACCCAATTTCATAAAATTAGAAAGTAATGAGAATCTAGCTTAACTATTGGAAGAGTGGATCATCAGGAGTTGTGCTGAAAAGATCTAATTTTTTTTCAGTGTAAGTTGTAATCCAACTAGTCACCTTTTTTAAAAGTTGTGTTTTGCCCCATTTTTATTCACTTACATCTTCTTCCATGCTGTGGGTAAAATTAGCCATATAATTCAGAATGTTCACACCAGGTCTTCCAGACCATATAGATATGTACAAGGTAGCAAAGGCAAAATAGAACAGAAACTGGGTGGGATACTGATTTGGACAATATTGATCAGAACATTATTATAAAGGAAATTGCAACTTTCTGGAAAAAAAATAAATCTTCCTTTTCAGTGCAAAATAGTAATGCTTTGTTTTTTAAATGTTCTTTTTTGATGAAAAAATATATACTCTCTGGAGATAATAACCTTATCATAGTCATGTCATATATAAAGAAACTTAACGAAAATATGCAGTGTTCCATTCTTTTGATGATACACTGGGGACAACATTGTACGTGCATCTCAACAAAATTATGGTTTTATAACAGAACAGAAGAGGAAGATACATTCTTCCAAAATTACCTCAAAGGACAGATGCTTAGTAAGTTTGAAAAACTTACCACTATGATGTTACTCTGATAGTTCTGGGTTCTTCAGATAGATGTGTGGTTTACCCAGGAGTTCTCCGAAGCTTTGCCTCTTGCAATTAGAAAACCTGTGACTTTCCTCTCTATGGAGAGAGAAGATTCCTGTTGGAATTTAGGTAATTGTTACAGTAATGTAATGATCCTAAAATTGTGGTGATGAATGAAAGATTAATTCTGTGATTTTAGCCTGGAAGGCCCTTTGGCAACTCTCTCTGTGCTTAAACCATTGTTTTATTACAATGCAGACAGAGATACATAGTGATGACTATGTTACATGGACTGTCTTCATGTTGAAGAAAGTATAGTAATTTACATATGTGGGTGAGAAAAAAATTACTCTGCAGGGAATTTCTGAGAAACTTTTGTAGTTTATTTTGGACTTTTTGTTACAGTCATGGCAAAAGCCGGCTGAATAAGTGTAAAATAAGGTATGAGCATTGTGCTGTCTTTGACCAAATGACATTCTATTGATGGCTCTCAGTCAACATTTGCTTTTGTTCACACAAAAGCTCATTATTATTTAGTTTGAAGCTCCTAATAGCAAGCAAAAGCAACAGAACTTTGGCTACTAGGCTAGATGACTGAAATGAACTTGTTTGAAAAAGTCAATATTCAACTTACCAGATGGATGCATGGAAACAAACAAACAATTTTCTTGATGGTCTCAGTTTTCCTAAATAATAGATCTCTTTCAGAAGAGTAGGCTAACTGCCAAAGTTGGATGCAATTTATCACTGTAAACATATCAACACTTTTAAAACTGTGAAGGTACAGTTTGATTATTTGTAATCTCTTTTCATTTTAATCACAAACTAAATTGCATTTCTTCTCAAGGTAAATAATCCATTAAAATACCCTAAATCAGGAACTGAGGAAAAATACTTAGTCTTGAAATATAATTTAATACTCCAATAAAGAAGGCATTCCTCCGATGATTTATTTAGTCTATGCATCAGATTCTTTAAAGGATTTTTTAAAAATTGTTCACTAAAACCTATTAAATAAATATTGATCATGTTTTAATATTTTAGCTGTCTTACTTGAATTTAGAAGGTGGGGCAAACCTGGTTTATTTTAAATAAAGCAAAAATAGCTAACATTTTTCCAAGAGATTACTTGCATTCTCAAGAAAGTGTAAAACTTGGTCAACACAATTGATAGTTATAGTACTTGTTATGGAGACGAAGAAGCCAGGACTGACCAGCAGGACATGTATTTCCTTTGGCTATGGTTTTATACAAGCATTCTCAACTTTGGTCTTAGCACTTCTGTAATGTCACTTTTAACTCTTATCACAAGGCAAATACTAGCCTGTTACAGAATTCTTCTTTCTTCTCACCTCTGTCACCTCTTGTCACCAATATGTCACCTCTGGGAAATCATCTGTTAGAGTTCAGGGCACATGGAGCATCTGGGAGCGCACAACAGGATAACATAACTGCATACTACGGTTAGAATGGATTGCACTATTTTTGTATGAGTGCTGGAAGAGCGTGTGAAATATCATAAATAAGATTTCTGTATATTTTATACATGAGACCTCTTAATGTCTTGCTTTGCCCACAACTCTGTGGATCAGATCCCAAATCTGAGAATCAGGCCCTGAATGATGGACTTGTACATGATATATTGTATAAAATTGAAACTTTGCTTAGAGCTGAGAAAAAAACTGAAGGCACAATATTTAGAAAATGCTGATGTTTCCTGCCTTTAAATTGTCACATTAATACTTACTGACACATATATTCTGGAAGACAGGCAGAGGAAGTTGTTTATTATTACTGATTTGTAGAGCTCTTCCTCCCTTCGTTTTGCTGTTCCTGTGTGTAATAAATTTCTTTTATTTCTTCACTATTTTTTGCTTCTTGTTCAGTGCTGAAATGAATGGCTGCATTGTCTTTTCCAGCAGTTTATTGTGTTATCACTGATTCTTGCTTTTGATCTAATCCCCAGTCCTTCGATTTTGAGGGCATTAAAAATAAAATCTTCTTCCTCACTCATTAACTTTATCTTGGGTTTGGCACAGACATCAAATTAAAAACAAACCAAAAAGCCAAACCCTATATAGCTAGAAAATGTAATAAGTACACTTTGTGAGTGCCTTCAGGCAGGTAGTAGTTTAAATGTCCTCTGGCTCAAATTTTTGTTTTCAAAAGGTATGTATTAAAATGAACTATCCAAGAAGAGTGAGTCTGATTCTTGATGACTGCATTGGCCGTAAGAGGTGTGAGGAGTGTTTTAAATGTGTATTACATAGGGAGGACATTTGGCAAGCAAACCTTTATAAAAGGTAACAGAAGGTAGCAGTTAGTGTCTTACGGAGGATTTAGCAAGCGTGGAACAGGCAGTTGGTGTCTGTTATGGCACACATCTCTGTCTCTGTTCCAGCTCCTTTCCTTCACCTGACATTAAAGTTTGTAACCTTTTTGGAATCAAGGTGGTTCACGTTTAGTAATTATATAATGGTTTGCCCAATGTAGTATTTGTATAAAGCTACTTATTTTTTATATTTTTGGTATGCAATAATGTAATCTGTATTAAGGCATGTGACTAAGTGTGCATAGGAATGTATCACACACACTTGTATTTACCTATGTACAGATATTTATAAAAACCCACACATACATAACAGCCAATACTTTTATTGGACACTTTTTCAAACAGTTTTTTGAACAAAAGTGGACATCTCCAGAGACTAGAAGACTTGTGTGCTGATAAAATTACTCATCAAACTATCAGATCAGAGGTATTTAGACAGTCTTGTGTTTTGAAAGATCTTGTCTAGTTTATGAAAATATAAAGATGACTTCAGTTAGAATCATTAGTTAGTTAGAATCAAAAATTTAGTATTAATACTGTCACAGTTACAGACTTGTCACATACCTGTTTTAGAAAGATTCACAGTGAAGTGCCAAGAAGAAAATATGGGGTTTAGTGTCTGTAATACTGATAACTGTCATTGTGACATCTACTTGTGCCAAGACTTAAGGATGACTTATGGGAATATGAACAGTTACTTCCAGTGTCCAAATGCCCCAAACCATGTATATCAGATCTTTACTTTAGAAATAGAGGTTTTGTTTTCAGAGATTTGTGTTACATATAGTTCCCCTTGAAGTGAGTGAGCATTGCTTGTTTATGTCTGAGAATAGTTTGTCACTGTATCTCAGAAAAAATCAATACACTGAAGTATGATCTCAGATGTACTTTGATTTTACAGTAATTTCTTCTTGAGCTACAGGAATTTTTTCCTCATTTTCAAAATAATTTTTAAAATTTAAATGTTTTAACTTTTGGAGAAATACATGATTAGAAACCCCATGCATTGTATTCAGAGTTGTTAATGTGGCAGCTCTCTAAAGAGTCATCTGTACTGTGGTCACACATTTCAGCTCTTGCAGCAGAGAAAATTGGCTCACGTTGAACCAGGTACAACTGTAGTAGGAGACTCTCCAGATTATCTACAGCTATCTTGAATATGTCTGCAATAAATCACACTAACTTTGGCATATGTATCTCCTCATAGTAAAATAAGTTTTGTAAATTATTACGTTTAATATATGATATATGACTAGTACATGAATAAAATATATGAATACATTTTTGAGGGCCTAACATAGCGAACTCGCTGTAACGACTGATTCCTTCTCAGTAAAAGAATTTCCTTCAGAAAAATTAGCATTTTTTTCCCCTCTAAAAAAATCTTAACAAAACATCACTATTGTTTGTGGTGTTTTACGGAAAAGTTTTTGGAGAAATGCTTAATGACTCTGGAGTGGGTATGTAGTCTCTCCCAAGGACAGATTTTGGAAGGGTGAATAAAGAACCTTGTAAACTCACAGCTGTGTCAAACAGCCAATTGGATGCATCAGCTATCAAAGATGTCAGACCAAGTAAAATCAGAGCAGTTTTGGTAGCTACAGGCTGCTTTAAAAATACGATTTGAGATATAGATGGTTATCGAGGCTGCTGAATAGGGATAGTCTACCAACAGAGGTAGAAGAAATAGTGTGTGATGGGAAATAAAGCCCTTTCACTGATGCAAAATGGAGGAAGTTGTGTCTTTCTACTGCTCCTCTTCTGTTTAAAAGAAATGAGGGTTTGTATAAAACTCTTTGGATTCCTGTGTATAAACTTCAATTCTTTCCATTCTGAGTGGATGAGTCACTCAGCTGAACAGATGGAAAATGTGTAAGGGGAAAACACATTCTCTGGGAAGATATGGCAACAATTAAGTGCTGTGTAATGAACTGGGAAGCTCTTGATTTTAGTGTAGTTATTAACATATTTTGATTGATGAAGGTGTATCTTATTCAAACAAAGCCCACCAAGTTCTTAAAAGCTAGTGTAACAATAAGAGGGCATGGTGTAACTAAGCTGTTGAATCAAACTCATGACTACAAGGCAAATTGTGTACAAACATGAGCCACTCAGATTTTTCAAATATTTGTAGCCCTGTGATGGCTCAGTGAACTACTTGTTGGGAATTGTTCTGCTCAGTTTTGCTGCTTTAGGACTTTGCTCTTCCTGAGAAGCTTAATTTTTATTGCAGCAGTAAGTGCTGAAAGGTGCTGTACAAACACACAGGAAGAGTTAGACACTGCTTTGTGTTTCAGCAAAAAAAGCTGCTTGAAGGCAGAGGGAGAAAGATGTTCAGAAAATTAAAATGACTTCTGTAAGCAATGTCTCTTCCAGCAAGATGGATGAAAATCAAATGGCTCCAGAGATTATCCTTCACCTGCAGCTCTTCCTCCTTCCTGTTTCTCAAGTGGTCCAAGCTCAGATGCTGCCATGGCAGCTGTTGAAGCTTGACATATCAGTAATAAAGCCACTTCTGCCCCGAGATGTGGGAAAGGGTGCAGGAGAGTCATACTAACTGATTTTTCACCAGATGTGTGGGTGAGCAGGGGTGGGCAGTTGTGGTCGCTCAGTTTTTTGTTGGCTTTTCTTTGTAAATCAGGGAATGTTGGTCGGTCTTACTCAGATTTGGTGCTGCATTGCAGTTAGGCTCCTGAAACTGCATTTGTCCATTCCCTTGGGCATTAGATGTGTCTTTTTACAGTTAACTTCTAATGCTTATGCATCTATCAGTGCTCTTATAATGTGGTGTTATCTAACTTTCAACTCCGTAAGTCCTCTTGTTTTCATGGGAGGTATGGGTAAACTCACATGAAAGGTAACCTCACATGAAAGGTAACCTCACATGTAGGGTAAAGCAAAAGATCCCCTCTCCCAGCCCATTTCTTTTATTCTTCTACAGGCAAACTTAATTCTTTAGGACAAAGTAGTCTCTTAGGTGCTTTGGGCTGCGGCTAAAATAATAAAGTATAACAGTATAACTCTTTGAGTCAAGTATTTACTTTCTTCTAGCGGCTAGTGAACAGCTTGCACATAACCAGCTCACTATGCATTTAGTACATGAGATAGTGGGTTATACTTCTAAACAAGCAAGGCTTCAAGTCTGTACTGTCCCCAAATTGTATTTCCCCGTCTATGTTAGCATGCTGTCCTCTGCACTAGTTTGTTAACTGCTGAACTAAAGCTCCTGGGCACGGACATGTGTTCCCCTGTACCAGTGTGGCTGCTGGTAAGCAATCAACTGGTGAGGAAGACAGCTGAGGACTGCAACATTTTGAACTGGAATTTACTGTTAGTCTGTAAAACATCGTTTTAAATTATTGTGTTGTAACACAACTGTCTCTTAACAGTAAGAAAAATTTCTGTTGGGGTGCTGTATGTCTTGCTAAGCCCTATACAGAGCTGCCCAGCCTCATCAAGGAGGGAAGTCAGAGAACAACTTCTCCTTCTGCTGTGATGGAGCCTGGGTGTATGTAAGTACAGAGTGTTATGGAGTACAGTGGGCTTTTCTCCCAAACTTGCAGAAAGTGCTTGATCTTTAACAAAGGGTTTGTTTCAGTTTTTTCTTTATTTGTTTCTTTGATGAAGGGAAACATAAATATAGTTAATGTTTTGAAATTACTGGAAAGCTTTCACACAGTTTTATTGCTTAAGACTTGAACTAGTTTTATTTATATTGGCGTCCAAAGAAACAACATTGTTTCCCATTGCTAGAAATCAATTGTTGTGTGATCATTGACAATTTAATTATTTTTAAAATTATTCAATTGTATAAACTTACTGTAGCTTTGACTTCTGACTGTCCTTGGAAAGTCATGGGAATAAATGTCAAAAGTAAATTTATTTTGGCGTTAAAGTGGAAACTCATTAAAAACTAATTTTGCTCCAAATTATTAGCCAATCTAGTTACATTATAGTCTCACAACCGCTTTAAGTCAATACTAATGATAAAAGTTATAATCCTGATCTGTTCCTCACTTACAGGGGATCACTTCTACCCTCTGCACAGCTCTTTCTCTATGCCTGCACAACTCAGCATTCATTCAAACCAGATGAACGAAACAGGGCATGTTAAGAGAACAGCTTATCCTCCCATGGCTTAAAGTTATTTTGGTCCAGGTAACATTTGCATGTTTGGCCTGAAAAAATACTCATGCTGTCACAGAAAGGGAAGGGAGCTGAAAAACAGTGTGAGTATGAAGAAATGGAAACAAAATGGGTCTACTGTTTACAGTGACAGCAACTCACGCTGCATTAAAATTGTTGAAACTGTAGGCTGGTAATGTTCATCATGAAACTATCATCCTCTGTCCATAGTGTGTGGAGACAGACTGCTTCTCTGTCCACACGTTTAATTCTTGCTGAAATCCTATCTGAATTCTTATTTTTCCGTATAAGTGGCTGTTATTGCAAACACAAGAATATTATGTAATATTTAAATACAAATCAAGGTGGTTCGTTGTTGCAAATGATTTGAGATACTTCTATGAGTAGGAGGTTTCTCAAATATTCGGGTATTTTCCTCTTACCTCATGACTCCTTGTTAAAAAAAATGAGAGGACTGATGAGCTAATCTTCAGCAAGTATGCTAAGCAGACTTAGTCCTTCTGTCCTTTTGTATGATGTGGTGTTTTCCATTTTCTTGTGGTTCTTTAGTACCTTCTTAGTAACGACTGCAGAAGTTAAACAGATAAGGTATGTTAAAGAGTATTGCTAAAGAAACAGTGGAAAAAGACGATGTCCCTATTTTTTTTTCTATTTTGCTTACTGAACATTTACTATTCTTATAGAGATCTGAAATTATTTATCCAGTCTCATGGCAGGTGGCTAATACTAAAATTTTCAAAATAGAAAAGGGTGGCTGTTTTCAAGCTAAATGAGCCTGCACTAACAGAAACTGTTAAAATACCTGTAGCACAAAAGGGCTTGACTTAGCACTGGTGCCCAAAAACACATATCTTTTAATTCACGTATGTCCTTATAGTGGAGTACCAGGTCAGCCCACTCTAGACATAGTTAAATTCCCAGAAAGAGTATTGCAATAAAACTTGGTGGAATTGTCCATGAATAAGAGTGAATAAGTGTTCATGTCATGAAGTCTGGTAGAAGTACAGAAAACAATCAGTGGAAATCTGTGTCTCCAACACCATTTTCTTTGATGTTCTAGCAGTAGAAAGCATAATGGTACATAAAGCACGGCAACATCATTTAAAAAACGGGGCAATATCCATTCTTTGTGTACTTCACGTTGTGATTTGAAATGTTTGTGAACTAGCTTCCCTTTTTAGTACTTCTTAAAATGTTACCATTTTTTATCTAATCGCCCAAATACGCTTTGGATAAAGCACTGCAATTAATTTTTTTAAAATATTCAATATTAATGCTGTATCAGTAATTTTCAATACATTTTTTTTACATCTGTTAAGTTAGGAAGCATTGCTTTGTTCCTCAGACAAGGAATAAAAGGAATTTTTTGATAATTTGAAACAAACTTGGGAGTCTACTGCATTCAGTGCTTTTTCTTTTTTTTTTCCTTCTTGTTTTGTCTAGTTTCCTGCAGCCTTATTTATAATACTGCCTTAGCTCTAAGAAGCAAAGGGAAGAAGAGCTGCTCATTAGGATGATAAGCTGTGTTGTAAATAAATACTAATGGTGTGCAGGAATTCCGATAGACTGAGAGAGTGATTGGCAGAAAGCAAGACAAAAGGGATCTTATTGTGTGTGCTTAAACAGACCCAGCACTTAGCCACGTGAAAATGTCTCACATTTACATTATGTTTTCCAGCTGAAGCGTTCTTGTAGTTCATGATCCTCTTAAAAACCTGGACAGTACATTTTTTTGTGTTTTTTTATTTTTTGGGTTTTGGGGGTTTTTTTGCTATTAACTTCACACTTCTACCAGCTGTCTAAGGATAGCTTCAATGGGATGCTACATAAACGTTCATTAATCTATGAAAGTGTTAAGAGAAAATGTGCAAAACTTGCATCAGAAACAGCAGTGAGTTGCACGTAGGCAAGTCCTTTCATTGAGGATCATCCCAATAAACTTTTAAAAATTTAGGACTTGCCTATCTGAGCTGTTGAACAGTCTCCTGTGTTTCTGTGAACTCTGACAGTCTTGTGTGCTGGGGAAGCAGTCAACATGTTCTACTGTAGTGTAATGAACTACATTTAAGACACTTGCAATTTAAGACTGTGCAGTATTAGTTCTGGTTTAAGTAATAGCAAACAAACATTTAGAGCTAAAAGTGAGGAAATACATTATGTTTAGTAGAACTACCACGAGATGGATTCAGTAATCAAGTTTGATATTTGCATAGGTTATGTGTCTTGTGTACTTCATTCAACAAAAATATATGACTTTACGTAGTTGGTATTCATTAATCCATTCAAAGATTACTGCTGGGATTGCAATGGCTGAGGGAAACAGAGTGCTGCCATGCTAAGGAGGAGATGTAGCCATGATAGACTAAAAAGGTGCTGATTGAGCTTCTATTGCAGTTTTGTTATGAACTTTCAAGTTTATAGTCAGTTAGGTAAACTGTCATAAATAATTACGTCATAAACAACAACATGTATTTTCCGTGTGTCCTGGTTCCGGCAGGGACAGGGTTAATTTTCTGGCCCGGGACACAGATATTCCATACCATGTGAGCCATGCCCAGTCCATAGAGGGGAGCTGGCCGGGGGAGGGGGAGGAGGGGTCAGTCGCCACTTGGGAGCGGGCTGGGGCTGCCCGGGGTCTGGTGGGTGAGCGCTGGTGCAGTAACCCTGTGTGTACATCCCTCCAGCAGTTCTATTGTTGTTGTTCTCCTTTTTCCTTTGCTGTTGTGTTAAACTGCCTTTATCTCAACGCATGAGTTTTGCCTTTTTCTTCTGATTTTCCCCCACTGCCGTGGGGGTTGAGTAAGCGGCCGCCTGGTTCTTTGTTGCCGGCTGAAGCCAAACCACGACACCGTGACTTGTGCCTTTCCACTGAATAGTCTACCCTACATTTGATCATCTGTGTTGATCAATTATGTAACCATTTTGGGGTGATAGATAGCTTTCCATGTTGCTGGTATATATCATGCTGATCCACTGCTTTTAGGAGGAGGTTAACACACAGCTTGTCAAGCCAGTTAGCCATATGAGTTAAACATTGCATCAAAGTTGTAATTACACTTGACCTATGATATAGCCAGACTAATGTACTGGACCTCAGTACTGTAAAAATATTGATGCATACCAAAAAAGTATTTGGAATTAAACTATGCAGAACAAAATGCTCTATTCCAACATTCTTGGAAGACAGAGAAACCATTTTGCCCTCAGTGCACACGACTGAATCAGACATAAAATTGACATTCATTGGTATTCTTGGCTAGTTAGGAGACCATACTAGGGACTTTCCTATATATGTAGATACAGGATAATGTTTGCGGTGGTTTGACCTTGCCTGGCTGCCAGGTGCCCACTAAGCTGCTTTATCACTCTCCCTCCATCAACAGGGTGGGGGGAGAAAATACAATCAAAAAGCTCATCGGTCAAGATAAGGACAGGGCAGTCACTCACCAATTACTGTGACGGGCAACATGGACTTGACTTACGGTTATTAATTTAATTTATTGCCAATTAATTGTAACAGAGTAGAATAGTGAGAAATGAGAATGAAACTAAAAACACCTTCCCCGC
>VYXH01007791.1:45207-67001 GCA_013397275.1 Burhinus bistriatus
TTTCCAGCTTCAGAGCATAGTTGCTGTTATACCAAAATATCAAACTGCAGTGGAAGAAGTGGACAGTGGTAGTAAAGACTGCAAAGTGTTATACTGTGTAGTTTGGAAATCATGGAAGATATGGTCTGATAAACATGTATTGTACTAAAAACCCCAAAACCTATAGTGAAAATAAAAAAGATGCCATTTGGCTACTTTAACCTTCCCCTACTGATTGGATGATTTTAGAGGCACCCATAGAAATCCTATGAAGGGATTCAGGATATGTGTGACCCTTTTAGCTCATAACAAAGATTTACGTGTCTTTCTTCTCCAGGTGGGTTGATGTCATTTGAGTAGATAGCGTTGGCTTAGAAATCATAACTGTAAATTTACATTACACTGCAATATTAAGAAATTACATTACATTTTGGGACAGCAAAAAAGCTATTTTCAGTATCCTTTTAAACATTGTATCTCAGGCATGATCCCACTCGAATATGATTTTAATTGTAATTCTCTTATGTCTTCTCATTCTTGACAGATAATATCCTCAGTACACTAATAAAGCTTTTATGATAAGAAACCATCTTTAGATAATACAAGTGTGTAAGACACACAGAGACCTTATTGAAGTAATTGAAAATGTTTTTATTTTTGTTTGGATCTGTTTGTTTCCTCCTGTAACTTTTAATTAATGTTGTTGTTACCTCTTTTGACCTGTATACTTTTAAAACTGCTTTGAGGGGGCAGAAAAGTCATGCGACAAAGATGACTTGGCAGTTTTATAAACCAGTAATTGGGAATCAATGTGCTTTAAGCTGTAGGCAGAAAATGTAATAAACAATCTAGTCTAGAGGGATGAAGGATTATTTTTTAATAGTATAAAAAGGTCAGTGCTACAGTAATTAAATTAAACCTGCAAGGCATTCTAAGCAATACTTCTGAATTGTAATATCCTAGAAAGAAGTAAGGTGCTTGACAATTATATTATATTGAATCTACCATGGGTCATGTCCTATATAAATGAACATGCTTAAATAGCTCTCTGTTTTAACACTTGATCTTAAATGTGCAATATTTGTTCTTATAGTATGCAATGCAGTAAAGGCTTGACTAGCTCAGAAGTGGACAGTATTCAGCTCTATACAGAGCCGGGTTAAGAGGCAGCTCATATTCCTGTAGTGCACACTGTGTCTACCTGTGTCTGTGAAGTCTTGCACCAGCTGTGCCTGTGAAGTCTTGCAACAGAAGCTCAATCTTATGCACACCGAAAAGCAGGTGAGGATCATCCTTTGGGTGGAACCAGTGAACATCAACAATTACACACAGTAGATTCTCAGGATAGGATTGTTTCTGCTGGAATTAAAGTGGATGTGCTGTGCTGTAATAAACTGCAAATTTGATATGAACTACTGCTTGAGCGCTTGAAACTGCTGTGTTCCTTGGATTTTGTGTTTACTACAGATCTACATGTGACAGAGATGAAAAGTGTGTTCACCAAAGTAACTTAATGAACTGCAACATGGATTGTTATGAATACAAGATTTTCTCTCCGTGCATTCAGTGTAAAGCTGCACAGTTCTGCAGTTTAGCTGTAGCAGTATTTAACTCTAGTTCTTCTACAATTTCTGAGTCTTAAAAGAGCACCTTAGGACACAGAAATAATTAACCTTGGGACAAGAACTGTGTGAGATCACTAATTTACTTTTAATTAGTAATATCTTCTTTGTTAACTTCATTACTACTGACAACTACTTTATACGAATGACTTTAATAAAAAAGATAAAATAAGACTGCATTATTTGGCCAGCCAGCCCAAAAAGATGGAAGATTACTGAGGCAGACATACAAATATTCCATGTTATGTACCTTGGATTTTTTTCCTGATGGCAATGGGAGAGCTCAGTCTTGTCTATATCGTGACCAGGTATGTTCTCTAGATTACTCCATGCTTCTAAGTTTCTGAGAATTTCCCTGATCCAACACCTGCAACATAGCACCAGGGAGGTGATTCTGCCCCTCTACTGCATTCTAATGAGACTCCACATGGAGTACTGCATCCACCTCTGGGGCACCCAGCACATAAAACCACGGACCTGTTAGAGCAGGCCCAGAAAATGGCCACAAAAATGATCAGAGGGCTGGAACACCTCTCCTATGAAGAAAGGCTGAGAGTGTTGGAGTTACTCAGCCTGGAGAAGAGAAGGGTCTGGGGACACCTTATCGTGGCCTTTCAGTACTTAAAGGGGGCTTATAAGAAAGACTGAGAGAGATTTTCTACCAAGACCTACAGTGACAGACAAGGTGTAATGGTTTTAAACTGAAAAAGGGTAGGTTTAATTTGGACATAAGTAAGAACTTTTTTTACAATGAAGGGTCGTGAGACACTGGTGGAACAGGTTGCCCAGAGAAGTTGTGGATGCCTCACCACTGGAAATGTTCAAGGTCAGATTGGATGGGGCTTTGAGCAATCTGATCTACTGAAGGATGTCCTTGCCCCTGGAAGGCGGTTGGAGTAGATGATTTTTGAAGGTCTCTTTCAACCCAAACCATTATATGATCCTATGATTCTAATAATTGGGGTATTTATAAGATATGAAAAAAAAAATCTGTTCTTTCTACCAACCCACAGTGACAGCTGAAGAAGCAAGATAAACTATTCTGAGTTGACTTCTTGGCAGATAAAACTAGTGTTCCCATTTCAGGGCTACCAAGCTCAATCTCCAGCCTATACTGAAACACACTGGCAGAGGCATTCTAATGGATAGTGTTTTAATACATCATAGAATCAGAGTATCATAGAATATCTCAAGTTGGAAGGGACCCATAAGGATCATCAAGTCCAACTGTCAAACGTAAAAATGACGGGGAAACAAACATGTGTGGGAGGGTGGAAAAATTAACAGTTTTTCTTGACATTCTGTGACTGAAGTGCAAGCACCAGAATTGTCTTGGTGATACTAAGGCTACTGGGTTATAATCTGATTCTTGATTGAGAGATACCGCAGAAGAAATTTTATTCTCCTGGACCACATATTCTTAGGAGGTAGCTGAGGTAACAATTTGGTCACCCTGTACCAAATTTTTTGCTCAGTAACCTGAAGGCTACTTTATCATACTAAGATGGCATACAGCTGTTATAATTTCTAAGATGTTTTGATCTTAGGCTTTAAGATGGTATCACGAGGAAATGGATACAAAGAATGCAGAAAGCTGTCATTGCGGTAAAACAGAATGTAGGAATTCAAATGTTTTGGGATTTATACAGAGCTGAAAAGTACACAGCGAAATTGCCGAGCTGTTATCTCCATGGATGATGGTACTGTGCATACAAAAATCTTTGATTAATTAGATTCCACTTTACTTGGGAAACAATGGCAGGTACAGCCAATGTCGTTGTGGTTAGGAACACTTGACTGCAGGCATGGTTATGCTGCTTCACTGTTATAACAGTCTTTAACACATAATCATCAATTAAACTCGTTAGAAATTCATTCTTGACTGGAATGTTTTCCTTGGTTATTGTACTAAGACATAACATGAGGTATCTATTTAAACTGGAGTTTTCATAGTAAAAAATTGGAAAATTATTGCAGACATTGCTAGAAATCATTTTATACAACACTATTGAACATAAATGATTCACTTACAACTTTATCAGTTTTTATTCCTATTTTAGAAGTCTCACAGCATACTAGCTCTTTACTAGTTAAGAAATATGAGCATCATCTAGAAAAATCAGATGTTCTTATATTATTGTTATTTTTACTTTTTCTGTATCAAAAGACATCCTAGGGATTATGGTAAGTGAAAATATTTTTTGAGTCTTTTCTCAGGATTTTTTTGGAAAACTTTGGTTGACAGTTAGTGACTATTTCCAAAAACTTTTTGTAAAGAGCAGAAGCTGCTTCCTCTCACAGGTCCTCAAGAAATAGTTTGTTTCACATATCTCTGAATGTATGTAGGTATTCATATCCTTTATTTGCTCTGTTTTCTCATTCTACCACAGTTCTATAGAGGTAGATCATATAATCTGCCACAAACCAAAACCCATCTTGTCATGTGATTGTCATGGGGTTGAAACACTTAGTGTGTATTATGTTGTGTTGAAGGCTAGCCTGACTTTATTAATTACTTTGTTGTGTGGTAACACTGTAGCTGAAAACACACACATGTACATGCACACTGCTGTTTAAAATTCAAATTTACTTAACTCAAATATATTCTAAAAAAAATAATTACGTTCTTCTGGTTCCTGAGTTGCAGTAGCACCATGTAGCTTATGGTAAATAAAAAGCAATCTCCTCTTTCTATGGAAGGTGTGGGAGGAATTGCTGTAGATGAGTAGTGGCATTTATCATGTACACAGTTCTTAAAGGCAAAGGGAGTACTGGAGCAAACTCTGCTTTTTCTAGTCTTCTTTTGTTCATGTTTTTGTAGAGCTTGTTTTACATATTTTGGGAAGATGTTCTTTGTTCTCTTTGTTATGTTGTAAATTGGTTCTACATGGTTCTCAAGTTTGCATTCTCCCAGTGATTGTAATTTGACTATTGTGACTTCTTTTTGTGTACTTGAGGCACTCTACCAGAGGCTTCTACTACTATCCCACATTTCTACTCCCATGAGGCCCTGCTGCACTAACATAGAGTGTGTAAATATACAGATGGCCCCTGAAATTTCCCAAGCACATTTATCTATCGACAATACCTTCTGTACCTCTGTTTAATGCCCCGAATTGCTGTTCCTGTTTAATTATATGAATGGCTCCAGGCATCAGTTAGGTTTTGCTGTTACAAAGTAACATTTGTCTCTTTTAATAAGAGGAGGTTTATTCTAGTATTGACTCACACAAATGCAACAAGTCTACTTGGCTGCCATAGGAGATCGTCATGACTGGAGAACCAGAAAACAGCAGGAATACACTGCAGGTAATCCTGATAAATAAATAAATACAGGATTACTTATTATTCTCCAGGGGATTTTGGGAAAACATCTAACCCTTGAGTTCTATTTCATGTTGAATTCAGTGAAGACCAAGAGAATTGCAAGCAACAATGAAAAAGGAAGAGGAAGAGGACAAAGAAACTTCCACTAGAATAGACTTGTGAGAGTAAAGGTACCATCTGTAGAGAACTGGGGTGATGCCTGAAGCAAGGAAACTTCTAACACTTTCACTTTTGTTCATGGTTATATTTGTAGAGGGTCTGAAAATTTTAATTCTGAGGAAAATTCAGTACTTCTGAGATATAATAATATCTGATTTTTAGTCTGTTATTCACCTGTTATTAATCTTTAACCTATATAATCTGTTTTTCTTAAGGGGAGAGAGAATACTGTAGGCTTCCTTAGAGAAAAGAACACAGTTAATGCGTGGAAGCTGAAGCCAGATAAAAATCTTATTTAAGTCTGGATTTTGTGTATATAATAGTGAAAATTATTTACCATTGAAACAAAATATCTAGGATAGCATTGTTCAAATTATTAAGCTTAGTACAAAGCAAAATTAATTACTTCCATGGGCTTGGAAATCATAGACGAATCAAGAAGGTCTCCTGATTCTGTGAAATTCCACATTATGTAGTGATATTATTACTGATGGACTGGTATTTTGCAGTCTTATCGAGATGTTCTCAGATAAATTAGTATTCAAGGTTGTCTATAATCTCCAGTCAAAGACATCAGATGAGTGCAGAATATTTATTTAATCAAAGAGTTGAGCCAAACTCATGTTCATTTTACTTGATGGTGAAGGTTTCTTGGAATCATATTTGCAGTGCTGAACGAGGCCAGACTTGTATCATGTGCCATACTATTTAGTTGAGTTGCATCACATCAAAAGCTACAAAATAAAATAGCAAAACTTCACCTCAAGAAAATAGGGGATATCAAGAATATCAGGCTAGATAGATGAATTTAAAATACTTATTTGATGGAAGAGTTGAATCAAACACATGTTCAAGACCTAAAAACAAATTCTTCCTAAGGTTTTATTGCAACAGTCCTATACTTCTGAACATGAGTGAATGAACCTAACCACCAAATGATGATCAGTGTCTACTTGGAAAGTGATCTGCGTTTTTCCCTCTTCTTTCCCTACTGTTCTCTCACTCCCGCTAAAATCTCACACTAAAGACCATTCTTACCTTTTCTTTCATTCTATTTCAGTGGTTTCTAGACTACACAGTAGTGTAGTGTTGGTACTTTTTTCACAATGAACATATACTTGTGCCAACCTGGCCATAAACAAAGTAACGTAGACTCAGAGATCTCCCTTGTCCTGTGTTCCATTGTTTTAGTTCAAGATTAAATTTACAGTCTATTCCTACTCAATTCCTCTGTCTATTAGTTATGACTTGAGTTTGCTGCTCCATAGTGAAAGGCACTTACAAGATATGCCACCCTTCCCCTCTTCTATTTCTTCATGCTGTAGACAAAATAACTGATTGCTTTAGGTAGTAACATCACGGAAGGCTTGCAGAACCCTGATTTTTCTAATGAGCAGTAAAAATAAAGTCCATTTAAATTTTAAAGTTAAGGCAGTGATTTTTCTTTTCCTTTTTTTTCAAACTACTGATCCAATTATTCTCAAACTGATCTAACTTTTGAAATTCCTCTCGAAAGTTTGGCAACAAGCCAGTTTGACAGCTAGTTTAGTGAAGGGATAATTATTTTATCATGCCATAGTACAAGTTACATGTTCAATCTTTTCTGAAAAAACAACATGACAGATAGATATAGTAGGAAAGGCTCTAATATGTAGTCATTTAAGTTGTTGCAAATGTGTAACAGCTTTAAAGCAATCTTCCCAGGATGTTCAAATTGCGTGAAATTTACTCTTTAATGTATCAACATACTGTAGTTAACTTCTCAATACAACTGTCTACAGTTTGTCAAAGAAAATTCCACAAAGATCACCTGTGTTGAATTATTATAGTCTTAAATTCTTGCTTTTATTTAACATTAGCATGATACTTTTGGTGTTTTGTCACTCTATTGTAGCTAGCTGTTCTAACATCCGAAGACTTACTTAAAAACTGTAGATATACTTGGTTTAGTTCTGCCAGATTAAATTACATGGGGGCAGAGTCTAAACTGCTGTGTAAGTATATTTGCATCCTGGATCAGGATGAAAGGATTAATGTTAAATAGACTATTACTAAAATTTGTTTTAAATACTGGCATATTCCATTTTAAAGTTTGCATCTCAATAGAAAGCTGCATTTGATGATTAACATTCTTGATAGTGCAGGCTGCTTGGAAACATATTTGCAGTGACGCATGAGGCCAGGTAGCTGTCCTGCATAATGCGCCATACCATTTGGTTGAGTTGCACCACATAAAATATTATAAAATCTATCAGCAAAGCTTCACCTCGAGAAAACAGGGAGTTATTAAGCATTTCAGGTAGGCAGCTTGTTGCCCAGTGTTCACCCAGAATAACTTGCCTTGAAATAAGCTAACAACCACCTTTAATTTACAGCACCTGAGACTAAATATTTTCTTTCCTGTTAAATTCTCTAGCTGATTCAATTTTCTTGCATGAAGCACTGATTCTTGGCAAGCAAACTCATTTACCAGCAGACATTCAGACAGAAAACTATTGACTTAGATTTTCAGTTACCTTCCTTTTTGTGGATGAAACAGCAGCTCAACAAAAATTCATTTTATGCTTGCATCATGGCATTTCAACATCCTCCGCTTGTGAAAGCGGTCAGCAATAAGTGGGGAATGAACAGTGAAGTAGTGGAAGTCTAGACTTCTAGCAGTGCTTCAGCCTTTACTGAAGAATGCTTACCTTCATTTCAAGTTATAGCAAAATATATGGCCTCTGACAGGTATCCTGTTCATTGTGTGTGTGGGAAAAAGATTTTTCCCAAACTCCATCAGCTGAATAGTTCTCTGGGTAAACTTATCTAAGCTAGCCCTTTACTGCTGGAAGTTATGCCAGTTCTTAACAAAAGTAAGTATGGTTTAAGGATCTCCAAGGCACTGCAGCTGGGTAGGTAGTAAATGAAAAGCAACCCTTCCATTAGATGAATTGTATAAAACAGCTGGAATAAAAGGTCTTCAGTATTTTGTAGGGCTAGCAATTACTCTTTCCCTCTCTTTCCCTCTCTTTCCCGTTTGTCTGTCTTCCTAAAATATTCTACATTCAATAGTGATATTGACATGAACATCAACTGCCAGTAAATGAAAGATTTGAGATTAGATTAGCAGCGTACAGCCTCTATATCACAAGCAAGCAGGTAAGCAGTGCAGGCAGTCGCTCTCCAAAATAGGCATTTCTGCCCACAGAAAATAAATGAATGCAGCAGCAGAGAGATTACAATTCAATAAGACTGAAAATTTTTCTCTGGTTAGTCAATAAGATGTTAATTATCATAGTTTAACACAGGTCAATGAACCTAACTTTTATTGGAAATGAGATATTCAGATTTAAAAATACAAAGTATTGAATGCCAGCAAATGTCTATTGTTCAAACCATAGCTTGACTTCTTGTGTGAGATTACTAGACTGATCAGCTGAGCATGTCCAGTCAAATAATAATTTTGGAGATGTTTGCAGTTTCAGTGAGTGAAAATCAACTTTCATTGGCCCTTGTTACATCATGTTAACTGAACTGGCTGTATGAATAAGTCTAGTCTTACAGTCTGGACCAGGTTTGCATGCACTGGTTTGATTTTATTCCCAAAGAGAAAGTCTAGGATTCTTGTATTCCCTTTTTTACCTCAAAGTATTCAAAAGCTGTTCAAATAAATGAATCATTTATTAATCTGTTTGTTCCCCTTATTACTTTCCCTATCGCATGAAACAATTGGGACAGTCATGTGTTTAACAATTTACTTTTTTTTGTTTGTTTTATTCAGTAACTATAGAAGTCTGTGTTATTAGATGGCTTTCAAATTATTTGATTGTTGAATAATTCAGCCTTAACTAAAATAGAGCTGCAGAACTGCTTCCAGCGGTAATGAAACAGGGAATTATTAATGGAAGGTGCTAGGTGAGAAGGGTAATTAGACAAAATTTCTTTTAATTCTGAAAATCTGGAGCTGGCTCCCAGGGAAATCTTGGCAGTCATCCTGTTTTTCCTATTGGGTTAAGAAGAAACTCAGGTAATGTTTTTGGGTGTTCATTTTTTAGGATTTTTTTTTTGTCATTTTAGCTAAAGAAGGACAAAAATAACTTTGAAAGGATAGTTCAACTCCATAAAGGAAGAGAGTGAGAATACAAAGTAAACAATAATGCATTTCAGAAAGATTTTGGTGAAACGTTGACAAAGTACACTGGAATGTGACAAGCGATGACTCCTATTGAGTTGGGCAGTGCAATGATCTAGTGTCAGAACTGTGGCATTACCCTTATTTAATGATACAAGTGGTGGAATTGAGCCTATGTCTGTTAAATATGGGTTTCATGCCTAGCACTGAGCAGAGCTCTTGACCTGTATGATGAGAGTTCCTGGAAAAACACCTATAGCTTCCTTACAGGGTGTGGAATGAGGGAAGAGATACTAGCAACAAGGATTTATTTGAGTCTTTTAATACAAAAACTTCTGAGAGGGAAGATGGTTAAAAAAATTAAACCTTAGGCAAATGATTTTCCGTGTGGGGTCCAAAATCTTTAAATGTCTGCATGTAACAGCTGGGTACAATCTTAATTTTTTACCGGAGTCCTGTGGCCCTTAAGGTAAAAGCTACTGCCGATCTTATTCAGATCAGCTTTTTTGTCTGCAAGTGTAACATAAATGAGAAATATTTACTCAATGGCTATAGCTCTTTGTTTCTTCCAGTCAGGAGAAATGGCTTTCAGACTTGGTATGTAACAGTCCGAATGGATGGCAGTGGTTTGGGCACGTTTCTCTGAACTGCCACATGCAAGCATTGCCACCTGACTACAACTGCATTTTGTAAACTGTGCTTTCTAAGCCATGGGGGGATGCATGGGGTGGACTAGCCTACTCCAGCACAAATAATACAAATTTCTTCAAAGAGCATGACTGTTTCCTGAGTCTGGATACTGATGAGTTAGGGTGGCATTAGGGAGATAATATATTGTAAATCTTCTGGTAGCAATATACTCTTCTGTTCTTGGAATTTTTTTTTTTTTAATCTTTACAGGATTTGTGGACCTACTGTACTTACTGCAACTTGGGGGAAGACACTCAAAGGGGGAAAAGACTCTGCTGTGTCTGACCATCAAATATAGGCTTATAGTCCTCACTGCTATAACATGTGGGGAAGCTGCTGGTAAAAGTCCTCTTCTACCTTGCCAGACAACAATAATGCCATTCTGCTTTTACTCTCAGCTTCTAAAGGCAGATGCTGGTACTGGTTGCCCTAGCTGCTTGGTGGTAGCTCTCAACTATAGTTTATGTCATTTGTGCCTTTCTTTGTTTCTAACATTTTAAAAGAGGTGCAATTGTAGCTTTCTGGTGTAAAGATGAGCCTGAGGTCACTCTGGTTGCTTAGGATGCCCCTCTTTTCCTTTTGGCATTGGCTCCAATAATTACTGTATTTTCTTTGAGTTCATACTTGGTTTTGTCATATTACAGTAAGAACGGAAAAGAGAGGAAGGACATCAAAAAGTGATCTACATCCATTTTTCTACTCTTTTCCTTAACTTACTGGCAGTCTGGCCATATCAAATAACTAAGCCAGGTAATTTGGGTTGTGCTGAAGTTTCGTGACTATTTCTGTGTGTTTTTACTCTGGTACTTTGGCTGTACCCAGCTTAAGAAGCTGCTCATTTCTAAAGCAGTTTTTCACTTCACTCTTGCTGCAGCTTTGTAACATGATGCTGCGAGTCACCGAAAGAGTCTGTATGGGGTTCTGGGGAATACCAACACAACTGGTGCAGCAGTGTGTTCAGCAGGTAAGTGAGTAACTACACCAAGTAATGTAACGGTAAGGAGAAACTGCTTAATCCAGCTGTTCATGAGATATGAAAAGAGAGTAAAATGTATGTATGCATGTTTTTATTTTTGATACACCACTGGTCTCATTGTGGCTGTCTTGTACTGTCCCACAGACAGCTGGCCTTATTACTGAAGTTTGATTGAGGTTTTCTGGAACTTGCAACTATTTTTTGCCAAGTGAAGCCTAGCCTATTTCTTTAACAGATAGGTCAGTTGTAACTCATAAATAACTCATTGAATTAAGCTTAAACAAAAAGACTTTCTGTCTCTGTTTTTTAATTCACTTATAATGCTACAAAAAAAGCCTACACCAAATAGCAAACCAAACCAACCAACCATACAAACAAAACACTAAGCAAACCTAATTACTCTTCAGTCAGGGTCTTCAGACAACTCTTTTGAAGGAATTCAGTTTCTTACTGTTCTGCATATATTCTGTTCATCTCACTGTAAAAAGGAATAATATTGATACTAAAGCTCATTTTCTGTTTAACTGTGTGTTTAATAAATGATTTTAGAATTTTCTTGGGTAACTTACTCTTTACCCATGCTACAACATGCTTTTAAACAAGATATGTAAAATAAAACACTGCACCAGGTAGGTCTAAAAATGTTAACTCCTAAAAATAAAGATAATGATTGCTCAGTTTGTCCCATCCTGCCTGCTTACCCTGTATAAAATTTTAATTGAAAATAACCAAGGGGTTTTTTACCTTTATTTTTAAGGTCTGTCCAGAAAGTGTATGCTGCTGGAGACTCAAGTGACCTTGAAATTTCTTCAAGCTTTTATTAGAAAACGTATGACCAGTCAATATTACTTTTTTAGCACAGCAGAAATGTGCTTTGTTTTAAACCTGTTTGGATTGGAAACTGGATAAACCCAGAAACAGGTATTTATTTCTTGGAAACAACACTTAGAAAAGGTAAAAGTATAGAGTGTTTTAATTAGCATCAAAGCAATTGCAGCACTTGTACCAAAAATGGAAGAACTCTATTAATATAAACAAATGGGTAATTTTTCTGTTCACAAATGTTATTTAAACAGTCCTTGATATCAGCAAAAAACTAGTTAATGTCCATTATGGATATGAATTAAATGAAGACACAAAGACATTTGTCTTTGTCATTTGTGTACCTCATGTCAATATTGGTTAATGACCTTATGCCATGTTCTGTCTACATTTTACAGCAAAAGTATTCTGAAGTGCTTAAACTTTTGTTGGTTTGAAACATTATGTGGCAAAACTCTAAACACTGTGGTGGCCTGAGATGTTTAAAAAACAATATCAACAAAAAGGTACAACAGCAAATCCGCAAAAGCAGGGCATGAAACATTAGTTGTGAAGACGGGCATGTCTCATGTTGTTTTGGAGAAAGAAGTTCTCATCAGTTCTCTAAATGAAAAAAGGCAAGTATCATCTGTTATAAGGTTTGGACTAAGACAGCTCTCCAGAGGTTTTGGTGGAGGACCTAGCAAGGCATCAGGAGACATCCTAACTGGAGCATTGGTCTTAGTGTGTCCATGTCAGCAATCTTCCATCAGCATCTTTCTTTAAAATTATGTGAACCCAGTTTGTTTGATATGTCTCTAATAGGAGAATATTCATCTACATGAAAGCAGTGCTACAGGGCCTGTATTATACAAGGTTATGAAGTGAATAAATGCTTATGGATTGATCCTAACTGGCAGAATGACTTACTGTGTAACAATTTGCTTTTACCATCGTGATTTTGCTTTTAATGAAACAAAAAGATTTTCAAAAGAAAATCAAGCCTAAAACTAAAAAATCAATTAAACATAGTTCCTGAGCTGTCTTCTTAGAACCAAAAGACTCAATTATGTGGTACAAAAGTAATACTTCTCACATACAATAATCTAATTTGGGGGACTAGATTAATGGATATTTCTTTAATTTTTTTTCTCACAGTACTATTTGCTTTTGCTCTCCGTTACATGACAGAGTTTACTTAGCTATACTCTAGTCCTGTTATGAGAGCTAGTGAGAATCTTTAGTGGTCATACAGACACAAGTTTTTAAAATGTATTTATTATCACCCTCCCTACTCCCTCTCCAAAAAAAAGAGAAAAATATCAGATGGGTGACACTTTTGTAGCTTGTTTTGGATTTTGGATTTTGGATTTTCTTTTTTTTCAAGCACACAGAAAATATCTAATTATAAATGTCTCAACTTGTAATGTACACTAATGTTTTTGGAAAAGTTCTAGTAATGAACAGTACATTGATATTTCAAGTACTTGTATGTAAAACATGGTTGGGTTGGGTAAGCTCCCATTACTTGTGGTGGTGAGGAAATGCTATGCTGTAAGAACCTCTGCAGCTTCAGGGACAGTGTTTTTTCTGAGTGTCTGTTTCTTTTTGTCAAATATTGTTGGCTTTTAGTGAATTCTGGGTTTTGGCTTTTTTGTGGGTTTTTTTGTGTTTGTTTTTTTTTTAATTTTTTTTAAAAATAGACTGATGTGTTTCGTTCTGTTTGCAAGGAGCACTGTACCTTTGCATCAAATTCTGCAGTAGTTTAAAAATCTAACTTGTTTAATCATCTCAATTTGTCAAAAGATCAGTAAGCCTTCAGTATATACAGTATTATGTATGCAATAAGCTAACTCAGACTGAATAGCAAAACAGCTAAGAATTTTATAACAAAGACTGAATGGAGATGGAAATAATAGGAATAAAGTTGCTTGGTGCATTTTAGGGTTTGCCATTTATTCTTTGCTCTACAGATTCTGTAGGTTGCGTTTCTGCATTTTTCTGTTCATCTCTGTGACAATCAAATGCCTGCCAAACACAATGGAGCCCTGAAGTCTTTTATAACAATCATTTGTTCATTAACAGAAACAGTACATACATGGAAAATCTTAGTTTTCCTTGGAAATGTACTGAAACATAGAAGAAGGATTTAGTTAAGTGGGTATTTCTTTTCTATTGCTAGGCAATGAAACTGATTAACCGATCCAAAATTTAATTCTTATTGGAGAAATAGTTCATATGGCGAAATCATTCCCCATCATCCAGCAACACATAGTGAATTTTAGAGACCCTAGTAATCCAAGAAAAACTTGTGATTAAGCTGATAATGAAAGAAACTTCAGCTTTGAGAAAAGAAGGTGACTGCACCATTAAAGTGTTGGTCAGGTAGAATGATGTTCAATAACATATTTTGATTACCTGTAGAGGTCCACAGAGAGAGAGAAACACGCATGAAAAAAAGCAAATATTGAAGTTTTATTCAGTTCACTGGAAAACTGTGAAGTTAAATACTCAACAAGAAATGTCAGTTAAAATTGGTTGAGCGAGTATATATTGCATTGTGTTGATTATAATGTCATGAGGATTTTCAGACCTATCATACTTTTTCCTAAAAAAATTAATAATCAGAACTGAAGAGAATTAGTGTAACTATTTTAACAATGAAGGGATTTAATTAATATATACATTTGGGTGGCATATGAAGTCTATTTTTTTTGTAAGAGTGACTAATATTGATATCTAAATCTGCATTTATGCACACAATAAGCTAAATGAATATTAATAGAGTACTGAACATTCCAGGGTCCTGTGGTTTTATTCCTTCTATCTGTTTTTATTATCTGTTTGAGAAGCAGTGTTCTGTGGTGTATCAGTCATCGAAGGATTCTTCTTTCTTTTGGAAGAAATCAGATTGGATAAATTTACCTATTTAGTAGTATTAGAGATTTACTAAAGAGTTAAAAACCACCAGAAATAACATTTCTTGTTCAGAATAACTTATTTCTGTATAAAATGATGCTTTTTCTGTCAGGAAGGTGATTACAAAGTAAGTTTGTTAGAACAAGAAGTTACTCTATAAACACATTGCATGGCATTTGGTAGATCTTTTAAAAGCCACAGAAATAACTAATCTTGAGTCATAACTTTCTTGTTCAAGGAATGCTAATTCTCATGTAAAGAAGATCTGCGTGTTTGTACTCTCCTATGCTTTTTGCCATTTGTTCAGACGGGTTACCATTGCCACTTTGTCCTTTTCTGTTCTTCACCGATATTTCCAGCTCTACCAAGCATAAAAAGTAAGGCACAACTCAAATAAGCTAGCATGCATTTTTTTAATTTGTTTGGGCGTCTTTAATCAGAAAAGTTTTCTTGTGTAGGCTGCTTAAGAAACTGAAACAGAAAACACAGCATCACTCGGTCCTTTTTATCTTTGGCGTTAAGGAAAGGACACATTTATATCTGTGTCAATTCCATTTCATAAATGTGAGCATATATTTAACTTTGAAAATCTTGAAAATATCTGTAGAAAGAAGGTATGTTAAACATTATGTTGGTTTCCAATCTCTTTCCTCCTTTCCTCATTCACAGATTTTATACATCAATTTAATTTAGAGTGACCTATAGACTGAAATTCCTGAAGCATGCTTGTGCATGCCGGAGAGACAGAGGAGGGTGGATTCATGAGGCGTACTGAATCTTGGGACAGATATAATTTTCATGCAGACAACTTCACTCAAAACCCGAGAGAATTGGCTGAAAACGTTTCTTCCTTCGCTGTTGCAAACGTTACTCAGTGGTTGGTCCTCTCCTTGTTAACATAGCAGGCCATTTTAAGTGAGCTGAATTAGCTTCTCAGGGAGAATTAAATGGTGGGATCCCACTGCCCCATCAATAGTGAAAGGAATTTTCAACTAAATACCAAATGCAGGTGATCACGTGTTAAAATGAAATTTTACCTTTGGACAAATGGGCAAATATTTCCCTTTCAAGTTATACTACAACTCCCAAACCTTATAGGAAGTTATATGTGTAAGTTGTTTAACACTTAAAAGTTCTCATAGCCATATTAAAGTTAGATTGTACCTGAAAATCTGTCTAAGTTTATAAATATTGGAATATGCTCTGAAAACCATTAAACTTGATCACTGGTGGGGCAAGCGAAATGTATTTCAAGTGAAAATGGCAGATCTCATTATTCGTGTACTTTTTTTAAAAGTATCTTTTCCGAACCCTCCTTGTATTTTAATAAGAACATTAATTGACAAGCTGCCACAAAGTATTAGGATGAGTTAGCATTTTGCAGGTTGGAACGAACATCTTCAAATTAACTCTGGGCCAGTACAGGTTGCAGAAGTCTAAAAAATAATGGGCTCCCTCTGTGAAACACTGCTTAATAATTGAACAGCTGCCAACAACTTCTGTACTGCCTTCGGCTTCATTAATTTATGAAGTGAGATTTCAGACTGTGGGCTTGGCAAGGGAAGGAAACAGAGTTCAAAGCTGGGGTTGCAAAAGCATAAATGGTCATGTCAGAAAGATCTTTGACCCAGCATAAGCTTTAAAAAATGTTGTTGCCTATAGAATGAGTATCCAGCAATGTCACTCACAGTGAATTTATACAAAAGG
Source organism: Burhinus bistriatus (assembly GCA_013397275.1). NCBI lineage: Eukaryota > Metazoa > Chordata > Aves > Charadriiformes > Burhinidae > Burhinus > Burhinus bistriatus. Next base: position 61,502 of record VYXH01007791.1, read on the forward strand.
TGGCAGATATATGCCACCACATGAATATATTAGTATAGTGCCTTATAGAATCCATTTCTTTGCCCTGATTCTTCCTCCGCTTATGTGAGCTGAGAATCAACCAGCTCTACTCTGTCAAGTCTCACCTTTTTAGGGATGTAGATCTCTTCACATTATTTTGCCAGTAGATATAGCTTGCTTTGCTTAATTTGAGGTGTGTAAGATTCATATGCATTTGACACCACATTCATTTTGTATATGGCAATAATCCCTATAGTATATAAGAGAATATGCCACGAAGAGAACTTTTTGGATATCTCCTCACTGCCATCTCGATCCCACAAGTTTCCCATATGTTCATTAACCTTTTCATGAAATCTTTGTAATAGAGTGTCACCAAGCACGTGGTGACACTTCACATTTCCCCTTGCTTTCAAAGTCTCCATGTTCTAATACTAAATAACTTGATGCTGAATTTCCACTTGATTTTATTTGGATAAAATAAGATTTAAAGATTTTTTTTTTATGTAAATGTAGTGTGCTGTGACCTGCTTGTATCCAGAAGTAACATTTTTTTGCTGAGAGAGCACTGTTTCTTGTACTTTTCGTTATACTCTACCTGTTTTCTTTAATTACATTCTGTCTTGTCCCAGACAATTCATATTGCTTTTCTTCTTAACAAGTAGGAAACATTCTGGGCCCTGTAAGAATTTCTTGTGTCAATCAATAGTCTATAATGCCAAGCACTAATATTCAAACTCTGAGCTGTACATAGAGAATAGTAGCAGCATATTCATTATTTGTAACAACATTAAACTGTAAAATAATGATTACTGTTCACTTTCAGCCTTCTTTGTGATCCACATTGTCTAATGATATCTACTTCAAAAACCTATATTAGCATTCCATCATAGAAATTAAAAGGTAAAACCTCTTGAAAGAAGGCCCCTGGGTAATATTTTTGAAAGTACGGAATATGAAACTGGGGCTTAAGGAACAAGAAGCACATCAAAGGTATCAGTTGAACCAGAAGAAGAAGGCTCTCAGTTGTTCTCCAGAGCCTATTCTGGTTTATTTTTTAATACATTTAGCTGCTAAGCTTATGAAAAAAACCTTAAAAATAAGTGTAATTATATAATTACTGTCCATTTGAATTTTTATGGAGTTGAATACTTACTCCAAAGTGACCATGTCAAAATTATTTTTTTATGACAAATATGGACAACTTAGGTAAAGGCTTGCAATAGTTTAGCATGAAAATAATGAATCTTAACATTTAATGGGAACTTTAGTTAAGGACCTTTATTTAAATAAACCTCTGAAGATATTCCATATTTTGGAAAATTTTGTACTGTTAGAGTGTCATGGTGCAACATTTTCACATGGGAAAACCAAGTTTATATAAATACACAGCTCCATGACTCACCCAGGCGACAGCTCCCATAGGGTGATATGCCAGCATGTTCTTACTGACTGTTTCAAAACCAAATGCATTCTTGTGATAGAAGATTTTACAGCAAGAAGTGACACTTTTAAAGAAAATCAGCTCCTTTTTTTGGCAAAATATTTTTCAAGAAACAATATTCTGAAGTTTTAAACATCCTTTTATTTCAATGGATACCAACTCGTATTTCAACAGGTTGTATTTCCGACTGCTTATAAACAAGCTCACCAAAGTGTGCAAGAAGAAAGAGGCCATGACATTAAAATTTACTTCAAAATAAATGCCCTGTTTGGCTTGTTCTTTAACAACATTTGGGAGAGTTTAAAAGAAGGTGAATATTTTCCATTTAAAACGCTTTTAGATTCAGCTACTGTTCTTAATATGTGTAATATTTAACCTATAAAAAACTCATTTGACTACAGTAAAGCATTGCAGTCTGAAGCATCTTAATAATATGAATATACAACAGAATACAACCATAAAGGTTGATATGATCAAGCCATTTAGTGGCAGATGCATGAGAAATACTCATAAAACTGCAGTGATAAAAATCCTTTCTTTACACAAATTGAATGCCTCACTTATGTGTATGTGTGTTAGCATTATTTTTTGAGGCAAAACAGCAATGTTAAGTATTTATTATTTAAAAGATTAGTTAATTGCTTTGAAGCCCCGTGTTTATATATTTATAGTGAGTGTATAGAAAAACTTCAACAAAAGTTTTTGATAAATTATCTAAATATATATGATAACTAGATGGGTACAGAAATAATAGAAATTAGTAAAAGTATAATAACATAGGAAATCAGTTATGCAATCATATACTTATATTATGACTGAGAAGAAAAACTCATTTTGGCTTATTGTCTAAGTATTGATTCTTTCTGACAGTTCATTTGAAGCTTAATCAAAATTGATTCAGGAAATAGTCTTCTCTAGTTTTATTAATAAATTATTTGTGAAATAAATGTGTTACAAATGTAGTGGGTTGACCTTGGCTGACCACCAGGTGCCCATCACTCATCTCCTCAGCAGGACAGGGAGAGAAATAAGATGAAAAGCTCATCAGTCGAGATAAAGACAGTTGAAAGAACAAAGGCAAAGGCCGCATGTGGAAGCAAAGCAAAGCAAAAAGATTTATTCTCTGCTTCCCATCAGCAGGTGAAGTCCAGCCATTTCCTGGGAAGTAGAGCCCCAGTATGTACAGCGGTTGCTTCAGAAAACAAATGCCTTACAATTCTAGACTACATTAGGTGTCAGATTCAATTCTTCTCTTGATTTTATTTATTAATTTTATTTTATTAATTTTTTAATGTGAAGGAGAGAATTTATATATCCTGGATTTTTCAAGTTTAGTTTTGAAATTTTAAAATGCTGTGCATAAAAATTTTAATCAAGTTTAAAAGATTCCTTAAGCACTTATGGTATATATTTATATGTGATTTGTTTTATGAAATTCATGTCATCATTAATGTTTTGTCATAGTTTAAGATGGCAGTAGTTCTTTTTTTCTGGTGTTTCTAGGAATCCATTTAATAATATGGTTTTGGATATAGGATCCTATTTAGCTATTTCCATCTGATTGTCTTGTTAATTTCTCTGAAAGAAAATGAAAAAGACCATCTCTTTACTTAGATTCAACACCTCCAAATTTTGAAAACATTATCTTGAACTTTGTAATTTTCTTAAGAGGAAGCTTTCTCTTCAAGGGATCAAAAATAAATGAAAATAGCAAAAATAAATAGTACTGCAAGGATTGTCTTGAAGCAAAAGCACTTGAAGAGGTTACACAGGGAATTGAGCAGAGCTGTAAATTTACTCTGTAAATATTTGGTAATAGTGACTTACTCCTCCTGCACCACTGATCAATGTGTAGTTTTGTGGAGTTCTGATCTAGGTCCAACTATTTTTATACTACCAAAATTGCACAGGAAAGTTTCTGATTTGTAGTTACTTGATTTGATTCTAACAGCAATTTAAATGTTTGTGGGCCTAGTGGCAAATAAGTATGAAAATGATCAGTACAGAAGATGAAAGCGACAATTAAATCTGCTCAACATTGCTATGCAGAAAATATTTACAGAGTCACAGTGTTAGCAAATTTTGGCTCAAAACAAATGTTACTCACGTTACAACATTATAAACATAACAAAGACTGGTTTGTGGCGTTACCCTTGTGATATTAGAGTGCATCTGGCCTGAGTTCTTTATGCAGAAGTTTTTCTGCCTGAATGCTATATAACAAAAAGGCAACTAAAGTGCAGCAATGATTCCTACCTTAGTTTTATATGTTTATGTATCTGTGAGTGATTATATATGCACATTAATATTTATAAATAACACTGTAAAACTTAAATGACTGTCATCCCTAAGTCCTGTGATGTTTTCCAGAATGTAGGTGATACTCACTGTGATGAAAACAAGTGACCTGAATGACCAGGTGGAGCAGCTGACTGCTCATATAACAGAAGCTTTCTTCTCCATGCTAAAGTCTTTTTCATTTTGACAGTATTCCAAGCTCTATGAGAACTGATTATTTTCCAGTTTCCGTATTCTTTCTTCCACATCACTTCAATTACTGAGAGAGTAAACATTATTATACTACTGTCTAACATACCTCTGTTGTCTAGACATTATAGCTTTAATGACTTCCTTTTCTCAGAATGTGGCTTCCATTTTGGTGGCTGTGATTATTGTGGAGATTGTATTTCAGTCGTTAATTGCTGGCTCAAAAGGCTGATTTTTGTATCCATGCTTCATTACATGCCTGTAAATCATTCAACACAAAGCAGTTTGAGAAATTATTTGGTAAAAATCAGTTGAAGCTGCAAAAGAAGGAAAGCTACTAATTGAAAAATTAAGCCAAAATATATACTACCCCTATACTGTTGACAGTGGCTGGAAACTCAGGCATGGAAACAAAAATCTGTTCTGCTCTTCATTGAAAATAGCTCTTCCCTTTCATCCTTCTGTCTCTGTTTATGTGAGCAACTTCCTGCATATAAGCTGAGTTCCCCTGACACTGCGAATGCGGTAGTTATGTGATAACAGTGTATAAACTGTGCACAGACAGGCTGCCTCAAAATATTCTTTTAGAGCACATCTGGGCAGTTGTGGGTCTGTGACTGCAAAAATTATGGAGCATGCCTCAGAACTGATCTGGAGAAACAGGGACATCCTCAAAATTATAGGATGAAAAAAGGGAGCAGAATAATTGGAAAAACTTAAAATTCACATTATTGATTGAATTATGCCTTGTACATAACATGATCAATGAACCATGGGGGAGGGGAACCAAGGGGAGGGGAACCTCAATGCATTCCATTCCTACCAGTTGGGTTAGTCTCACCTCTGTGCCTGGCAAGATCATGGAACAGATCCTCCTGGAAACTATGCTAAGGCATATGGAAAATAAGGAGGTGATTGGTGACAGCCAGCATGGCTTCACTGAAGGAAAATCATGCCTGACAAATTTGGTGGCCTTCTATGATGGCATTACAGCATTGGTGGATAAAGCAAGAGCAACAGACGTCATCTACCTGGACTTGTGCAAAGCATTTAACACTGTCCCGCACGACATCCTTCTCTAAATTGGAGAGACATGGATTTGATGGACGGACTACTCGGTGGATAATGGATTGACTGGATGGTCACACTCAAAAAGCTGTGATCAACGGCTCCATGTCCAAGTGGTGACCAACGACAAGTTGCTTTCCTCAGAGGTCAGTATTGGGACTGGCACTGTTTAATATCTTTGTTGGTGACATGGACAGTGGGATTGAGTACCCGCTTAACAGAGTTACAAATGATGCCAAGCTGTGTGGAGTGGTCAGTATGCTGGAGGGAAAGGATACCATCCAGAGGGATCTGGACAGGCTTGAGAGGTGGGCCTGTGCAAACCGCATGAAGTTCAATAAGACCAAGTGCAAGGTCCTGCATATGGGTCAGGGCAATCCCAAGCACAAATACAGGCTGAGTGGAGAATGGATTGAGAGCAGCCCTGAGGAGATGGGCTCGGGGGTGGTGGTTGGTAAGAAGCTCAACATGAGCCAGCAATGTGAGCTTGCAGCCCAGAAA
>VYXH01007791.1:67150-79057 GCA_013397275.1 Burhinus bistriatus
AGCTGCTAGAAGCTTCCTCTGTGTCCAATGGAGCCAATGCCAGCTGGCTTCAAGATGGACCCGCTGCTGGCTAAGGTCAAGCCAATCAGTGATGATGGTAGCAACTCTGTGACAAACTTTTTAAGAAGGGGAAAAGAACCCTGTGTGGCTGCAACCTGAAGAGAGGACTGGGAATATGTGAGAGAAACAACAGCAGACACCAAGTTCAGTGAAGGAGGAGGGGGAGGATGTGCTCCAAGCACTGAAGCAGAGATTCCCCTACAGCCTATAGTGAAGACCATGTTGAGGCAGGCTGTCCCCCTGCAGCCCATGGAGGACTCCATGCCTGAGCAGGTGGATGCCTGAAGGAGGCTGTGGCCCCCATGGAGAGCCGACACTGGAGCAAGCTCCTGGCAGGACCTGTGCCCTGTGGGCAGAGGAGCCCACATTGGAGCAGATATGCTGACAGGACTTGTGACTCTGTTGGGGACCCACTGTGGAGCAGTTCCTGAAGAACTGTAGCCCATGGGAAGGACTCAGGTTGGAGGAATTCATCTCCTGTGGGAGGGACCCCATGCTGGAGCAGGGGAAGACCGTGAGGATTCCTCCCCCTGAGGAGGAAGGAGTGACAGAAACTGACCACAACCTCTATTCCCCATCCCCCTGTGCTGCTTCTGGGGAGGAGGTAGAGAAAATCAGGAGTGAAGTTGAGCCCAGGAAGAAGGGATAGGTAGGGAGAAAGTGTTTTAACATTTAGTTTTTATTTCTTATTACTGTGCTCTGATTGGGTTGGTAATAAATTAAATTAATATTCCCTGAATCAAGTCTGTTTTGCCTGTGATGGCAATTGCTGAATGGTCTCCCTGTCCTTATCTCAACCTATGAACCTTTTGTTATATTTTCTCTCCCGCTGTCCAGCTGAGCAGGGGAAGCGATAGAATGGCTTTGATGGGAACCTGGTGTCCAGCCAGGGTCAATCCACCACACCAGAATAAGTTCTTTTAAAAAAAATTATCTTTTCAAGACAATTTTGTTAACACATTTCAATCTCAGAAAGCTGGTCTGATAGGCAAACTTCATGTCAATGTCTCCCATTACAGTAACTTGACTTATCTCATCTAGCTTTCAATACTTACCTATTACTTGCAGTGTACCCACAATAACCCACTGTTAATTGTAAATATCAAAATATTCAGAGACATTTAGGGAGTATTCAGGAAAAATATTTAGGGAAGGAAATAAATCATTCTAAGATTAGTAATATAGCTGCAGTGTTAAAGACATCCAAGTTAGTTTACATCTGTTGAATGATCTGAGAGTGTCACACAGTCAGTGTGTCACACAGTCAGTGTGACAATGGTGAAACTAAGAGAATTCTTGATTCTAACTTGGAGATATATGGGTTTGCTGGATGGACTGTTGGATAGGAATTGTCTGGATGGTCACGTCCAAAGAGTTATAGTTAATTGCTCAATGTCCAAGCCAAAACTAGGAACGAGTGGTGTCCCTCAAGGGTATGTACTGGGACCAATACTGTTTAATTTCTTCACCAACAACATAGATAGTGGGGTGGAGTGCACCCTCAGCAGATTTGCAAATAATGCCAAATTGACAGGTGCAGGTGATTCACTTCAGGGAAGGGGTGCCATCCAGAGGGACCTGGACAGGCTTGAGCAGTAAGGTCATGTAAACCTCATGAATTTCAACAAGATGAAGTCCAAGGTCCTGCACCTGGGTCGGGGCAGTCCCCAATATCAATACAGACTGGGGAATCAATGGATTGAGAGCAGCCCTGAGGACAAGGATGTGAGGATACTGTTGGATAAAGAATTGGACATGAGCCAGCAATGTCTGCTTGCAGCCCAGAAAGGCAATCATATCCTGGGCTGCATAAAAAGAAGCAGGAGCAGGAGGTCAAGGGAGGTGATTCTCCCCTTCTTCTCCACTCTTGTGAATCTCCACAGGTTGCCCAAAGAAGCTTTATATGCCCCATCATTGGAAGTGTTCAAGGTCAGGTTGTACAGGGCTCTGAGCATCCTGATATAGTGAAGGATGTCCCTGCCCATGGCAGGAGGGTTAGACTAGATGGTCATTAGACGTCCCTTCCAACCCAAACCTTTCTATGATTCTATGAAAATGTTAGTTCTTGGTGTCATTTCCCACCTGTCCTATTGATATGCCCTGTCTAATTTTGGAGTTAAATGCTATGATCATTAGCTTGCTTTATTTTAACAAGTTCCTACTACAACATTAAGTAAAACTATAGGTGCATTTTAAATACTGCTTTGGCAAGAAAAATCTTCATTACATGTAGGTGACTATTTGCTTTACTAAAAATTAATAACCTTTGCAGTGAGAAAGGAAAATGCCTGTGCATTGGAAGAAGTTTACAAATACGTACCCTTGCATTGAGATTGGAAAACTTCACACCAAATCAAATGAAATACAAAAAAGTAAGATTTCAAGTCAACATATATGAAAACAAGACTCTGTAATTATATGTCATGAGTTGTAAAAGACTGTGGTTTTTATTTAAAGAAAACTGTACAGACTATTAAAAAAGACACTAATAGAAGTTATGAAGCTACTTTTTTCATAGTTTCTTTCTTTCTACCCAATTTCTTTCACTACCAAGAACATCCCTGAGTCATAATAAATCATCTGTTAAGTCCTTAATCACAGCTTTCCATCTAGTCTTCTAATGGAAAGTAGCAAGACCAACACCCACTGGAACACTTTGTGAGATGATGTGGACTCTCTAATGTCACAGTTTTGAGCTGAAGAACATGTACTGTCCTTGCAGCTGCAAAGAAGAAATCAACTTCCCTTTCCCTAGGATATAACTTGAAAAATGAAGCCAAAACAAATCATAGGGATTATGAGAATCAGTTTGGTAGCAACAGTGGAAGTTAGTAACACAGTGAAACTGGTCAGGATGTGTAGGACAATAATGAAATATCTAATGGGAGCAGAAGGTCTGTTCAAGCATGTTGGTTTATTTTGCATCTTGCCAGGTAAAATGTTGGGCTCTTGCTCAGTTTGTCATGCTTAACCTTGGCTGGTATTTTTTTTCTTCTTTTTTTCTTTTTTTTTTTTTTTTTGTTTTGGGTGGACCAGAAGGAAAATGTAACATGACCATATTTAAATGAAGTCTTCTAGAATTCACTGAGTGAGATGCACTGCATAAATTCAAAAATTCTGAAGACGAGCTTATACAGCCTATGCCCAGGAGCCAGTCTGTTTGTAGGGTGGCAGAGTAGATGATGCGCTGTAAGACCACATCTCAGCTTTTCCTGTAGAAAGTGACCATGCTCTAGGACAAAAGCTGTTGCCTGCAGTGATCCCAAAGGAGAAGTGTGACATGTTTCCCTGAAGCAGTCTGGTCAGACATGTTTGTTCCGCAGTGTTCTTATACACTGCTGTTCACTGGAAGGCACTTTTACCATCATATATCCTAGTGAATACCTTAAGGAGCTAGGGTAATCAAGATAGCTAAAATTCTCTGCAGAAAAATCTACTAAATCATCTGGCAAGCAGGGCTTAGTTGCTTTTTGCTTACAATAAAACTACATTTTAGTCAGATAAGACTAAAACAAAGTACAAAATAAAAACGTTTCACACTATCCAGAAGAGGCAACATATTTATCAGTATGTATAAAACAGAGAAAGACAAGAAGGACAGCAACACAAGCAGATGTTTTTCTCCTGGGTTTGTAAGTTAAGTCAGCTCAGTAAGCAGCTGAACCAGCAGCACAGAGGGAGTAGCCCCTATACAGACAGAGAAGAAAAGAGCAAGAGTTCCCCTTTGCAGTGCAGCAGATCTGCTTGCTCATCTTCTGTTAAAACTAGTTGACTTGCATAGACTGTACTGATAGAAATTCTGTCTTCCTGCATAACTTACGTTTCAGGTGGTATCCATTAGCAAGTACACTTTGTGAAGCTTGAGTAACCATTTCCCCATTATATTTGTCTGGATGTACTAGAGGAACTAGTATTTCTTCCATAAAGCCTATTTATTTCCTCTTTATTGTAATGATATTCTATCTTTCTTCTTAATTTGGAAAAAAAATCATTTGACTTCTCTGTATATTTAAAAAACACTTTGCTAGATGGGGCAAGGTTTGTAAGTAAAGGTAATTTCTTTTTGACAGGTACGTGATATAGCTAGAAAAATCAGGCAAGCTTATGGGCACATAAGCACTTTTCTAACATCTAAGTATCTTTTTCTGTATTTGACTTGGTAATTGACATCTTTTTATCTCAACAAGCATAAAATTCTCCATATCCCACTCCTCTTTGGTTATTTATTTAATGTCTCAAAAAACCCCATGGCACTGTGCTTTCATTCTGCATTCATCTGTGGGTTATTATAGAAATTAATGTATCTTATTACTGGCACTTCATTAAGCAAAACCCTCATCATAGACCTGACTGGAGCTATTATTTAGAGGTGACATCTTTTCTAAAGTGTACACTAGGAAGTAGGGGGATCTGTCGGTGCTTAACCTACTGAGCCCAAAATATTTTGCTCAGCTGGTTATAGATACAGTTACCTCCATGTCTATCATTCCATGTGCGTATTCCCCTATCTACTGATACGTGGCCACTGTGGTGGTGCAGCCCCACCCCCCACCCCTTGACCACTTGGTATTTGGTGCGATTCCCCATCCCTGGGCCGCATACCAACCTAGGAGACGTCAGGCGTGAATTGCAAGAGATAAAAGACCAGAGCGTTAAGGCACTCCCTTAACGCGCCTGGCTTTTGTTTCCCCTATCACTTGGGAGCATCAGTCCCTGACAGCCCAGTATATCTGTACCTGGCTCATGGCTCAAAGGGAGTTGGTACCAGAACTTGCAAATCCAGCAAGTTTTAGGCTTGCACAGCTGGGGGAAAGTACCAGAATAATCCATCATCCGAGTTGGGCCAGAGTGGAAAAATACCTGACGAAAGTCAATTATCTCAGATCCTGTAAGTAGCGATTCTAGTGCAGACCCTTTGAGCTCTTCTGGATCACAGCAGGCTGTGGCCAGTACCTCCCCTGAGTCAGGACACTGTCTCAGGCGAATTTCATGAAGGCTGAAGACCAGGGTGAGACAATCCTCTTGAGCCTCAATTACTGCCCNTGTCAGCCCAGACTGTTTATTAGCCATATGATTTCGTACTGAAAGTGGCAAGATTTAGTTTATTTTTCACTCTATAAGATGCAGTGAATACTTATCTGCCAATGTATGGAAATGAAACTAATTTTCACTCTTTCTAGTAGTAAGTTGTGCTTACTGGTGTTATTTGCTCTTTGATGTAATTATATTAATGATTTCACCAATTTTGTTCTGTGTTCTGCAAAGTGAGGGGTCAGTTTGCTTTTGTTTTGATCCAGATTTTCTGGGTTGACAGGATACCTAGTGGCAGCTTTTGGAATTTGTATGCAGAGTGTAGGAGTGATGAAGTTGAATAAGTAGCCCGTATCTGAAAAGTAACGTGGTGCTGACATGGAATTTAAAATAGAACTCTACATGAGCTCTCTAGATGCTGTCATCCTGCAGCTGCTGTGTACCAATATACCACCTGGTGGTGCTGAAAATGCTAAGAAAATACCGGAGGGAAGGCAATACTATTTAATTTTTCAGTGCTTGATCTAATAGCTGGACAGAATTCTCCTGAGTGCCACAGGAAAAGACAAACTTAGTCTGCTCAGTATAGGTATCAACTTTGCTGGATCTAAATCCCTGAAATGGGCTTGATCCATCTCTCTGAAAAGTCAGATCTATTTTGCTCTGCTTGTGTTTTTATTGTCAGAGTTACTACTAGCCAATCATTCTGCAACTGGTCTAACTAATCTGAGAGTTGCAGGTTTATGTCATAAATTATGTTTGTATAGAAATTCTGTGTTATTGTTCTCAATTCAACAAATAAAGAGAAGAGAGTTTTCTAACTGGATAATCAGTTGTGTTTCTAAGACCCACAAAGAACAAGATGAATTATTTTATGTACAGTCTATATAAAAGGATTTTTTTGTAGATGATATAACATGGTCACAAAATAACTTAAAATCATGTGTTTATACTGTGCATGCAAAGTATGTTCTTATGTGATGATATATTCGGAAAAAGAATAGAATTTGGAGATGTTCTTACTATAGCACTTACTCCTAAAGTGCTTTGATGACAAATTCATTTGACTAGGTGCAGTTATGCAGACCCACTGAGGTAATGTATGATTTTTACAGATTATTTTACAGCATACTGAATGCACACATTATTAATTAATTACCTTATTTAAAAGTAAATGTTCAGGCATTCAGATTCTTACCTTGTTTCATAAATAACACCTGTGGGTATGTCTGTAACACTCATCAGTAATGACTGAAAAAGATCTTTGTTATTATTGGACTCTTTTTACTACCGATAAATAAAATAAATATCACTCTCTAAATGTAGGGAGGGAGTAAAGTGTGGGATGGCTTGAATATCTGTTAAACTTACTGATAGATTACTGAAAAAAATTAATTGTAAGCATTCTCAGTATAACTGGTTACATGAAAAAAAATCTATTTAAACAAACAAAAAGGTATAATTAATTTGACAAATGTTGAATTTTCAGATTTGTAAAAATAAATAGATAATTCAGAATACGGTGAAGATGGATGAATTAAACTCTTTTAAGCAAGTCCCACTTTTATGATGAGATTATCTGAAGGGAACTGGTAACACTGTGATCTATCAAAACGCCTAGTCTCTGATTTTTATACAATACATAATATCAGGTGTAAAAGGTAGTCTGGAAATATCCTGAATAAGAAAGTAATTAAAAGCTCCATCATGGTTCAAACTGTGTAGAAAGATGGAGAACAAAATAAGAAGGCTTAAATTTGACATCTCTGTGTATGTGACAGCAACCAATACCAGTGAGAGACAAAGCAGGTAGCCTATTCTTGAAATATTCTTTTAATAGTTAACCCAAACAGAATATGTTAACTCAGCATGTCTTATGTATTTCTTACTGTGAACTGGTTTCTTAAAGAAACAGTAGGAAAAACATAGATTGGGTAATATATATTGAATGCAAATAATAATAACTTTGCTAGTGAGTTGTAGAGGAGAAAATTCTGGCCTCATCAGAGTGGATGCTGTTGAGGATCTGGGAAAAAACTTTGTGCCTTCTGATAGTCTGGAATTATAACTGGACAGAGAAATTAGAATTTGCTGGGTCAGGTTGTTAAATTAATGCAAGCTGTCTCTAGTCTGGAAAGCTAGTTCTACATGCTGAACAGTTCCTGATACTGTAAGTGATTACAGAGAAACCAAACAGTACTTGCAAACAAGCTTGAAGTAAAAACTGGTGTGGATAAAGTTGTTTGAAAACAAACTTCCGTGCCATGGATGCTGGTAAATGTAGAGGTGTGTATTATTTAAATTTGGTTTGCTATTCACTAAATTAAAACAAAAACACTTAAGCCAGAAGCAGCCTGGACCTGTAGCTGCAACCATGGAGGTGTTACCCTGTCCAAGAATATTGTTTTCAATGAACAGTTGCAGGTTGCAGTGGAATGTCAGTTTTGAGCATATTTAAGTGTTCTTGCAGCTTGCATGTGGAGAAAGGGAGAACCAAGGTTCTTGGACCACATAAAGGGAGGGAGAGAGAGAGGTCCTTTGGGTCCTAGGGTCCTTGAAGTGTGCAACACATTCACAGTCCCAGTAATCTGCCTGGGGCTTCCGCCTTGAGCTTCTGCTGCTTTTCTTTGGTCTGTTTAATTCTGTTTTCTAACTCGCTTATAAGGATGTACTTCTACCACAAGCAGCAACGGCCATCAGTGAGTTGTCCTTGGGCCTCTATTTTCCAACTTGTTTGTATTTTCAAGGCCTTTGCTATCATCTGATGCTTGAACTCCACATCATAGGAAGATGTACCTGGTATCAAGTGCCAGTTTGCACAAGAAGTTCTCGTAATAAGTTGGTAACAAGCCTAACAAGCCAGGACTGAAGAGAGCAAATTTAGCAGATGGAAAAGTTAGCCTAAGGTCTGTGGCATGTTGTGATCAATAGCAATACTATTTTTAATGGGCAAAAGCACTTACTATTTTTTTTAGATTACTACTCAAGTAGTGTATTAGACCTCTACGACATGCTTGGTTTTCAGTGATTCCTCAGTATCAGCAGTTAAGGTAAAAGCAAGGTCGTTACGTATTACAGGTTTATAGTTCTACTACAGAGTAGAATTGATCCACTCTCCTTCTATAAATTTTTCATGGGCTATTCCATATTCATATCTTTTTTCTTCAAGGAATTATTTTTCAGGATTTCTTTGAGAGGGTGTATTGACACTTTAAAACCTGCGAAAACACTGCACTCGGTTTCTGTAAAGTATGGTTTGGCGATGTCATGCTTCAGTGTTGGAATGATGATGGTTGAATGGAACATCACAAAATAAGTCAGTATTTATTTTAACATTTAACTTTCTTGGGTACAGTTCAGGGGGCCGTGCTACTGTAAAGGCTGAGTCAGCTTATTTTTACACAAGCAGTTAAAGTGTTTTTTATCTATTTACAGCAACTCTGAATATCCATACAACAAAGTAGATACTTATTGGTAGATGAAATAATTTGTACCAAAGACAAAGGGATCCTGCCTTTTGAAGTGGCTAATACTTTTCTCTACAACTTCTCCTTCTTTCAGTACTAATCAAATAACAACTACATGTGCATGTGAATTTCTGTATTGTGTATTCCGTTACAGTGACAGTCCAAAATGATAGATCGATAACATTTATTTACTTCACTTTACTTCGCTTTACTTTACTTTACTTTACTTTACTTTTATTTACTTTTATTTACTTTTATTTTATTTTATTTTATTTTATTTTATATTATTTTATTTTATTTTATTTTATTTTATTTTATTTTATTTTATTTTTAGTTGGTTTAGTTTGACTTGATTTTATTTTGTTTGTTTTTGCTTTGTTTTGCTTTATTTATTTATTCTTCCATTTTATTTCAATTGTTATTGTTGAATCTTGTTAAGTCATAGACAAAGCATGTTTTCTTCTGTATCCTGGGGTTATAGGAACCATGATGTGGGTGTAGAAACTAGACTAATCAGTGTTGCGAAAATAAATAAGTATAGTTTTTTCTTTTTGTGAGAAAATATTAAGCCTACTGATTCAAAGCTTTAGTTGTGTCTACAACACTTAAAGGTATTTCAAAGTAAATATATGCAGCCTTAGTAAAATAAAATCACAAGCAAACAATCCATTAGAGATACATGACAGCACACTTCACTGTACAAGAAACAGCATTATCTGCTCAACTCCTTACATAGGAAATGATTAACTGCCCTTGGTTAAAGAAAAGACTATTCCTGTGGAACAATTTTGCAAAGGCCAACATCATAAAAAGATGGATATTCATTTAACATTACCATTATTCATTGATAATATGTAAAAAATGCCTCTTATGTCAAATGATATCTGTAATTTCATATTTTACAAAAGGATACAGCTGAATTACTCACAGCTTTTAATATGTCAGGTCTTAACAATGTATTTTTTCAAGTGTTTCTGTTGAAGATTAAGAATCTAAACAGGTTAGTTCTTCCCAACTTCTATTAAAACAATCCCTAAGTCACAAAGCAAAATCAAATGAACATTAGTGTTATTGTTGTGTGTTCCTTGCAAAATTGTTAAAATTTATGGCTTTTAAAATATGTTCATAAATTCATATGGCTAATGTTGTGGAAGTATAGTGTTCTTCAGAGTTTGTTAATTTGAAATGTGAAAAGCCGAACGTGTGTGTCATCCCTAAAGACCACAAGCTGGAGCCTGTGGACTTCATCCCTGATGCTCAGTACCATGAAAGAAATCTTTTAATACAATTTCCCTCTTAGTGAAGTGGAACTAGTTCAAGGGGCCTGGGGGAGAGGAGTGCTCCTTTATTCCTTTAAACAAGTAATTTTGCAAACATAGTTTTATTTTATATGTGTTAGTAGGTCTAAATAATTTGAAATCAGAGCTGTTCTTACAGATATGTCTACGTAACAGCTGCCTTAATGGCCAGCCCCAAGAAGTAAATTCAACGGCCATGCTCTTTTAATTTTGAAGTTCTTCATAGCATTAGCTGAACACAGAAGTACTTGAGGGATGAGAAGCAGAAAGGTTGAAGGGATCAACTGAGGGTCAGTTGTGATTTAATACTGTAATAGTGCATGAACTGAGCAGAACCATGCAGGGCAGCATGCTTGGTGCTGTTTTCTGCATATGAATAAACCTGGATATTTATTAGCTACAATATTTAAATGTTGAGCATTGTTTGTTGTGTATCCTGGCTATATGACTCCAAACTCTGTCCAGTTCCCCTACTTCTGTTTCTCTATCTTTCTTTCTTTGTTGCTTTCACTATGCCAATAATGCCATCCTTTATCATTCTACTTATGTTCTTTACCTATAAACATTTTCTGGTTTGGGTTTTTTTCCCCTTTCTCTCGGAGTCGTCAACAAATTTCTTTAATACCATGGCAGTTTTGGACAGATATGGAAACTAGGAAGAGGTACTAATACTATGTGTAACCAGGGAATATTTTTTTTTTTTTTTGGTAAGACACAGATAGAGATAGGCCTCAAAGGTATTAAACATGAAATTCCATTTATTAACTACAGGCTTTTAAAAATTTGGAACTCAGTTGATTTAGAGAGCTGTAAATATAAGCCGATTGGTTGACTTTTCCACCATCAGTTTTCTCTTACTGATAATGCGTGTGCCCTGTGTGGAAGTTTCATTTGAACTTCCATAAGCTTTTGGTGACTTTGTTCCATTACACAGTATGTCTTAATACCCTAGTGCTAGGGCAGTATCACTTCTCTATGTAACCCAGGAGTAGCAAGCAGGTTGCTTCTGAGGACAGCACCCGATCTATTTTAAGTTACGTTAGTCAAAGCTTATGCTACAATTCACACATTATTAAAAATTGTTACAATATTAAATTCTCCCAATTCTTTGGTAACAGAATTAGATATTTAAATTACTTCTGAAGAAGTGGGAGTTCACTTAAACCCTTTGTCATGTCAAAGATTTCCTGAAGGAAATTTAATTTGCAAGGGTTTCTGTTATCCACAAATCCTGTGAAAAGGCATCATTTGTTTCCAAGCAATTGCTGTGATTATCGTGAATTCATTAATAAAAATAGTTAACAGTCATTCAAGGGTTCTGAAGCTAAAGTAACTTTGCCACATATTTGGCAAAAAGTAGCAATGACAAATATGATGATGGCGTCTATGTAGTTGGACAAAACTACTTCAGAAGGATGGAAATTCTGCCACTTGAAATTTAGGCAGAACAAGGTAGCTTATCCATGAAATTCCAATTTTCTCATCTTGCATGCCAACATGATGATACAGCCTTTTATGTAATTGTGAATAGTTAAATAATTTTGGCTAAAACTTTCTCTGAAACTCACCTGAGATAGGTAATTTCTGTGAAAATCTTCACCACAGAGGCTGGAGTACTAACTTGGCCCGGTAACATGCACCTGAAAATAGTTTCTTAGAATGGGAAATACTTTATAGGCTTAATAACCAATCATGTTGAAAACTTTATTGATAATAACTTTGCACTATATTTTGGCTTCAAAAATAGGTCTTGGAAAAAGGATCCTGTAGAGGGATGCTGTCCTGGTTTGAGGTAAATCAGAACCCATTTTCTGTTCGGTAATTTTAGTTTTTAGCTGAGCCTCTTCCAACTAACTGAACTCCGTGAAACTCTCTGAAATTAACAGCATGTTAGACACTATGTTCTCAGAGTGATAAGACCTGATTATTTGTAATTTATGCCAAGGAACGATATGCAGAGAGGATCTTGCTTATAATTATTGCTATAACAACCAAGGTCAGCTAACTTTGCTATTTGCCCCTGTCGTGGTTTGGGCCAGATTGGCCCCATC
>VYXH01007792.1:233-18573 GCA_013397275.1 Burhinus bistriatus
CCTCCCGCGCCCGGCTGTCCTTCCCCGCCGCCGAGGGCGGGAGGTGGCACGGAGGCAGGGGGGGCGGGGGGGATTGAGCTCAGCTCGCCCTGCTGCCTCGGGGCTCTGGCGCCCCGGAAATGGCAGGGTCAGGCAGAACGCCGGGCCACAAGCACCCTGGCCCCAAGGAGACCTGGCACAGGCCGCCCGAGGTGCAGAGAAGGGGGCTCTTCCCATTATCCTGCCCTGGCCGGACACAGGAGAGGGGAGAGAGATGGGAGGGTTCAGCCCGCTGATGTTTCTTAAGCGTCTATCAGGAATTTCCGAGTGTAACCTTTGCTCTGGGTTTTTATTACTTGCCCCTTCGGACCAGGGGAGAGGGCGTGCTGCAGCCTGCACACAGCTGCGGGCTGGGTCTGCACCTCTGGAGGTGGTGCCAAGGTCCCCGGCGGCTCAGGAGCCGGTGCTGCTCAGCCGCTGGAGCACTTGACTGTCAGTTGCTCGGTGTTCCCTTCTCCAGCTCCTCATCTTCCTCCTCCGACCAGCTCAAGCTGTCATCCGAGTCCTCCCCATGCTCTGCCCTGGGCTCCTCTGTGTTGGCAGCCTCCTTCTCCTGCTCACCATGGCAGTGCAACCTGCTCTGGGGGAGCTCCAGCCTGGCCCAGGAGCCAGGGCTGGCTTTGCAAAGCACGATCTCCACCTTGGAAGGGACCATGCTCACAAAGCTCTTCTGTATTTCGATGACCTAGAGAGAGGGAAAAGTGCAGGGTGCTGGGCAGGGGAGGGCCGGCAGCACACACTCACCCTTCCCCTTACCGGCAGAGGCTTGCCAGCAGAGAAGAGAGGAGAGATCTCTTCTCGTGTGCCAGGAGAGAGCGCAGGGTGAAACCTGGGCTCCAGCTGAGCTTCACAGTGTTAGGTCTAAGGAACGAGGCAGTGCTGGTGCAGAGCTTCAGGAGAGCTCGGCTAGTTGCAGCCTTCTCCCCAGGGCAGCGAGCTGCACTGAGGCACAGGCGTACCCACACCCAGCAGCACACTCTGCTGCCCGTGGGCGCAGGCAGCATGCACCAGGAATAAAGGCAAGAAACGCACATGCCAGTTCGAGTCTCATTGCTCCTCCCCAGCTGGAAGGCAGCTGCAAAAGCAGAGAGCGAGTGTCTCAGCAGGATTGTAGGGGGATACAGGAACCTGCTGGCCCAAAGACCCTTTGGGGCAGTCTGGGACCAAAACCAGAACACCTCCGGAGCCAGCAGCAACACCCAGCTCTGGTCTTAGTCTGGGATCGATTGGTGCTGCCACCAGTAGCCTCCGAAACAGCCCTCCTCACAACTCCTAAGGCATTTCCTAGCAGAGATGGCTATAAATGCCGGCACCTGGGCAACCTGTCTCCCAGATGATCCCAACAAGAGCAAGCCAGCACTGTGGCAGCATTTAAAAGAGAGTAGCCAGGGTGCCTCAGGTAGTGCAGAACAGTCAGACAGGCACCAAGCCCAGGCAGAGTCCTGGCGTGGCTCCCAGGGGGTGCTACCGCTATAGGATCAATAGAGAAAAACCTGATTTCATCATCAGCCTTTGCTGCTGTAGAAAACTGGAGCTCAGGAGATAAACGGGTCCTCTCTGCTGCTGCAGCCATGGTGGACCTGTGTTCTCCACAAGGCTTGGAGAGTTGGCAACGAATCGCACCGACAGAGGGACTATGAAATGGCTGTTTGTTCCACAGATGTACCACCCAGGGAAGAGATGGCATCCTAGGGGCTGCAGCATTTCTATTTGATTTCTTCTCTAATAGAGTCGGTCTGCCTTGTGCTCCATGCATAGGAAGGACTGTGCAGAAATTGCAGCAACAACCATTTTGCTGCTTTTTCAAAAGTCTGAGAATCCTGACTATGCAGAGAGTAATTTTCCTTCCTGGGAGCCTGTGTTTGGGGCTGCAAACGCTTCTCCCAGAGCACAGGCTGCCTCGCAGTATTGCAGCGTGGCTCCACGCAGACTACTGGAACAGGGAAATCAAAGTAAACAGGATCTTACCCCCCAGAGATCCAGTTCTGCCTGGAAAATCTTACTCCCTTCAAAGATGACATGAACTTCAAGCTGAAAGACCAACAGAAAATGACCTGAGTGGGTAGCACAGCACTGCCAGTGCTCTTCCCCCAGACAGCGCGACTGCCTTCCAACACTGTAACACATCCCACATCCAGGCTCCAGTGTAACGCTCTGGCGATCCCCTCAGCACCTGGGAGCATTTCATCCCCTTCAGAGCATGCCTGGTTCACGTCTGCCACCAGTCAAGGGGTTCAAGGCCAGCAAAGCCACCTGCTGAGGCTGAAAGACACCAAGCCAGGGTGGCCAGGCAGATGCTGCTGCAGCAGTGAAGCCACCGGGCTCTCAGCTTGGGGATGGCAGGTTGGCAGTGCCAACTCTGGCTGCAGCAACAGACCAAACAGGCCATCAAAAAGTGCCAGGCACTGGGCTGGCTCCTGGCTGTTGGCTCATCAAAATCAGGTGCCATGAAAGCCCGCATCCCCAGCCCAGCTCTGCCGGCCCCACTCACCATGGTGCGGTTGGCTTTCACACTGCTGAGGGCAGGCAGGGGGTTCTTGGCGTAGACTGTCACCACCACCCGGCTGCTGGTCTGGTGCCAATCCTGCCGGCACGACACTGCCTTCTTGTCCTGCCCGGGAGAGAGACCCTGATATCACCACATAGTGTCCAGCCCAAGCACACCTCAAACAGAGGGGATGTCCGTGCCAGAAGATGTTCCTTTGCACAACTCCTTCACAGAGCACTGGCTGAGGTCGGCATCAGCTAAGCAGGATCAAACCCTGCTTTTCATGCAGGTTTTTGAGGGGAGGTGATTCATGCAAAGGTGGGCAGCCCCTGCCAGGTTGTCCCATGCAACATGGGGCATCTGTGCTGTGCTTGGGGGGTTGCTCCAGAAGGACATCTTAAGACCCGAGACATCCCTTTCTCGTTCCAGAGCCATTCTGCTGTGCCCAAGCTCATAGGCACTGTGCACAGTCAGGAAACTGAGTCTGGAGGGCGGTGCAGGGGCTGTTGCTGGACATGGATCATACCACCACTCTAAATTTGGGAGATAGATGAGCTCCAACTGGCCACGTTTCAACTTTCTCCGACAGGACCCCTGCCTCATCCGTGCC
The DNA here is from genome assembly GCA_013397275.1 of Burhinus bistriatus. Lineage (NCBI taxonomy): Eukaryota > Metazoa > Chordata > Aves > Charadriiformes > Burhinidae > Burhinus > Burhinus bistriatus. The sequence goes on from VYXH01007792.1 coordinate 3,371, forward strand.
ACAGGCAGCTTTGGCCCCAGCAGGTATTTCTAAGCATCACCAGGAGACAGACCACCCGCAGCCTTCAGCATTGCCAGCCAAAGAAATGCACCGGGGAGGAATCCCAGCCTCAAAGTCAGGTGACAATTAACACAAAGCATCTGCATCACAACATCACAGTTCATTCACTGCAGCCTCCTTTACATCCACTGTAAGTTTTCTGCTCCAGGACAAAGAACTGTACTCGGCACTGGTGAGGCTCCACCTCAAATACTGTGTTCAGTTTTGGGTCCCTCACTATAAGAAAGACATTGAGGTGCTGGAGCAAGTCCAGAGAAGGGCCACAGAGCTGGTGAGGGGTCTGGAGCACAAGTCTTCTGAGGAGCGGCTGAGGGAACTGGGGTTGTTCAGCCTGGAGAAAAGGAGGCTGAGGGGAGACCTCGCTCTCTACAGCTACCTGAGAGGAGGGTGTAGTGGGGGGTGGTGTGTCAGTCTCGTCTCCCAAGTAACAAGCAATAGGACAAGAGGAAAGGGCCTCAAGTTGCTTCAGGGGAGGTTTAGATTGGATATTAGGAAAAAATTATTCACTGAAAGGATTGTCAAGCATTGGAACAGGCTGCCCAGGGGAGTGGTGGAGTCGCCATCCCTGGAGGTATTTAAAGGACGGGTAGACGTGGTGCTGAGGGACATGGGTTAGTGGTGGGGTTGGCAGTGTTAGGTTAATAGTTGGACTTGATGATCTTAAAGGTCCCTTCCAACCTAGACGATTCTATGATGCCACATACACATACACACACACACACACACAAAATATTGGGAACTGGGATCTTCTCCCAGTTGCCCTGCCGCAACACCATGTTGCTATGTAGATGAGGTCCCTCCTGGGAAGCAGTTGCAGAGGGAAAGCTTCATTAAAACCAAATTCAGACATCTGCAGTCATCTGTCAAAACTTTTGGGGTTTTTTTTGCAGGGCTTTTCCCGTGCTCAGCTGCCTGTCCCTGTGTGGCAGCCTGCAGCACTGGCTACGCCGTGCCTGTGGCCGGCTCCTGCCTCGTTCAGCTTCCTATTGCACATCTGCCCATTGGGCATGAGAGTTGACATGTTTTGTGAATGCAGAAGCAGCATTTTAAACAGCAGATGGGTGAAGATTAAGCATTCAAACCCTGCGCAGACATCTGTCAGCAATTATGAAAATTAAGAGAATTAAATGCAGAAACCTGTGTGATTGCAGAGCAAGGGAAGGAGCGCTCCTTGGGTGCCAGTAATGATACTTTGCTCATGCGAATCACCCCCGCTGAGAGCCCCCTTACCCCCTTTCCTGTCCAGCAGTGCCGCCCGCTGCTGCAGCCCGGCTGCTCCAGGAAGGTGCTGAAGTCTGGTGTTTTGACTCCACAGCAGCTCCAGTACTTCATCCTGGGGAGAGTGGGGTGACCTGAGCAGGGAGCGCCTGCGGGAGCAGGAGGGGGGACCACAGCAGTCTCTGGGGTGGTGGAGGAGAGGGGCTGAGAACCAGCAGCTCCCCCTGTCCGCCTGTCAGCCGGTGGGGTGTCACGACTGCACTGGCCGTGCTGCTGAAGCCACACAACCTTGCAATGCAGCACTGTCAGCCCTCAGCAAGGTCGGTTTGCTCCCCAGTAAAGTGCTGTTTCTTACCCCTCATGGAAGACAGGAACACCAGGATGGAAAGTACAAACCTCTGCGTTGCTCTCTGCGCCCTGGTAAACCTGTGGAGCAAGAAGCAGAGGAAAGTTTTGGCTGTGCCTCTGGCACAGCGCGGCATGGTGCAGCCGGGCATCCGCCCATCGGTGCCCATCCCTGCATAAGACACAGCATGATGCCCAATATCACCCTTTCACTGGGTCCAGTATCTGTGAGGCTATGGGACTATGCCCAGCTGGCAGCCTAGCACCAGTCCCTGCTCCCTGCTGGCAGGGCAGCCACCCTGGCCTTGCCGCAACCGCAGTGTCATCCCTGTGACCCTGGCAGTAGCCCTTCTGTATGCCCTCTCCCAAACACAGCCTGGTCAGCAGCATCGGGACAGTGGGCAAGTTCAGACACCACAGAAACTCACTCCGAGGTATAAGGGGCCATTTGTCCATCCTGTCCTTTCCCCTCCTTCCCAGAGCATGTCAGTCTCATGTCCTCATCCACCTCCTGCCTTTTGCTCCCTGCTCACTCCCCTCTCTGCTGCGGGGCAGGCCTCGAGGCAGGTGGACAGTCCTACACAAGGCGGCCTTAGGCCAAGAAGGAAAGTGGGCTGTGCTGCCTTAATTAAATGCAGGGGGGGATTCTTCCACATATGTTTTATCTATATGCCCCTATCCTGAATATGTTCTATATTTCATTGCAAGCAATTCGCAGCAGTGAAACGCAAATACACCACCGATCCAGGAATCTGGAAGCCTCTTGCAGGAACGTGGCTGGGAGGCAAGAGGCAGCCACTCCAGGGATGGGATGACCAGCAGCGTACGGAGCCGATGGGCACTGCCACCTCCCACCCACCCGACACCCTGCCCCGCACCTGGTGGCAGCTGGGAGACAAGCCCTGGCGCCGGACCAGCGATCCTGCCAGCTACGTAGCACAGACTGTCCAAAGATGGGCCTCTGCTGGGTACTCACCGCTTTGCAGGTTGCGTTCTTGCAGGTGGTGCCAGCTCTCACTGGGATGGCCACCTCCCCTGCAAGAGCAACGCAGCTTCACCCCAGGGCATGCGCTGCACACGCCTGCCCCCAAACCCTCCCTGCAGCCAGCTCCCCAGCTTAGCATGCACGGCCCCTGAGCGCAGTCCACTGCAACGCCCCGCCAAGACACTGCTCTGTGGGTTTGCAGGTGGCTGAGTGTGCGGTACCCACCATCCTGCACTGAACCTGCTGTGCAGCACCCCATGTTGAACTTGCCACATGCAGCCCCACTGCCATCCATTGGCTCGTCACTACCTGCACAACTGCCCTCAGGTGCCTCATCCTTGGAGGACAGGTTCAGTTTCTCCAGTGCCTGCTCCAGAGACCTGGATACTTTAATTGGCAGCAGTTGTCTTGTCTCATCAGAGCTGCGAAACAGCAGCAGCAAAAGCCCAGTGGGTTTTTCTTTCAACTTAAGTGTCATTGCCTCTCCTGAGGAAGCAGCAGGGCAGGACACGTGCAGAAGAAGTGGCACAGTGGGGCGACACTGTCAGCCAAGCCCATCTCACCTTGGTCTTTCCTGCTGCATCTTCTCGGCTGATTTTGGTCCTCGGATGATGAGCTCCTCCACTGGTTTGGCCTTTGGCTTGTCTGAGGTCTCCTCTTGGCTGAAAGGCTTGGGGGGCTTCTCCTTGCTGTGAAACCCCTTTGTGCATCCCTGAGCAGCAGAGGCAAGCCTGACGCCTGCTGTGCCCTCCCTAACATGGCGGCCGCTCCCAAACCCTGCAGATTTCTGTGCTCTGGTGGCTCTGCGTCCTGCAGGGATGGGCTCTGACCCTGCACCAGAGCTGGGGTTGGGTCTGCAGGGATTGCCAGGGATGAGACAGTGTGGCAGCCTCAGCAGAGCCACAGTAGACAGGTCTCAGCTCTGCTGCACCCCAGTCTGGCAGCTGAAGGGCAGCAAGAGTCTCCCCCGCGTCCCTGGGGCCTCTGCTGCCTCCTTCCCTCCCCCAGGCTGCTCAGACATTCACAGCTGTGCTGGTGCTTGCGGCATTTGTGTTCATCCCGCAGGATCCTGATGGGGGACCTCAGCCCCTTCCAGCAGCCTTCTCCGGGAGCAGCTGCCCCACACTTTGGGAGCAGCACCCTCGCTTGCAGGTTCCTTGGAAGCAGATGGGAAATCCCTGACCGGCAGGGCAAAGGGGACAGCCTTGGTGTGGGATGGGGACAGGACAGGGCAGGGCAGGGGCAAGGAGGAGAGGACAGAGGAACAGCGGGTGCATTTGGGCTGGCGGGTCACTCACCTTTATGGAGAGGAACTCAGAAAAGTCTGTCGTGCGTTTCTTGCAACAAGTCCAGCCCTAGCACCGGGAGGTGACAAACTGGTCAGGGGTGGGTGATCCCACCAGGCACAGGGTCCCTCCCTGCAGCTGCAGCCCCAGCTCCTGTGCCACTCACCTTCAGGGCATCGTGGAAGATGGGGACACCTGGGTGATACAGGCAGGAATCTGAAATGGGAAAATTAGGCAGAACCCCTCAGGAGGATCAATCCTGCCCATGAGCCACCCATAACACCCGGCAGCTCCTGAGCCAGCTCTGGCCATGCGGGCTGCCTGTGCTGGGCTCTGCTCAGCCCTGCCGAGGCCTCTGTGGCGGAGGCTGCAGACCAGGAAAGCAACAGGCATTCCCGCTCACCCCGGTGCAAGGCAGATGAGCCCACTTACCCTTGGAGTTGTGCTCCGGATCAAACCTCTGCCCACAGCCCTTGTTGTAGCACAGCGATGCCATAGCTAAGGCGTACTCGTGGCGTCCTTCACTCCTTCCACAAAAATCCTGTCAATCTCATCCCTGTCCGTGATCCCGCCTCTGCTTCCCTGCAGTTTCCAGCCCAGGCACCGGGAGGTGGCTTTGCCTATCTTTGGAGGCAGCTGGAGGAGGTGGCTGGTAACTGGAGAGCAGGCTAAAGATGGACATAGCAGCTCAGCAGCTGACGGGACCTGGCGCCCACGTTATCTCAAGAGGCATTTCTGTCCTGCCCCTGCACCCGGCAGAGGGAATGGGCACTGCGGGGTGACTCTGCACCTGGGCTGGGCAGAGGACTTCCCAGCGCCACCCCACCAGCGTCCAGCATGGAGGCACTGGCACCACACTAACGCTCACACTCATCTCGGGGCAACCTGTGACTCCTCTTGACCAACTGCTCTCAGTTTCTTTAGCTTTTATAGAAGCAGCTGAAACTTTCCTGCAGAAGAAGGGAAGAGACTTCCCAGAGTCCCAGGGCAAAACATGTGCTGATCTCCTCTGGCCCCAAAAGGCATGACCATCTGCTAGCCAAAGGCACCAGCAGACCAAAGCAGTGCATGTGGCCAAGACATCCTTCAATGCAGGGTCTTGTGCAACACAAAGATGAGATCTGTCCCCTGGAAGATCATTGCTGTCACAGAAGAGCACAAAATGTTACATGGGCCCCCCGTACCCAGGAGGGGTTTGCTTGGACTCCCTACTCCCATTCTGGGACCCAAGGGTTTTCCTCTACAAACAGGAAACCTCCTGATATCAAAGGTTTTACTTAGTTCCTACAAGCATCTAAAACAAATATTATTTTCTTTTTGTTGTGCCTGTTTGCAGAGACAGGTGTTTCCTGGGTGCTGCCCTGACCTGCCGGAGCACGCAGCACCCGGAGAGTGTTTCTGCTCAGGAATCAGGTCTGACATAAGCCCTTGGCACTATCAGATGGCACAAAGGGCAGGTCCTGCAGGTAGCAGCTGCCCAGGGAGTCCACTTGGGAGGGGCACCCACAGGGTGGGTGACATAACCCCATCGCTGTCCCGTGATGTTTATTTAACCTAGTTAATCCCCCTATAACAGACTGCAGGATCTGCTGCCACCCCAAGGGAATCTCCAGAGTTAGGATGAACCCTTGCTGAAATTCTGGAGCTCACCAGCCTGATGACTCCAGACTCATTTTACACTGCCCTGCTGCTCCACCTCCAGCTCAGTTCTGCCATCCCCACCTTGAGACGCCAGCAGCAACATCAGGCTTTTCCTTGTCATCTCGTCAGCAAGGAAGACAGCTCCGCTGGAGGGGAGGACACATATCACCATCAGGCCTCTTTATACCTGTGTATAAACCCACATCCAACCCAAAAGCAATGAGGGAAATGTGGGAGCACTGGGAAACTGTCACACCAGCACAGAATCATAGAATGGTTTAGGTTGGAAGGGAACTTAAAGACCATCTAGTTCCAAAACCCCTGCCCTGAGTACCTAGACCACTAGACCAGTCCCGTCTAACCTGGTCTTGAACACCTCCAGGGATGGGGCAGCCACAGCTTCTCTGGGCAACCTGGGCCAGTGTCTCACCACCCTCACAGTCAAGAATTTCTTCCTGAGATCTCATCTAAATCTCCCCTCTTCCAGTTTGAAGCTATTACCCCTCGTCCTATCACGACATGCCCTTGTAAAAAGTCCCTCCTCGGCTTTCCTGTAGGCCCCTTTCAGATACTGGGAGGCTGCTCTAAGGTCTCCCCAGAGCCTTCTCTTCTCCAGGCTGAACAACTCCAACTCTCTCAGCCTGTCCTCACAACAGAGGGGCTCCAGCCCTCGCATCATCTTGGTGGCCTCCTCTGGACCTGCTGCAACAGGTCCATGTCCTTCTTATGTTGGGGGCCCCAGAGCTGGACGCAGTATTCCAGGTGGGGTCTCACCAGAGTGGAGCAGAGGGGCAGAATTCCCTCCCTTGCCCTGCTGGCCACACTGCTGGGGATGCAGCCCAGGATGCGGTTGGTTTTTTGGGCTGCCAGCACACAGTGCTGGCTCATGTTGAGCTTCTCATCCACCAACACCCCCAAGTCCCTCTCCTCAGGGCTGCATGAGCCATGTGGCTTCAAGCTGATGCCTCCCTCGAAGGACTGCAGTGCCTCAAGGTACAATAAACGACCCAATGGTCCCAAAGGTGGGTAAAAAACTGCTGCTGGCACCCAGAGCCTCTGCTCAGGCAGGAGGGATTACTTGGGACCTGGTAAGCCAGGCAGAGCCCTGTGACGGGGAAATCTGTGGTCCTGGGGACTGAGCAGAGCTATAGGGTTTCGGATCCCCTTGTCCTTTCCACGGGCTGTCAGCAAGGCTGCAGCTGTTGCCATCCCTGTGCCAGTGAGAATCTGGAGTTCGGGTTACCTCTCAGGCCTTGGAGAAAACGCCAAGAGGATGCTGTGGCTGACCCGCACGCTGAGGCTTATCACAGAGGGACCAGCAGGCAGCTGGGGGGGCCTCAGCCAAGCAGAGCCCCCCCAGCACCCGAGGAGCAGCAGTGGGCAGCCCAGAGCACGCAGCAGCACTGCTCTGCCCTTGCTTCTCTGCTGCTCTGCTGCAAACATCTGCAGCGAACGAGGACGGTGAGATGCAGTAAATCGGGGTGTCCACAGCTCCTGGCCCAAGGGGAGGCTCCCCAGGGAGGGCAAGGTGAGGGGGCGCAGCCTGGGAGACGGACACGAGACATCCACCATGAAACAGAGATGAGCTCCAGGGGAACTGCTAAGTTGGCCACCAGCACAGTCAAGGCCCTGCTACAGCTGGTGCTTTAAAAGTTAGGAAAAAGAGGCGATGAGGTTCAGGTGAGGGCAAAGAGCGTGCTGGACTGCACATCCACCACGCAGCATCTAGTTTGAAGCCGTGTCTTCTGGCAGTTGCATTTGGGCCACAGGGCTGCATTGCTGAGTCCGGCCCTCCGCTGGGGCAGACCTCCAAGTAAAGCAGAAGTCACCATGCAAGCCAACCAAGCACAGCCAGTTGTGACCAACACCTTTGCAACAGCTTGCAAGGAATAGACCAGCTGGGAATTAAAAATAGAGCCTGTTTGGTTTATGTGCACTTAATTTGATATATAACAGAACAAAAAGGAGGTGGAAAAAAAAGGTCCAAATGATTGTCAAACCCAACTTAATGTGTTTGCCCTTGAACAATCAGGGTCAGTGTAAAACAGCACCCCAGAGCCCTGCGGAGAACATGCTGGATGCCTCCAGGGAGAGAAATGCAGCTCACCCCTGACCCTTTGGTCATTTGGGATGCTCTGTGTAGCCCAGGGTAGCGGAAAGGGAGGGCATTTCCAAAGCATGGAGTAGTTTGAGGCTGGTTAGGAGAATCACAGAATGGCAGGGGTTGGAAGGGACCTTCGNGACCATTAGCCCTCTTGGCCAGAAGGGCACGTTACTGGCTCATGGTCAGCCTGTTGTCAACCAGGACTCCCAGGTCCCTTTCCAGAGAGCTGCTTTCCAGCAGGTCAGCCCCTAACCTGTATTGGTGCATGGGGTTATTCCTCCCCAGGTGCAGGACCCTACACTTGCCCTTGTTGAACTTCATGAGGTTTCTCTCTGCCCAACTCTCCAGCCTGTCCAGGTCACGCTGAATGGCAGCACAGCCTTCCACTGTGTCAGCCACTCCTCCCCTTTTTGTGTCACCAGCAAACTTGCTGAGTGACACATCTGTCCCCTCATCCAGGTCATTGATGAATATGTTGAACAAGACTGGACCCAGTACTGACCCCTCAGGAACACCGCTAGTTACAGTCCTCNCTTTTTGTGTCACCAGCAAACTTGCTGAGTGACACATCTGTCCCCTCATCCAGGTCATTGATGAATATGTTGAACAAGACTGGACCCAGTACTGACCCCTCAGGAACACCGCTAGTTACAGTCCTCCAGCTGGACTCTGTGCCACTGATCACAGCCCTCTGAGCTCTGCCATTCAGCCAGTTCTCAATCCACCTCACTGTCCACTCATCTAACCCACACTGCTTAAGCTCATCTATGAGAATGTTATGGGAGGCTGTGTCAACAACCTTGCTGAAGTCAAGGTAGACAATGTCCAGTGCTCTCCCCTCATCTACCCAGCCAGTCATGCCACCATAGAAGGCTATTAGATTGGTCAAGCATGATTTCTCCGTGGTGAATCCATGTTGACCACTCCCAATAACCTTCTTTTCCTCTACATACTTAGAGATGATGTCCAGGATGTGCTGTTCCATCACCTTTCCAGGGATGGAGGTGAGGCTGACTGGCCTGTAGTTTCCCAGGTCCTCTTTTTTGCCCTTTTTGAAGACTGGCATCCCTGACATACATCTTACTGCTATGTATGCTACACAAAGCTAGTAGGCAGGATTCATGTTTTAGTTATTTGGGAAATAAAATCTTCCCCATAAGAGTATGTGCTGAGCAATTCTACAGCAGAAGTTCTGCCTGGCTGCTCTTCTTCTGACAGTGCTGCTCAGGGGTTATGTACCGGCTGTTGTCCAAGAGGTCTGCACTGATTGTACTCAACAGCTCAGAGAACAGGTTTGAAAAAGACCAGAAAACCATCAGAAATGGGGATGTGGGCAATCCTCATCTCCCCGTTCAAGAACACCACCCTTCCGCAGCTTGGGTTATTACAGGGCTATTGTCCCAACACTCTGGTCTCACTGAAAGCAGCTGCCTAGCTGATGGGGAGTTTCTCCCTGTAGTTCAGGCAGTCTCTTGTTCCCAGGGACAATTTTGTCCCCTCAGAGCTGAGCTGCTAAAGGAGCTCATTTACACCAGTGCTCACTGGGAAAATGCATGCAATGTTCTTCATCAAAAAGGGCTTCAACAGGAAATAGTCCAAAAAGAAGAGTTTGGTCCACTCCTAAGACTGAGTTTTCTTGTCAGTAGCTGGAATCCATAGTGAAAACGTGCTGCCTGAAATAGCCTCAACTGGCGGGAGTGCGGGATTTTACAGGTTTTCCTTTGGAGGGTCCCGTCACCTTAAAGCATGGTCACTATGTTCAAGTTACAACAGGGGAGGTTTAGGATGGTTATTAGGAAAAATTTCTTCACTGAAAGTGTTATCAAGCATTGGAACAGGCTGCCCAGGGAAGGGGTGGAATCACCATCCCTGGATGTATTTAAAAGGCGGGTAGATGTGGTGCTGAGGGACATGGGTTAGTGGTGGGTTTGGCAGTGGTAGGTTGATGGTCCCTTCCAACCTAGACAATTCTGTGAGCTCAGGTGGAGCAGAGTGGCCAGGCTGTAGCAAGGGAAATTGTCCCGAAGGCAGTGTTGTGCCTGGCTGAGCTCTCTGCTTTCTTCCTCTCCTTTTGGCTAGCTCTGGCACTTGGGTGACTCTCCATATAGTCAAGCAGGTACCTGAGCCATGACCAAGACAGAAGAGGGAACGATGGCTTCTTTCAACAAGGCCTCAGGAAATCACATCTTCCTTCTTTCAGCTCCCATGAGTCGCTCACTGGAGAAGTAGTTTAGCGTATTCCACCACTTGTAGCTTTCTAAGATAAATGACAGCTTCTAGTGAGATGCACTGTGCCAGAAAAAAAAAAGGAAATGTTTGTCTACTGCTTTGATGTGACAAAAGTATCCAGGTACCAGTTGGATTTTTCATATTTATCATCGATTCTTGCAAATGCAGTCACTGTTGTTTAAGGGGAAGCTGCATAAAGCAGAGGTTGTAAATTCTGAAGCCCACAAATGACAGGGGTTTAAAGCTAAGGGCAAAGTAATATGAACCAGACTGCTCATCCACCCTTGATCTGATATGAACTGATACTGCATAAGTTCCTTTTAAACAAACTGATCAGGTATGACAGCAAAAGGCAAGGGTGTCTCTTCATGATAGCCAAAATACTTCAGCGGTCTGCAACTACATAACAGCCAGCGATCTGGAAAAGCAGCGCAGAGGAAAGTGTTCCCTTCTGCACAGTGGCTGAACCTCAGCACGTGACAACGGTGCTTGTGCAGAGTCCAGCCTCTGGAGCTGTGCTCACTACCTTATCCCAGCACCGACAGCAAAACCCAAAGTACTTCAGCAGACTCCAGCATATGGGAGTGCTCTGTAGCAAGGCAGCCTTGCTCGCTCCTGTGGTCCTCCTTGCTCCTTAAATGCTTCTGCACCACAAGCAGTCCCTGGGGCTGTTTCCTCCTGCTGCAGCCTCTGGAAACCTTAGAAATGGTTTGATTTACATCTTCCTTACTAGAACCTCAGTCACAGGTTTTCAGTCGCCTCCTTTAAAGCAGATGAGAATAGTTATTCACCCCTAGCATTCACATCAGAGCCTAGTTTCAGTTTTCTTCCTTTGCTGTCACTGGATTTTCAGTTTTCACCTCTGTCCTGGTTTGGGCCAGACTGGCCACAGAGATGAAGGACAGATGCTCTCCCCAACCTCATTCTCCAAGGAGAGCGGGGAGAGAGAGAGAGAGACTTATGAGCTTAGAAGTAACTAAACTACTTTAATGAATTATCAATAATAAAGGAAATAATGAAATATATATACAATATATATAAAACCAGTATCAAGCTCCTGGGATGACAGTCACGTCACCAGCAGGCACTGGGAAAGTCCCAGACTGGACTCAGCGATGGACGGGAACTAACTTCTAGATCTGGGTTCAGGAACACACAGATTGGGATCAAAGGCAGACAAACAGACAGAGCCCTCCTCAGACACCGGCCATTGAAGAAAGAGGGCTGACCGTTTGATCCCTCAGCTTCTATACTGAGCATGAGGCAGATGGGATGGAACACCCTGTTGGTCAGTTTGGGGTCACCTGTCCTGTCCGCTCCTCCCTGCAGGTGTGACCCCTCTACACTTTTCTGCTTCCCACCTTCCAATGGGGCAAATACCAAAGTTGGCTGCCCTTGGCTGTTATAGCACTAAGGAGAGGCAAGAGCCTCTCTGCATCCCATTCCTTGGTATTCACTATAAACCTCAGGCCTCATCAGTCTGGAAGCAGACACTGTCTGAAAAATACACCGTTAGTTTTGGAGAGTGCAGTTAGTTGGAAGAGGCTTAACTGAAAAGTAAAATTACTGAACAGAAAATTGGTTCTGTTTTACCTCAAACCAGGACACACTCCGTACTGGTCTTGTTAGATGGACTTTGAGCAGTGCTAAATCCCTCCTGCCCCCTGAGTTTACACACCCTGTTACTATAATCCTTTTCCCCCTGGGAAAGGCAGTAACCAGACCCATCCTGATCTCACACTTGGACAGGACACAGGCGGCAGCAGAGTAGGGCTGAACGTCAGAGCTCTGCCTTTTCCCCAAGGCAGGGACTTCTCTTTTGACTGCTCAGGCAAGCCAGCTGAGCAACAGGCAGGAGAATGAGAGACAATACAGGCACCTGGGTGCAACTTCACAGTTCCTTCTAATATTTCACACTTTGGAATTAAACAATGTACTTCCCAAACACCCATGGCATTAGTGAATGTCTGCCAGCCACAAGCCACAAGAACAGATGCATCCTCTCCACAGGGCAACAGAAAAGCTAATCAGCATTCTTGCCAACTTGGGATTTTGCAATATTTAGCTATCCTAGCAAAAGTGCCAGGTGAAAAACACGGCCAAACTCTTCATACTGTACCTACAGGTAAGTCACAATCCCCCTGATAATCACCATTTAATACTGTATCACCTCAGCAAGCCAGCTACTAGCACCAATGCTTTCAAATGTGGAAAACAAAACAAAACGAGCAAAAGATACAGAAGCATCAGCTGCAGTCTCTCTTTAATACAGCTTATCAATCATCCCATTCCATTGCAGGCTAATTATAACCTATCAAGTGACAGGGATAAACCAATGAAGCCTCCAGAGTGATTATTTCATCTTTCCCTGCTTAGAGTACCCGCAGGACCAAACACTCATTTTTTTAAGGTTATTGCCTCCATAACATTAGGCATCTGAAAATGTTTTCATCTTCCCTATTAACACCCCAAGTCTGCAAGGCAACTCCTTACGCTCTTCAGCTGTAACTCTTTCTCTCTCCCTCTCCCACCTAAATGACTTCCTAAGCTTCACCGCCCCCTCCTCCTCAGTCTCCAGAGCTTCAATGCAAGAGCACAACTCACAGAAGGCTCCCCTCCGGACAGATTCCCCCATGTATTACACAAGATAAAGCCTTACTGTTGCCACCAACAGTTCAGAATCCTCCGCCTCCCGCCCCAGCACAGGAATTCGGAGCCCTGCAGGAGGGTCTGCGGACCAGCCAGAGGCAATTGCAGCACAGGCAGACAACTTTGTACTGTGCGGCCCAGATGTGAATTGGATGGCGCCCTCCCAGTGCCACACGAACATGTTTTGCGTCTCCCTTCTCTGCATCCACAACACAGAGGCATCCTAGGTGCATCAGGAGCTCCCTTACTGTATTCTGAAATGCTGAACGTCTCAGCCCAACACACAAATAAAACTCTGTGACAAGCAGAACTGTTAGAAATTTCTCAGGGGTTGAACACCCTCTCTATAAAGCTAGGCAAGAACAACTTGTGTGCCATGATCTGAAGCTTGATTTACTCCAATCCATACGTAGACATTTTTATTCAAAAAACAGAAGAGACAACACACCAGATAAAAAAGGCTTAAAATCCACTTTAATAATGCATTCCTGTAACATTCCTCAGACAGACTCAAACTTGTTAGTGGGACAATTACAGCTTGTGTTCAAACAGTTTACACTAAATGAAAAATCTTGTAGTACTTCTACACAAAAGACAGGCAAGGTTAAGATTATACAAACATTTGTTTCGGTTAAATCTTCAGCATGAGATACAGTATCTTTGTCCAACAGATTGTACTTTACTACCAGTAAAAATAAACAGCGATACAACACATTATCAAAAAATCCATTCAAACAAGAGCCTCCCAGCCATTCAGGCTGCACGTGACGGTCAACTACTTTAAAGAAACAGATGGTCCAGATAAAAAGAATAACTACAAGTTAGGAGGGGAAAAAAAAAAAAAGAAACAAAACATAAAAATCTCCCCCAATTCACTACATGATGGATCATTTGGAGCTACATAAATTTACAGAATCATGGGAGCTGCANCTGTATGGCCTGCCAAGATTCCTTTCCTCTTTGGGGCATGTGCAGGGGGTAGCTTAATCCTGTCAGTATCTGCGACGCTTGCTAGGGCCAAAGTCACCCCCTGGATTTCCTCTGTTGAAGGCAGGTGGATTCCCTCCCATTGCTCCGAGGCCTTCCATTGCACCGCCTTGGCCAAAGCGATCTGCAGGTGGTGGTGGAGTCTTGTAATGAGGACAAACACAGAAGAGGCAGGAAGAAAAACAAGGAACAAAGGGCAGTTAAAAGCCATTTGAGTCGATTCAAATTCTACCAGGATTCCACAATTCCAGATGACCTTGCTACAAACCTTCACCCCACCAAAAATATCCCCAAAACTGAGCTGACAGGACCACTGCAGGACCAAGTCTCTTTCCCCATGTAACTTGTAGTCAAGCATACTGGAATACAGCTTGCACCGGCTCACAGACGAGTGCCCTGCTGTGGAGCATGTGAGTAATGCAGTCTGGGAAAGGAGAACTTCACATTTCCACCATATTCCTTCTTCACCCAAACTGAATGCAGATGAGGAGTATATACTGATGCTACAGCCTATCGCAATCTACATGTACATAATACTCCAATTCCAAAATAAGTCTGCAATACTAGTCTTATGCCCTGATCATATCCTGTTATTTCCATTCCTTTGGCTCTCCCCTCTCCCAGCTGGGGCCTCTTCCTTCCAGCAGGGAGGAGACGATCAAAGGACAATTCAGGCTGGGAAGTACCTTAGGAGGTCTCTAGTCCTGCCCAAAACAGAGTTGGCTACCAGGTCAGAGTAGATTAGTCACAGCTTTATCCAGTCAGGTCTTATAAACATGCAAGGCTGAAGACTGCACAACCTCTCTGGGCAACTTGTTCCACTGCCTGAACGTCTTCATGGTGGACGTGGTACTTCCCTTGGGGAAGGTACTGGAAGCAACCACTGGCTCTTCCTTTCCCCCGGACTGGGGTTAAGTGACTATGTAGAGCAGAGCTGCTTTACACCAGGCTCCTGGCTACCATTTATTCTTTGTCCACAGGTTTACAACAATGATAGATATATATGTAATGTGATACATATATGCACATCATAATTGGTATTAGTACTGTAGATGGACTCCATGGCATTGCCTGGTTCTAAAGAACACAGACCCAAACTTCAGTAAAATTGTCAACAGGGAAGTCCCAGGGACTCTCAGTGCTCGCTTGGCTGGCAGTGCAGGAAGGGCACTAGAAGTGACACAGCACTCCTCTGCCTTCCCTACAGATGAACTTTTCCTGTAGGAGACACCACAGGGAAGGGCACTGCGATCACTCCAAACAGCTGGAGCAAACATGCAAAGTNTCACTACATGATGGATCATTTGGAGCTACATAAATTTACAGAATCATGGGAGCTGCAAAGTACCCAGATGCTGCCCTAGTTCCCCAGAGAATTCCCTGTGCTCTTAAACAAGGTACACTACACTAAAAAATGCCAAGACATACTGCAATTTTATCTAATTTAGTCTCAGGACTCCGGCTGCGAATTGGAAGCCTGGAATGGTCAAGGCATTAGGGTCCTTGCCAGATTTTACCGTTACTGAACAACCATGGCAGCCTCCCAGAATCCATTTTTCACATAGAAATTATAGGAATGCACCACATGAAACTTTCTACAACCTTTACTGGTCAGACTGCACTCTCCTTGTCCTAGAGTGGCTTTACCAAAACGGGCCCTAATGAACTATTTTTAATATCCCAGCCCTCCAAATAACTT
>VYXH01007792.1:18639-32104 GCA_013397275.1 Burhinus bistriatus
ACATGTACATAATACTCCAATTCCAAAATAAGTCTGCAATACTAGTCTTATGCCCTGATCATATCCTGTTATTTCCATTCCTTTGGCTCTCCCCTCTCCCAGCTGGGGCCTCTTCCTTCCAGCAGGGAGGAGACGATCAAAGGACAATTCAGGCTGGGAAGTACCTTAGGAGGTCTCTAGTCCTGCCCAAAACAGAGTTGGCTACCAGGTCAGAGTAGATTAGTCACAGCTTTATCCAGTCAGGTCTTATAAACATGCAAGGCTGAAGACTGCACAACCTCTCTGGGCAACTTGTTCCACTGCCTGAACGTCTTCATGGTGGACGTGGTACTTCCCTTGGGGAAGGTACTGGAAGCAACCACTGGCTCTTCCTTTCCCCCGGACTGGGGTTAAGTGACTATGTAGAGCAGAGCTGCTTTACACCAGGCTCCTGGCTACCATTTATTCTTTGTCCACAGGTTTACAACAATGATAGATATATATGTAATGTGATACATATATGCACATCATAATTGGTATTAGTACTGTAGATGGACTCCATGGCATTGCCTGGTTCTAAAGAACACAGACCCAAACTTCAGTAAAATTGTCAACAGGGAAGTCCCAGGGACTCTCAGTGCTCGCTTGGCTGGCAGTGCAGGAAGGGCACTAGAAGTGACACAGCACTCCTCTGCCTTCCCTACAGATGAACTTTTCCTGTAGGAGACACCACAGGGAAGGGCACTGCGATCACTCCAAACAGCTGGAGCAAACATGCAAAGTAACTGCTCCCTACGTGAGTAAAGCACTGGAATATATGGGCCAAGTGATTCCTAAAACCAAGCACATGGCCAGGATAAATAGTTTCCAGAAAGACTATACACATTTCTGGCCAGTAGAGAAACAGCTTATTGCTTTTTGGTCTAAATGCTACTATTTCATCATACTGATCTGAACTCACTTCCCCTTTCCATTCCCCTCTTCATCTTCCCCCTTAATTTCCTTGTGTAGTATGCATTCCCTTAACCTCGGCTGCTCCACTGTCCCTATCACTTAGGTACAAAAGCTTATAGCCAAAAAAAATCTGTTCTTTTTGACAAAAAAAATTCTGTGATGTAGCAGTCACAATAGATCAAGAAGCCGAAGTAGGAAGGTTTGCAGGAAAATTGTTTATTAGACCAATCGATATAAACCGCTAGAGGAAGATGAACTTTTAGGACAAATTTGACTATGACTGCTGCTGTTTCTGCTGCTGACTGGAAGTGCCAACACTGAGAGGATCGATCCTCTGTGTGACAGAGAGGAATGACAGAAACCATGGTCTATTGTAAAGCTCTGCAGTAAAGTTTAAAACTAAATATAAAAATTTTAACAAGACAAATAAGTAAGCATAACCTTTAGTGATTCTTTGCTCTTTACCTCCTAAGCAAATTAGCTGAACTCACTTTAGCATATGTGCTATTACCATGCTCATTTTAGCCTATTAGCATAGGAGATCATTGTTTTTATAACTGGTGGTGGACAGAACACTCCTGAAAGCTTGGCTTTATGTCAGCAAGAATCTACTCTCAGAAGACTCTCATTCAACAAAGTGCTTCCCGTTATGCCACTTAAAAAATAACCATATATTATTGCTAAGATCTTTTTAACAAACGTTTTAGCACTATCTATCCTGAAAGTAAAGTAAGTAGTTACTAGACTTGGCTCAATCTCCTGAAAATTACCAACTAGTATCAAGGAAAGGTTAACTTAGAAAGATTTCAGCAGGAGTGAAGCAACAGGTCTAGGTAGACAAACAAGCTTCAACTTTAGCAGCATAGTGCTTAACAAATGAAAAAACATAATCTGCATTTCAAAGGTGTGCACAAAAAGCAGATGGAGATACATTACCATTCCCATGGCTCCATCAGGTATCATAGCTCCAGGACCAGTTGCAGGAGGCGCAGCAGCTGGGACGTTGGTACCACCCATAGCTCCTCTATTGTTCATGCCAATGGTACCTGGAAAAGAAAACTAAAGAATAGTCCTGGCAGACACAGTGACTGGGGTCTAATCATCATTCCAGAGCCACAAAATACTGCTGAGCTCCCTGCAGTGTTATATTCAGCGACAGTCCTAGTCCATTAACTAGCATTGCACTATTGGGTCAAGACAAACTGATCTTGCATTCCAGGATTATCTGAAACTCCAGCAGGCTCTAACACCACCTTCATTAACCACTAAGCCCCCAATGCCTTTTCACTTGCTCTCGTACCTGTGGCCTGAAACTCTAAATCATGTAGTCAAAATACGGAAATACAGTAAGGAAGATTATTTCCTGGGCTCAAGGTCTAGCTGTACATGTCATACCAGCTTCTGTATCAGTACAAACTTCTGCAGCACACTATAGCTCTCATGGCAACTTCAACCAAGTCTTCTGCTTACTGAACTGAGTCTTTCACAAATGTACAGTACTGCCTCATACACAAATTGTGTTATATTTCCTGTCACATGAACGCTTCCTGTCACTAAACTGGGAGGAGATTACTCTTGACTGAGTTTCTAAATAAGCCAATAAAATAAGACTGCTCAAACAACGTACAGATTTTGTAAAGGAGGAAAGGAACATGCATAGGAACAAAGATGGCCACCTCTTACCTCCCATACCCATCTGTCCCATTCGCATGTCTGGTGGCTCTCTCTGGAAGAAGAGACACTCATTTCAAATGATAAAATTTCAGGCTTTTTAAAAGTGTGATTATACAAATTCTGGGTTCTGGGGTTTAACTACTGAAAACTGTGTAGAGATGTCATTCCCAGGGTAAATTTCAAAAGATCTGAGCTACCTTCACAGGATTAACTGCTGAACAAACATTCTGAAAGACTGTTTTTCACAATCACAGTAAAACATCCAGCAGATTTTACCAAACAGCAGCAGAGATACCTGATATCTGGATGGAAAGATCTGCTGAGCAGCAGCAGCAAGACATTAGATACAATTAGTTTTACTACTTCCTCAGCATAGCTAAGAAGCTTTTCCCGTTGAACAGAATGCAAGCTTACATAAAGATGCAGCACTGGGTCACTTCCATGAAAATACCAGTTAATGAGTTCAATTTCTCTTTTATTAACTGAGCACAGTGGACACACCATAGATCTCCCTCACTGCAAAGCTAGAAGCACCTCCTCACTTTAGTGAGGGAACTACTTTTTCCACAGTGGGAACGGAAGAACAGATTTCACTTCATCTGTAGTCTCAGCGACACTATTTTTCATATGAAGGCACTATTATTTAGAAAAATCAGGAGTTCTGATACACAGGGTAATATTCATATATTTAGGACCTTTTGTTGTGGTTGTGGACCTTTTGGCTTGACATATATTTAGCTATTTTGCTTAAGGGCCAATTTTTTGCTAGGATACATAAACACTTGCCACCCAGTTGCATCAATGCCATTATACCACCTTGATAGCACTACAGCTCCCTCCACAACAGAAAGTTGCTGGGACTGCAAATGAATTACAAGACAGTTCTTTATTGAACTAGAGCTATTGCTATTAGAAGGCAGGTTGCCACACATTTAACATTACAAGAAAATACTTGACCAACTGACTTTGAAGTACAAGCAATTATCACGCCTGCAGCAGTGCCTCAAGTTGGGATCATTTCATCTGAGCATGACTAAGACAGACTGCAGGCTAGGCATATAGCCGGCATACGACCATAACAGGGTTCTGCAGCCATACTTCAGGACAGTACATCTTTGTTACTGTTAGAATAAAATTAGTTAGCGTATATTCTTCTGAACGGCAAGACAGCTAGTGAGGGTCCTACATGAACAGCAGTGGGACAGTAACTGAGGTATTTATATTTTCCAGACTATACTGTATTAAGATTGGAGGGAGTCAATAATTCAGGGCACAATGCACTAAATATGTAGAGTCCCTCAACCAACCAGTTCAGCACTCACAGAAAGCCCTGTGCTGTGGAAGGGCAAAAATCTAATGTCAGTGTCTAGATGTAACGGGAAAGGTAGAAGCACTCATACCGCATCAGCAAAATTCCCTTTAAAGCCTTCCTGCTGGCGTCTCATCATCTCTTCTTGCTGCCTTCTCATTTCTTCTTCACGACGCCTGCGTTCTTCCTCTTGCCTGCAAAGAAAGTCCAAGGATGCTCAGCACAACATACACCAAGCATCTGCATGTTGCAGTGCTGCCTAATGGGTCCTGTTTGGAAACCTACAACTTGAACAACATTATTTTGCTGAGGCTGTAAAATATTAGGTACCTCATGATGAACACAGAACCACGTATGTGCACCAGGACACTTCCAACACTTTCAATTTTAAGGAGTTCATTATAAAACCCAATAGGAGCACACCCACACGTGTGTCTCATGAGGAGCAGCTGAGGGAACTGGGGTTGTCCAGCCTGGAGAAAAGGAGGCTGAAGGGAGACCTTCTCGCTCTCTACAGCTACCTGAAAGGAGGGTGTAGTGGGGGGGTGGTGTCGGTCTCTTCTCCCAAGTAACAAGCGATAGGACAAGAGGAAACGGCCTCAGGATGCACCAGGGGAGGTTTAGATTGAATATTAGGAAAAATTTCTTCACCAAAAGGGTTATCAAGCATTGGAACAGGCTGCCCAGGGAAGGGGTGGAGTCGCCATCCCTGAAGGTATTTAAAAGACGGGTAGACACGGTTTAGTGGTAACTTGGCAGTGCTAGGTTAACGGTTGGACTCAATGATCTTAAAGGTCTCTTCCAACCTAAATGATGCTATGTACACAGCAGCTCCCAAATACATGCTGACTACACACAATATAATGCATACAAGCCAGATAGTTCTCAAGCTCTTCTATTACAAAAGTAGTCTGGAGATCTTCCCAGAGCTTCTCAAAATGACCCTGAGACAATGAAGAGCTGGAATGGAGAGAGAAATCTCTGAGACTAAGTTACCCCTCAAATGAAAAGATAGATGCTAGAATGGGGTTTCCCAACCTGCAGCACTGAAGCCATTAAATTACTGCACAGATTCTGATTTTTCTAGCTGCCTTGGTCAAGGAGCTAAGACACAGAACTGTAAAAAACCACATACTAATCAGTGGAAGAAATTCCTAACTCTTCCATCTTAAACCAACTGTATATTCTCCCTATGAACAAAAAGCCCAAAATAACAGCCATACTTTAGGTAGTAATTAAACTGTCACACTGAACAATTAAGTGCACTGAAGAAGCGTTTCATTCCATAATATTATGGATTCAGAGCATTTTATAACCTGCCCCCTTACCTGAGTTCCAACTGTTTACGTTTTTGTACTTCTTGGTTATGCAATTCCTCCATTCTCCTCAGCTCTTCCTGGCGTCTCATTAAATCTGTAAAAGACAACAGTAAAAAAACCCAAACTCATCTCCCATGCCACCACTTATCAGTTCCCAAACTAGAACCATAACACACACGAGTATACAGTAATAGAGCCTCCAGCAATACAGTAACATCTCTCCATTCATTTGCTGCTACCATGCTTGGTTACAAGTCAAGCAGCTACACCACGGCTCACTTTCAGTGGGCTCTAGCCAGTCTACTGAGCTACCCATCCCTGGATGTTGTGTCAGGATGTTCTGATACTGTGTCTGTCTCTGACTGGTACCTTGCCGCATGAGCATAACTTGGTGCTCATGGCGAGCTGCTTCCATTTCCATTTCGAGCTTCTCTCGAGCTTCCTTGATGTTGCGGTCTACTTGTTCTTGCTGCTGCTTCTCCATTTCTATTAGAGCCTTCCAACGCATGGCATATTCATACTCAAAGCTGCCAGGCTGTGCAAATCGAGGCGGCTGCTCACGCTCCCTGTCAAATAAGGAAGAGCTACTGAATGCTTCAAAAGAGCAAGGAGGAACCAAGAAAAATACATTTGTGTGTCAAATGCAATGGCAGATCCTTTTAACAGTTAGAAATGCATTTCTTAGTGCAACAAATAAGGAACCACTTTGTCTTCTACTTTCTAAAAAATAGCTATCCCCGAGATACCAGCTTGTCTGCTCCTCAGGAATCATCTTATTGAAAGGAGAAACTTAGGCAGAATCCTCCTGCAGGATTAATTCTACATGGAAACTGCGTCCCGTCCTGCTCCATAACAAGCAATGACACTGCTTTCGTAAGATACCAAAAGATTCTGGGCAAAGACATTTACGAATACTTTTGAAAGGAACAGCCTTTGCTCCTGCTGCACATCTTATGGACAGATCCACTCCAGAAACAAACACTGCCCAAACACGTGTGTTTATTTCGCTAATCTCTGCAGCCCCTGCACCTGGAGCAGATGACTATTCCTAATGCAGCCTCCCAGCTCCTGATGTTCTCAACTTCCTTACTTGAAAAATTCATGAGCTCACGTGGTTTACAAACTCCCACTGCTCGGATCACAGGATATGTACTTAGCCTGGAAAGCCTTCAAAGACCATGGCCTTATACCTGGATAGCTCTACAATCTCCTAATGCTATTCACATCATTCCTTAAATTTTCACTGTGGATTCAAATCTGCTTCCTCTACAGACTTTCCATAATACTTGGAGCAAGTAACTTAAGTCTTTGTTTCAGCTTCTCATCTGAGCAAGGGGATCTCACATTACCCCAAACGGACACAATTTTTTTATTCCAACAACTGAATGACTTATGAAAACTATGTGGAGGCTGCCAGTCTTACCCAGCAGTGTGGATCCAAAACCACTGCTTTCTTTCAGCTAACCGTGGCAAGAGAACAGTCTATGCAATTCTCTTTCCAGAGTCAGGTCACATTTACAGAAAAAAGGAGGGCCTTTAACAGCACTGATGAGCCACCCTCCTGACACTGAGCCACTAGTCAATGTCCTTGTCCACAGGTAGTCTCATCTCCTGTCGCATGGCAGGCACTTACTTGTGATATTGCTGGTTTTTGATGACTAGTTTCTCTGGTAGTCCCTCTTCATCATCATACTGATCCATGGGCTCCACAGTGACAGGCCGAGGGAATCTGTAAGGAAAAGATGAGGTGCCTTCAAGGAAATTCAAGAATGAGCACCTGTAGTGTAGGAAAGCATGTGTACTGTATCGAACATATAAAATATTGCTTTTAGCACTGCTCAAAGAAATTCAGAGCAGTTTGCTATCCCAGATAAAGTGACACCAGCATTTTGAACACTTTCTTTCTTTCTAGAATAGGAGCTGAACTGTTAATCAAAATCCTTGTTGAATCCAAACCAAACCTGTACTGAAAGGATACTTGCAGTTACTGGTTCAAATTAGCAGCTCAACTGGAACCTGACATCCTCCAGTAAGATCTACTCAGCATGAAGTCCTGTAGTCCCTGGAGTCTGTTTTTTCTCCCTTTCCTCCCTTGCTACATGGCCAATCATCGGCTGCACAAGTTCTTGTGTGCCTTTTTATAGCTGCCTAAGGTGAGGAGTAACTACACTGGTCCTCACTGGAGGTTGCTGGCTGTCACACTCTCTGGCGAGACCACCATGTGCTATTACTACCAAGCAGCAGCGCTCTGGAAGTGCCTGTTGGGCTCAGTATGAATTTACTCCCCTAAGAAACCCACTGGTGCACTCCACAACACAGACACTGCACATGTGTGCTTCTGTTCTCCTGATTTCTGTGTGCAGAAGAAAGTCTTTAACAGAAGTGTCCCCAATCTCTGAATTAGCTCCCTACTACAGTACTGACACCGCTCATCCTCAGTGCAAAGCAGCATCACAGCTTCTCGTTAACTCTTCAACCCCAGTTGCCAGAGCTGGGGAAATAGAAGAGAAATGATCACACTACGCCAAGCACCAAGTGGTGCCCAGACTCCAGCAGGAAGGCA
The DNA here is from genome assembly GCA_013397275.1 of Burhinus bistriatus. Taxonomy (NCBI): domain Eukaryota; kingdom Metazoa; phylum Chordata; class Aves; order Charadriiformes; family Burhinidae; genus Burhinus; species Burhinus bistriatus. The sequence goes on from VYXH01007792.1 coordinate 26,438, forward strand.
GGATATGAGAGGCTAAAGTCCCTCTCCTCAGCTAAAGACACACAATGTAGCTTTTCACTTCTATGTTACATATTCCATTATTAATAGTCTTATTTTCCAGTGTGAACCAATTCCAATCAGTTTATCTAGCTGTTACCGTCATGAACTAGTACAAACCAGAACAAATTTGATCAAAACCAAACCATAACTAGAAATAAGCAACATACTGGTTTGCTGTCCTAGGTATCTAATACACTGACAGCTACAAAAAGATTGACTATTACCCTCAGGTGCTCTCAGTTATACACTGGAAGCAATTAGTTTTGCATGATCACTTTTAAAAATCTGTTTTCATGGTTCTTTCAGGACATAGACTTCTGAATCAGCAAAAGCTCCCTAACAGCAATCCTCCTGCAGAGCACTACACACTATGCTGGTTATCCCCAAAGAGTGTCAAGGAGAAAAACAGATATTAAAAACAAAAAACAGAACACCTGCTTTTTGAAACTGAATGTGCTTGTGTATGGCTGTGCCATATGTAGGCCTCCAAGAAAAAAAGAGAGGCGAGAAGTACAAAGCTTATAAAATTACTTTAGAAATTCACAATATAGCCCCAATTTCAGGAGTATTCTACTCACAAATTCTAGGTGCATACATACAAAATATAGAGTAATTTTTATTTCCAAGAGATCAAAAATGGCTCCCTCTTAATAGCTAGAGCAACAAGCCGTGCTCTGTGAAATGCATCTAGTCATTTACTTGAGCAAGTTCACATAATTATGCGACAACATGCTTTGCCTTATGGTATTCAAGCACAAGGGAAACAGTTTATTATGGTGAAAACTCCAAACAACCCAATCTATCTGACCAGCTTCTCCGACAGATCCAATGCCCAGGGTGGTAGATTAGCATTCCACCCCCAGCAGTCCATGCTGCAGAGTGGAGTCCCATCCCAAGAGTCGCCTCTGAAGCAACCCAGAGCGCATAATGAACAGACTTGAGCTTCGTTTCCAACAAATTACATGGATAGTCTCTGTAACAGCTCCTGCTTCTTACAGGCTGCTTTAATTGCCCTAAGAAGGCTTTATCAAGAAAGAGTTTCTCAGGAAGTTTTATGCACTTACCCAACTAGCAGCTTCCCAGAAGCAAGTTTTCAGACCTGAGTTTCAGCACAGACTCACTCTTATTGGAACAAAGCTAAGTTCTCCCCTGGGAAATCACCTACCACCTCCTAACCCCATATCTCATCTGTCCCACTCTGGTGTTAAGAAACATTGCTCACAAGCCAATGCCACCCATCAACCTGCACACACGCCAGTATAGCACTTTTCGCTCTCCACACTTACGTAGTTAGCAGGAAAGACCCATCACTACATCTATCCAGGGCTTTCCTAGCAGCAGGCTTCCCTGAGAACTCCACAATGCCTTTCCCAGAGGATCGTCCTCTGTCATCCACAATAACCACAGCCCTTTCCACCTGGCCAAACACTGAGAAGGCTTCCTCCAGGAGCTCATTGGACACAAACTGAGGCAGGTTCCTGACTGTCAGCGATGCACTGTGGCATGCAAAACGCACTCTTAGCTGCTTCCCACGTAGAGGCATGTTGTCTAGTTCCACCTTTGCAATCTCTGCCAGAGTGCGAGTTTCCTGAAGATAAAAAAAGTTATCATTAAAACTCTCAATGCAGTACAGAATCAGCCAGTCACAGTCATAATAGAATCACAAACCTATTTTCCCTCAACAAGTGCTTCACAGAGAGGAACAAATAATCCTCCTACAGTATGGTAAAACGTGTCCTAACAAACGGCAGCTATTCTCTATTATCAATGACTCTAGCTGAATAGGCATGTACAGAGTTTGGTGGGGGTGGGGGGGAAAATGTATTAGACCTAAGCTTAATCCAACAGCCAGTACGAATGAAATGATTGTTATCTATCAGACATAATTATATCAAGGCTACAAAGCATACCTGTTTTTTTTTTTTAAATAAATACATTTAAAAAAATAAAAATCAAGATTAAACTATTAGTTAAGTCTGATAACTGTGAAAGGAAATGCTGATTGTATGACAATCCATGAAAGACATCCTATGCCAGTTTCATGCCTTTCCACTCATTTAAGTCACTACCAAGCAGTTACACCACAGCAAAGGATGCCAGACTTTGGCATGGGAACGCCATGCTCCGTCCACTCACCTTGGGGCTTTCAGAAAGGTCATATATGAGCCAATAAAGTAATGAGAACTACTACTCTATGTTGGTAGCTACCTCCCTCCTAGCCACACTTCACTGTGATCATCTAGAGATCCCCTACCTCAAGAGCATTCATCACTCCAGTAATACTGTGTGACAACCTACGTTCATACAAATTCCATGTCCGCGTCCTTCCAGAAAATGGAAGTCCACCTTGTCTATAATAGCATCGTGTTCATGTTTGCTTTCTGTTTTCTACCAGCTAACTTCAGAATGACTTTATCAGGTATCTCAAATTCTGCCACAAGCTGCCTGAATTCACATTCCTTCTCCTAAGAAGCTCTAGACAAACCACTTGTAGAAGCTGATCCAACATTCCAGGTTACTAAAATCAACAGCAGGCTTAATTAGCAAGATATTTGAGTATCTACTACTTCCAATTAGCAACACTCCTCCAGCGTGTATCATTGCCACAAAAACACCCCAGAGGTAGCAAGTCACTCACCAGTCTGATAAAGCCGAAGCCTTTGTCCTTGTGTATGAAGACTTCACCTGCCTTGCCATACTTCTCAAATAACTTTCTCATCTCTTCCTCTGTAATATCTGGGGGCAGATTCCCCACAAACAGGCGGCTTCTTTGGGTGAAGGTCTTTTCACCAGGTTTCCGGAAATTCTTCAGGTCAATAGTCAGGCCTTCATCTGAGGGGAATAAGGTACACAGCTGCTCTACAGTTGGGGGGATAAATTCTATTAGGTTTCATCACAGTGAACACAGAGACACAGGACAATATAGGTACCACCACCCATTCACGTCGGTCTCAAACCTCTCCAGCCATCTCTACAGCAAAAAGGGGATTTTATTTCAGAACGGGCCCATATTCTTTTTAAAGAAAACACGTGCTTGGACCTCAGTGCTCATTAACACCAGTGAAAGATAGTCTAGAACCGGAGGAAAGAAGAACACTGCAGCTTGAAATAAAGTGAGACACTGCACTCAACTTTTGGAGATCTGGTCAAGATGACTGGCCTGCAACAAAATCGCCTGCAGTCACAATACAGGATTTTGCTATTACAACCTGAACAATTATAGAAAAGTCACAGGTTGGTCAGCAACCAGATTTTCACTCAAAGAAAACCCAAACACAACCCCAGATATCTAGAAAAACATGTAAACGAGTGGAAATTTTTCCCAGACAGATAACATTTGAGATAGTTGTCATTCTACGAGATGGGATTTAGATTCTAGAGTCTTGGGTTTCAAGCTGAAGAGAAGGCTGCAATGGTGAAAATAGTGAAAAAACACCCCAAAACCCAACCATACAGGTGAGACCCCAGAAACACTATAAAGTTCATTTAAAAAAAAAATAAATCTATATTCAGTAAGTAATGCTATATCTAACACTAACAAACAGGAGACATTGTAGGAACATCCTCAAACCCCGCATGCATATACAGTCTTTAACCCTTAATTCAGCAAGAGTCCAGCACAATCCTGGAAGCTCTGCTATCCACCAGACACAAGGGTGGCTTTATCATCACTTTACCATTTTCTTAAATGTATACAGAACTTCCCAAACACAGGACAGCAAGCCACAGAAAGCAATTCCTTTGCTTTGCAGAGGACACACCTCATGGCCACACATATGAAATAACCTATGAACATGAGTGGCTTGATTCAGGCTACAGAGCATGGCACTAACCAGCAAAGGCTACTCATGCAAAGACAATGCACGCAAGACATGCAAGGGCAACTCTTATTAGAATAAGCACACCTCCACAGCTAACACTAAAAAACCCCAACAAAACTGATGGTGTATCTATAGAAGAGTAGTGAGAGTAAATTATGTGCTTCACACAGCAAGGGTGCATAAGTGAAGCGTTTTGTCTTCTGAACTTCTTCACACCATTATCAGATGTCTTTCGGGATCAGTCATGAGGCCTGTGAGTACACTTGGAGGGACTTACGGCAGAGTTATACCACTACCACTGTTCTGCCGTAAGCAGATCCACTCAAAGGAATCTGAGATACAGTCACTCACTATGAGCTGACACCTGTGAGAATACCACAATGCAGTTTGCGTTGTATTGTTTCCAACCTGACTGGAAACGGCCTGGTCTGCCACTCTTGTCTATTATCTTCTATGAACTGATAAGGAGCCTGTCTAACACTGCCACCTAATAAAAATATGTAGCAATGTTTTTACTAGCCCAGTATCTCAGCATGCGAATGTATATAGTTAAATCTGCAACTCTGACAGAAAAAAAACACAGAGAGGAATCACGCAAAATGCATGTGACTTCTATACACTTTTGTTTTTAACAGCCAAAGTGTCCAAACTTAAAAAAAAAAAAAAATTAAAAATTCTAATATAACGAAAGGATTTCTTCCCCCAAAAATGCTGATGGCAAAGCCTTGCTGCCACACTTCTAAACTATCAAGTTAGATCAGTTAAGGCCCCAGAAGCCATTAATGCATATTGTCTTGATTCACAAGCATCTCCTCTGTATCCCAAGTAACAGCTACAACCCATGCTAAGAACAAACCCAGAAACATGCCAGATTAGAGTAACAGCCACCATTAATATCAGCTAGTACTTGAATGCTGAAATATTATTAAGTAAAGCTAGGTAGTCTTATTGGGTGACTACAGATTGCCGTAACGGCGTTCTTAAAACAACTGTATCTTTGCAGATAGGAAATGTATTTCGCTAGTACTTAAAGAAACCTGTGTTGAGAAGCCGCATGTTACAGTTGGGGAAAAAAAGGAAACAGAGACAATGGAAAACAGGCCATCTCATTATTTGCGAGGTTTACAGAAAAACCCGTTAAAGGTTCAGAGACTTCCAAACTCTTTAAAAGCAAGGTTTTCCTAAGAATTTGAGACAGAGAAGGAGTCTCTACATCACCGCCCAGTTTCAGGAACACAATAAACTTACAAACAAATCCCAGTCAAATCTACGGGAGCCGCGTGCATCTTTGAGCGGACTATGCAAAAAAACCCCAAAACAAAACCAAATCCACCCAGCTGCAATTCAAACCACCGTCTCCAACAATTCAAAACCCTGACTACTGCAGGCCAACAGTAAAGGACTAAGTTTTTGTTGTTTTAAATTGAAAGAGGGGGTTCCGCTCGCTCCCACCGAGACCCGTTGCCCCGTACGGGGCGGCAGCTAACCGGGACCCCTTCGCAGCGAGGGTGGTCGCTAAGTGCCTACCCAAAGCGGGGCCGGGCGGCCCCCCGCGGCGGGCCCGGGACTCACTCTGGCTGTTGGCCTGCTGCCCGTTTGCGGGGACGGCGGGCGGCGGGTGCTGCTGGTGCTGGTGCTGCTTCCGTGGAGTGTGGTTCTGCTTCTCCATGTTGAAGCCCTTGTTGCCCTGCATCTTCCCCACCTGCAGGCAGACACGACCAGTCGGCGGCGGCCCAGAGCTCGACGCCGGCTCCCGGACGCAGCCCACAGCCCCCAGCCCCCCGGGGGGGGGGGGGGGAGGGGCCGC
>VYXH01007793.1:0-39756 GCA_013397275.1 Burhinus bistriatus
ACACACACACACACAGAGCTCCACACACCGCACTTAGACACACGCAGCCCTACACACCCCGCGCTTCACACCCCGTGGCCCCCACGCGCACACAACCACCAGACACACCGCAGCTTCGCATCCTGCCCTCGCGACTCCACACACACACAACTCCGCACACCCCAGTTACGCAGCCCCACACACGCGCTGCCCTCCGCACACCACCCCATTCCCAGCCTACCGCACCGCAGCATCGCACCCACCAAAGCCCCACACAAACTGCACAACCACACGCGCTGCCCCCCTCCCGCGCACGCTGCGCAGCCCCTTCCCCAACCGCAGCACAACACACACCACCCCAAGCAGAGCTGCGCTCTTCAATCCTCACACACACCATCCGCACACGCAGTGCCACGTTCCCCATGGCTCCGAGGAGCCTCACACACACCACCCGCACACGCAGTGCCACGTTCCCCGTGGAACAGCCCCTGCTCCACACCGCCTAGCCCCATGGCTCCTGCGCCACCATGGTGCTGGGAGCGGTGGGGAAGGCGAGTGCAATCTCCAGGGCTGCCCCAGGCCCACTGTGGACCTGCGGCTTCACACCTCTCTCCCACTTCACCATCAGGTTCTCAGCAGCCCACAAAAGCCTGGGGCTGCTTTCACGTAATCCCTGAGACAAGGTTGTGCCTTCTGGTGTCACCTTGCCCGTGGTCACTGTTGGCCCCCCTCCTGCGTTAGAGCTGGGATTTTCAACCTTACACAATGGTGGCTGAGCCGCTTCTGACTTCTCGGACCCTCAGGTGACGTCCCCTTGTTTTAGGCCTTTCTCAAATCCTAGGACTCCAGGGCTTGTTACTGTCATCCTCTATCCCTAAAAGTGACTCCATCTATCTCATTCCTGGCTACACGTTGTCTGCGGCCTTTGGATGCCCTTCCTGAGATACAAGGGGGGCAACGGGAACCCGGTGCCTTGCAAATGGATCAAATGTGTGGGCTGAGAAGGTAGTCTCCGAGACTGAAGCCCTCTGAAAGGTGCACCTCTGGCTGAGCGGACAAAACAGGTCACAAAGCCCTTTGCGAAACTCTTGGACACAGGGAGGAGGAGAAGAAATTCGTTTCACTAATTCAGCAAACAAGATTTCACCCAGGGCAAATTCTGTACCGCATCACCCGAGCATTGCCAGAATCATTACAGCACCACCCGGAGCAGGAAGGTCTCGCCTGCCGAAGGAAGCTTGTACATAACGCCAACAGAGGAAGGAGGGAAAGAAGGAGAAAAGAGGAAATACCTGGTTTCGATCAACTCCTTAAAAATAGAAGTCTGATTACCATTGCCTATTTCTGATTCCCCAAGGGAGAGCAGGAGAAGAAGAATAATCTATAAATAGTTTGCAACACAGACAATGCTGTAGCAAAGTTGCTGGGAAAGATCAATAGCATGATTCAAGGAGGGCTCCAAATTACATCTCAGGGGAGGGAGGTGCTGAACGGAATTGATAAATGAGTTGCAAATGCCGTGTGTGTTGTGTGTATCTAATTAACAGAGGGTGACTGGGATCAATAGCAACGAAGGAGTTGGTCTAAAAATAGCGCTCAGGCAGGGATTGCAACCTGCGGGCAACAGCTTGGATGGAAATGTCCCCTGGAGTAATTAACCTTTACCTGGAAAGTAGTGGCTAGCGTGGGGTTGAAGTGGAGCCTGTGGGCAGGTGGGAAGGGATGAGGTCTCCATGAGACTTCAGGGCACAGAGTAGTGTGACAGTCATGCAGGGTACCGGCATGGCCGTGAGCTCGCAGCCTTCCTCGGATCAGGCAGCGGTGTCAAGCTGCAGGTTGGTGTAGTGATTTCTGGAGAAATATCTGAGTATTAGCATTTTGCTGGGGTTGTGGAACAGGAAATATTTGTAGTTCTGCATACTTGCAAAGGTTTCAACATTGCTTAGAGAAAAGTCACAGTCGCTTTTTAAACATCTACTCGCGTCTACAAGAATTTGGGATTTTCTTCTTTTTTGCTGACCTTGTTGCCAAGAAAGTATCCACCTCCCCGAGGACCAGTCTTTGCTCATCCAGACTCATCGGCAGAAGCCTGTATTTTGAATGACAGAGCAAATAACCTCCAAAGAGTAGTGTCCTTCAATTCTTCCATCTACAGGAGAGCAGTCAGGCAAACTTCAGGCAGAAGGATTGACATTGGACAGGATGATCAATGGCTCAGCTCGCGGGCTCTGCCAGAGTGCCAGGCTGACCTGGCATCACCCAAGTGAGGCAGAGACACATACACCCAGGAACAGAAAGTCTGCTGTCAGCCTGAGTGCAGGGTTGGGACCCAGGGGTGTACGGCATGACTGAAAGAAAAGGAAACTGTAAAGATGAAGAATCTAGAAAATAACTCTGTAAAATTGGCATGGAAAGGACTGGAGGGGTAAGGCATGAGTGAAGAGCTTTTGTCTCTTTAATATAGATGGAAATGGCTAGAAAAATCTTTCCTGGCCAAAAGTTTTCTCCATAAGGTGAAAAAAAGTCTTTTATTCCATGGAAAAGTGACTGACTGAGCACCTGGACAGTTGTAGACAGAGCTACTGAAGGAGCAAACCTTGATTAGTCACCAAAAGGAAGGTTAACTCAAAGTGTCAACACATATCTCAGTGTAGTCTAACTTGAAGGAGAGCAAGCAGGGTGGAAGATAGCCCTGAGCTGCATAGTGGTTGCCCTGGCTGCTGACAGCTGTGCTAACCCAACATTTCACCTACTCCCCCTACAAGAAGCCAATGAGAGTCAGAAGTCTCCCACCTTCAAGGTAAGAGCACGTAGGTGCTGTTGTGTTACAGCAACTCTCCTGGTTTACCTTGAGTTTACTCTGCAACGAAGGAAGAGTAAAGGAAACTGAAAGGAGGTTGTAGTGAGATGGGAGCTGGTCTCTTCTCCCAGGTAACTACCGACAGGACAAGAGGAAACGGGTTCAAGTTGCGCCAGGGGAGGTTTAGGCTGGACATTAGGAAAAAAGTTTTCACTGAAAGAGTCATCAAACATTGGAACAGGCTGCCCAGGGAGGTGGTTGAGTCACCATCCCTAGAAGTGTTTAAAAGTCATGTAGATGTGGTGCTTGGAGACATGGTTTAGTGGCAGACCTGGTAGAGTAGGGTCAATGGTTGGACTAGATGATCTTAAAGGTCTTTTCCAACCTAAACAATTCTATGATTCTAAGAGCTAGCTGCAAGGGCAACAGGCATCCGAGTTGCTTTTGTGGACCTCTCCACTCACTCCTGTTGACCTGTCAGTGATGGTCCTTAAGAGAGATCTAATGTTTCTCTCTGCAAGAAGGGGCTGAGACCTGCCAATCCACGAGCCATCTTCCAGCTGAACCACAGGAGTCACAACAAACCGGATAAGGAAAAAAAGCTCCCCAACCAGAAAAATAACCAAAACACGTGATCAAAACTGGAAAGAAAAAGATAGAACCTATTTATTTTTCTACACAGATTATCAAGAAACCATTTTCTTTCTCTTGAAACAGTGGCATGAAGATGGTCAGAACAGCAGTACCCGTTCAGGGCCAAGGTTCATTTAGCCCAGAAGTCTCTCTTCCAGGCTGTAGCAGACGTGTAGGGAGAAACGTGAACAGAAAAAGTATATGTGATTCTTTTCACCTCCTTAAATAGTCTCCTAACCTCAGACTATTTTAATTTAGGAGATTTTCTAAGCTCCAGTTAGTTGCTCTATTTAGTGACCCATGATGGATCTTTCTTCCAGGCATTTGTTCTCTCACTTCCTGAGTCCAGCTAAAAATTTTGCCTCCTCAGCAAAAATCCTCATCCTCCGCACATCTGTTACTCAGAGCAGGAATTCAGAGCCCTTTGTTTGCTCAGACCAGGCTTCCTGCAAGGGTCCCTTGCACCTGTGCTGGAAGAGAGAGTGAACTGTGCGATTTCTCCATGCCACTCAGGGTTTGGTAGACCTTTTGAAGTTTAAGAAACCTCATGTTTAGCTGCTGTCCCCGTGTAGGGGTGAAACGTGACAACCCTGTGTGAATTCCCCATCTGTCTGCCATGGCAGTGAGAGTAAGAGGTTCCATGCCAAATTCTTTGCGTACAGGCGAGCTAGGCAGAGGTGTAGCCCTTCTGGGGATTTCTTTGGATTCCTACAATAAATGTACCATAGGAGACATTGTCCTCTCCAGTGTTTCATGCCCTAAGGTAGCTTAGATACTCAGGCAAGAGATACAGATCAACACCTGATGGGTGTTGCAATTTGCTATGGATGTGCTTTTGAGCAGCAATAGGCAATTACTGGTGGAAGGTGGTCCCACACAAGGAGTGGTTGTTGTCCCACTGTTTACACGAGAGGAGTGCTTCAGGTCTTTAGCAATTCCAACACCCAGCAAGATTGGGGATGCGTAAGAAAAACACTGCAATTTCAGTGATTAAGAATAGCTCACCAGAGGTTCCCCCGTACTAATTCTTCCCTGCAAGTTTAAAAAACTCATTCCCGAAATGATCCGACCATAAATGAACACTGTCCTTCACAAGGCAGCTGCAGCACCGGGGTGAACGTTGCAATTTTAACAGCTGGGAAGTGGCTGAGTTTAAAAATGCAGTGATGCAATGCCTGACTCCAAGCCTATCACAGCCACGTCTATCAGCTCTGCTGGCTTTTGGATCAGGCTGTTATCACGAATGCAGAGAGTATCACGACGAGCATTCGAGCCTGGATTGTAAGGAGCCAAATTCCCTTTAGCTTCACAAGCTCTCTTGTCCTCTGCATCCGCCAGCTGTGCGCATTTGCAGTCACTGAAGTGTTTGTGGACCATGGACTTATTTGGCTGACTGCGCGAGGAAGCCGAGCTCGGGTTACTAGGTGAATACACCTGTGTCCTTAGAGCAGTAGCTCGGGAAAATGATGGAGGAGGGAACCTTCCCTGTGCCGCTCTCGGTTTATTCTTTGTACCTTTTTCCCATTGATGTTCAAAAGAGTGCAACCTCTATTGGATACGCTCAGGCAGGTCTCAGATGATTCCGTAGTGCTCCCTTCCTCGAGCAGTGTTTATGCAGAAGAAGGTAGAACAGGGGACTGGTGCTTTAATTCTTGCCTCCATCCCCCCTGTGCCTGCAACATGACGGTCCCCTTGAAAGTAATCAGCAGTGACAGAAAACATGCACGAAGAGTCTCATTGACTTAGGGAGAGGGTGCGTGTGTGAAGCAAGTTCACACATGGGAGAAAAAAGAACAGGATCAGACCCACGCTTCATATTTTTCCCCACGCTCCTTTCTTTTTACAGGGAATTCACTAATATTAAATCAGCCTAGGTGGCAAGGAATGTGAGCATCTGGTCCAACCTAAATAGCCTCTTCTGTTCTATTTTTATATTCATGTATCATTTTTATTCCGCAGAGCTTGTGCGTGGCGGAAAGGGTGAGTTCACATGCAAGCCAAAGGTCTCCTCCAGAACTGCTGTGAAGGATTTGGAAGATGTTTCACTCAAATGCGGAATTTATATATAGACACAAAGCTTTCATTAAACATGAGCAGCTAAGGGGACAGCATCAGTCACTGACGGTAATGTATGCATGTCTTGTAGGCACACTATAGAGGAACAGGCTGCCTTGGAGAAATTAATACAGCAAAGGTGTTGATTATTGATGCATTTGTTACTGAATTGACTCCGCCTAAGTTTCCTGAGCCAATGTGAGTTCCAGATCTATTTGTAGATTACCAAATGCTCACAGTGTGACTGTCACTTTTGCATTTACTGCAGCTGATGCCTCAATGTAATATTTGCTGCATACTTTAGATGACTACCTTCTGTACCAAAACTACCGCTGAATAAGAATAAGTCTTGAAGGAGAACCCTGGCAAAGTAGAAAGGAAGATTCCTGTACTGGTACAGCCTTCTCCATCATCACCAAAGGTAACTGAGCTGCAAAGATCCAGAGCACCGGGAGAGACAACAGTCTTCCCCTAGCAACGGGTACTATAATTCAGTGCAAAAACTTCTGAATGAATTTGTAGGAGTGTGCATTTTCTCAAAATCACCACTGAAGGAGGAAATTAATTGCTTAGGGGCCTTCCTGGCTAGTGCAATAAGCTGCAACTGTTACTAATGGAATGCCACTGTAAAGGAAAAATGGGAGCTATCATGAATATTTGCTGTGGAATTGTATTGTCCAGATGAAAAGACTCCATATTGCTTGGAATATTTAAAATAAGGCTGAATAAAATGTGCTAATTTACCTTACTGGCTTATCTGTGTTGACTGCTTGAGCAGGGGGACCTAGCTTTTATCTCCTTTGAATAAATGGTTGATGTTATGTACATCGTTTTTATTTGGAAGAGACTGAGTGGGCTTTTCCACACCTCCTCCTATTTTTTTCCTGTTTGAGGACACAGGAATACACTCACCCTTCAGATACCTCTGTAGTTTGCAATGTGCATTTTGTTCTAACACATTTTTTCTGGCCTCTATTCCCATCATTTATGACCTGACCGCGTCCCAGTAATGGAAAAGCTTTTTCCAACCAGCATTTTCCTCCTGTATATACCATTTTTCAGGTAGGGAGCATGGAGATTTACCAAAGCCATAGAGAAAGCCTGTGGCAGGTGGGGTACCCAGCTGCAGCCTTGGTCTAGATCTTTCACAAATGAAGACGGACATCCTGTGGGGTGTCCCCACTGCCTCCACTTGCACCTCTTGCAAACCTGTCTCAGTGGTCCAAGGACTGCATACTCCAATGTCATCCCTGAATGCTCCAATTGTGGCTGCAACTTTGGAGTCTACCTAGGACACACTAGGGCCAAGCAAGCCGATCTGTTGTAGAGCAAGGGGAAGAACAGCATCTTCCCTCTTCTCCACAGACATGTTGGAAGTGTCAGCTTTATCTCACCAAAATCAGGCAGTGGCTGGACTAACTGGTAATTAAGAAATTGATGCTAAATATTGTTATTACCGTATCTGACTGTGTCAAAATGGAAGTAAGAGCATAGCGGTAGCTTAAACCCCAGCTAATTCAATTACATTTAGCTGTGCCAGAGTCTCTTACAGCTATTTTCCAAAATAAATTCCAACCTGTATATACACACAAGGCTAAACTGTTTCTTTGAAAGGAAGATTATAGTTTTACTTGTAGAGATCAAGCAGGATATATACTTTAGTGAAAACCTTTCCTGAGAAACTCAGAGAGCCAGGGCAAAGGCAGTACCATCTCATGGAGAGAATTTCCCACCACATCATATTAGCACCTATTTTGAAACTGGAGGAGGGAGGGAAAATGAACCTTTAATAACTGCCCAACTTTAAAATCAATTTCAGTACTCAAGACAGCTTGTAAACACACAATATGCTTTTGAAAGGACTGATGCTGAGGAAAGTGAGGTGCACATTTTCCTGCTGTTGAATTCAAATAAGTCTTTTAAATAGCTTCCATTTTTGAGGGTGCATAAGTGGCTACAGTATTAAGAGCCTTCCTCTGGCTGAAAACGAGGGATTTGATTCTCAGCTCTGTTACACACATTTAAACCAGGAGCAACCCCCTGAGAATTGACCCGGTGTACATTTGCTATGAGAAAAGAATAGGACAAAGACCTGTATAAAAAAAATTCTAACAAGGACATAAATTATGATGATTTACACTTTTGGGCCAGGAGTTGAGAGTCCTTTTAAAACCACAATTGATTGATGAAGCCTCACAACAGGCCTGTGATTCAGTAAGTACCATAGTCAGTTTGCAGATGGTTGCTCTGAAGCACGGCATTGTTATGTGGTTACAAGCCCAACGACTGAATTAGTGGCAGAGCATGAACCAAATGCAGGTTGCCGTATCCTAAGTATCACACAGCAGTGCTTTGGGACAGAGTTTCTTCCTTGTGGTTGCTCAGTACGGGCCAGTCTGACTGACTGAATAAGGTTATCATAATGCCTAAATAGAGTGAGAATTGCTGCGGGTTTATCTCTCTCGGCTACCAAAAAGGAAGACTTAGCATTGTCATGGTGCTGCTTCTCACATCTCGTCACGCCGAGACCCATGGCTTTGCTCAGCAATCCACACTCCATTTAAGTCACTGAGGTAGGCGTTGAAAAACTATGCTTACTAGTAGGTTTAGAGATGCTCGACTGCTCACCAGGTTCAGTAAGGCCATCTTGAAGGACCAGCCAAGACTAGGGTTGGCTGCCACTGATGGCTCACAATCTACATATGCAGGACAGAGAAGATCAGCGGTAGAGGCAGAATGCACGAAGAGAGTGAAGAGTATGGCACTGATGGTTGTCATGCAGGGGATCTAACCTAGATGGGTGGGGGGGGGAAAGCAGACTGGAAAAAAGGTGTGGGAGACTGAGGAAGGAAGTGGTCAGAGAACTTAGGAGCTGAGGATGAGGGGCTAGGAGGGAGGTGGTTGGTGCAATCGGCCGTTTGGCACGGGGCAGAAAATATATTGCCCTCAGAAAACTGCAGAAAATGTTTATCAATGTCCACTTCAGCTGTGTCTGCAGGTTTTCCAGCTGTCTGGAGACTCTGGCTGAATACTCTTGGCACTTTTTCTTGAAGGCAACAAAGTAAAGGAGGGAACAGATAGTTTCCCCAGGGGGGCAGATAGTCTGTCGTGCAGTGTTCAAAATCTAGAATATTCTTGGGAAAGGTACATTATGTTCAGTGAAGTTACCACTGTACTGGCAGAATAAAGTGGGCTCTCAGAACCAAACTGTGTTTCCAACAAGCATCATGCCTTGAAGATTTCTGAGCACATCTCTTGCTGAGGCTTTTTTTTCTTGCATGGACATAACACTGCAGAGACTTTTGCCTGTGCTTGCGTGTCAAGCTGATGATGTGAGGAAAAAAAGAGCCAGGGTTCCACCAGCTCCTCAGTTTTCTGATCCCAGCCTCCCTGAGTACAGCTGGAGAATCCTCATGTGTGCTCATGGCTGAGGGACATCAACCCTAATGCACCTCCCAAACAATTTTTCCCTCCATTCTCCTGAAAAGACTGCTCTGGACACACTGTTCAGGAGGGAAATTTGCTGCTTAAATAGACTTTCCCCAGGATTAAATTTATGTCTACGGTAGATACATTTCCCTACTGCTAAACTATAGCAGCAAAGCATCTTTGCAAGTACCCGCAGACGCCTGCCTGCAAAGCAGAGCTTTGCACAAGCTTAGTAGCTTTTCCCCATCAGCAAAGCAAGCTGTCTGATTGCAGCACACAGCTTTAGCTGTATAACTGCACTGCTTTTAGGACTTGGTGCCAGCATAGCTAGACAGTCACGGTTCACACCTCCTCATACCCCCGGGGCAATGTTGCTCGGCCAGCAAAAAGCTTGTGGTTGGCGTTGGCCAAGTAGCGTGGCTGGAGCTGGCCCTGGTTCTACAGCGCGTGTGCTCGAGGCACTGCTGAGCTCTTCCTCGCTGAACCTGCTCTAAAGCCACGTTAAATAACAGGCAAGAGCTACCAGTCAAAAGTCTATGAGAAAATGGCAAATGGCATTTCTGGTCTGCTGAGTCAGACAAAGGAGACAGGGAAGGAGGGACTCAGGACTTTTTGGTTTTCTCTGAAGATCATGTCTTGGCAAGGGTGATAACTTCTGGCAGATTGAAAAGTCCTGTGGGGCAGATTGGAAAGTCCTGAAAAGGCCTGTTTTGGGCAGATTGAAAAGGCGGAAATCTGAGCTGTGAATATGAAGCTGCTTGATAGCTTCGTAAGACCACTTACCATCAACCTCATCCTCTTAGCAACTGTATGAACAGCAGGGCATATGATTGAATGTTTTTCATATGAATGTTGTGAAATAAACCGCTCCCTGTTTCCTGCTGCAGGCTTCCTTCAATAGTAAATGTCAGGTGTGCAAGATGAAACAGGGGCTGAGATCCACTCCGGATCGCGGCACCTCCTGCATTTCAAATGTACCTAGAGCTGCCTTTTCACAAGGTACACAAGACTGAATTCATCGCACTTTCCAGCACACTGCTAAGCAAAATAAAAGACTGATATACTACTAATAGTTGAGGCTTCTTATAGCAACCTCAGCTGTTATCACATCCTCCGCCATCGTCCAACTTCTACTCCCACCTTGCAGTTACTCTGGCCCTCGTGCTCTGTTTGTCTTGCTCTTCCTCTCCTGACTCCATGTCTATTTCCATGCCTCTCACTTTCCTGGATTCAGTTTGCCTGCTGACCCTTGATGCCACCAGCTCATGCAACTCCTCAGTAAAAATCACTTCTGCCATGACACAAGCCAAAAGCTCCCGACAGCCTTCATGGGATGCCACCATAGGTCTGTGTTCCTGGCCCTGCACAGGGTGACGGTAAGGCATGGTGCAACTCTCTGCACTCCTCTGGGCCTCAGTTTCTTCATATATGGGAAGAAGAACCTATAACCTCATGCGATACGCAAACCTCAGTGAGGGCAGATGCTTGATTCTCTGTGTGTCTTGAGGTCTAGTAAATCAAAGTCTGGTTTGGTGGAAATGACTGGTTTCACTGGGAGTTTGCATGAGCAGTCTGAGAAGGAATGAAAAAAACATTTAGGATTTAGCCCTAAGCATTTATTATGAATATGTCATTAAATCTATCCTAGCACAACTTGTGTGGTTAAGGAATAGGACAGGAGCTCCAGGCCTGACCTGGAGCAGAGTCCGAAGGACCCAAGGAAGGAGGAAGAGTTTAATTCTATGTAAGATCACTATTAGCTGCCACACTGTCATGATGCTTTAGAGCAAAGGAGAGGGGATGATTACAGAGGGAGAGCAGGAGCCACAAAACAGCATTTTTATTTTTCAAAACCTTCCCATAGCTTGGCAGAGCAAATGACAACACAGGTTAAAACAGCGCTTTCCAATTTCCCATTTTTTACTTCCACACGATTCTTCTCTGGAACCGCAATTAGGATATTTATTTCCCTGTCTTGTGCTTTTTCAACACAGAATGTCAAATGGTTTGGTAACAGATAGAAAAACATGGCTCTTATCTCCATATAAATATAAGAGTGCATCCCTCTGCAGGACTAGACCCAGGTATTTGTGATGCTCATAGCCACCATTACTCTATTACCTAAATGCCTCGCATTAACAGATTTCTCCTTGCATCACTTGAGTGAGGAGAAATTCAGTGCTGAATTACTATCCTCATCTTACAGACAGAGAACTGCATCTTAGAGAAATTACAGCATTGACCGGGAGCACACAGGAAATCTGTGCCGATCAGAAACCTCAATCAAAAGCAATGCGGACATGAAGGCTATAAACAGCAGCCAAATCTGCCTCCCCATGTACCTCTGCCTAGTACCTATGGGGACCAGATTTCCCTGCTCCCTGGCCAGGCCCACACAAACGAGATTTCAAACCACTACACAATAATCTTAAAGCCATACTGAAATTTTTAGCTGACAGAAAGTGGGGGAAATGCACAGCTTCAAAGCTGCCAACGATGTTCATTTACACCTGCTGAGAATTTGGCCCAGTCCATTCACTGCGTCCAATTACACAGATGATAAACCACTAAAATTGTCAGACATTATATATCTTTAATATAAGATCAAAGCAGTCTTCTAGACTGGAAGATCTTAGGGAATTTCTCTCTACTGGATTGGTAAGAACAAAAATTTTTCATGTGAGGAAAGGATTCTCTTTTTACAGTATTGCTACTAAATTTACTAGAAAAAGGGGATTTCCTTAATGAGGAAATGTGTTCTCATGAGAAATTACTTATGAAGAAACTTTTCTCCAGCTCTGTATTTCCATCAGATATCATTCAGGATCCTGATGAGGATACTAATTAACAGCAACTTTCCCAGACCCACGTAAAGTTGGGAACGACAGTACCGGGCCCCAGCTCTTAAGGTGATTTTTGACCTCTCAGCTTTTGGGCGAAGGTATTGACACAGCTCACTGCAATTATTCAGGTCATAGATTTTCTTCTTGATAAAGATAAAAATGATTTTAAAAGAAAAAAAAAAAAAAAGCTTGGAAAACCTGGCTGCAGTATAAGGTACATAAAGCAAGAGTTGATCAACCTTCAGACCTAGCCAGCCTTCCCATAGCGCCATGTCCATCCAAGTGCTAAATGAACAGCAAATAGGGAGTGACTAACAGCCCTGCAAAGTCAGTAAATATTCTTACGCCCCCTTTTCAAAACTGTACACCGGCATTTTGGCCCTCTGTGACACCAGTGGCAAAATTCTCACTGACTACAGCAGCGCCACGAGTTCATTTAGGGAATTTAGGTGATTCATGTGAAGTCCACACACCTAATCAACGGCTAAAGCAAAAGAAGAACTCAGCCTGTGTAGGAGGAGGTGCTTTGATGCCGGAATGGTTTGCAGTTGCAGTGCTTTGGTAATTCTGCTCTGCTTCTGGTATCGAAGGGATTGTGTAATCCCATTTTTCTTTCTTTCTCAGAAATCTATTTTCTGTTAACATTGTTGTTAGCCTGTTGTAGTTGTTTGCCTCTCACAATGAAAGTATGGCTTTATTTATTAAAAAAAAACCCAAACAAACAACAGTCTGTGTACCTGCTCCTCTTCCTGTGGGAATTTGATCAAATTTAGCTTTACAAATGCAGAAATAATTCCATTCAGAAAAGAATCCAGAGATAATATTTTGTGTGTGATATCCAGTGCTTTGTTTCAGAACTGCCGGAAATAGAGGATCCATTTTCCATCACCAAGACTCTTCCTTCCCAACTAAAGCAGCACATGAAACCTTTTCACAGAACTTCTCATCTTCTCCCCACCTGAAGGTTTTCCAGCCATCTCTGGCTCCAGGTCATGTCCTTCTAGTCTCTTGTCAGCTTTCAGATTGTCTCACCTTTTCATTCCTGTTTTCCTTTGCACTTGCTCATTATCTCTCTCCTTCATCCTCAGCAATCTAGTCTTTGGTTTAGGTAAATGTCAACTTTTCTCTCTACTGGCATGAAATGATATTTTAACATTTATGTTCTTGCTTTCCTTCAACTCATAATTAAAATGATCAAATTAGCTATTTCATTAAAGTCAATGGCCAGACTGCTAGAAGAACGCCTCTTTTAGTATAACTTAACATCAGCATACAGTGCAATGAAGGTGCCCAGCACTTAACATACGCCAGCATCGGCTGGAGTAGACACCAGTTAGCTCTGAACCTAACTGAAATAATTTGACACAACTGAGCTGGAAAAGGATGTTTTACACCAGTTGCTGTATTTTAAGTAGCCAGGACCAAGTATTCCGGTGCCTCCACTCAACAATATCACACAAGTTGCCTTAGTTTCTGTTCCAGTAGTCTGCATTCAGCACAACAGCCGTCTGGTGTGCATCGAGATTGCTGTCACCTACCTTCATGCCCTCCTGGTCCTAGTGGCGGCCCTTCGTCTGCTCATGGTGTTGGTGAAAACAGATCAAGGTTGTCAGTAGACATCCCACTAGCCGTGAATAGCCAGCAAGCAGCACCACTCTGCCCATGACCTCCTTCTTCCCCATGCGACCTATTACAAGACCCCTAATACGAGAGCTGGATGGAGCAGTTCGTTTAGAATGACTGTATTGACTCAGTGCCCAGGAGAGATCCATGAGGGTTATGGAAAGGCACTCAAACAGCTGTACTGTAATGAGAATGGGTCTAACTAGTGACACGCGTGTGCCGACAATTTCCTTGAAGGGCTAGGTTAGCACACACAGGAGGATAAGGGCTTTGGTGTTTAACAGTTGTTTTATTCTTTGCTTTTGCAAAAATGAACCACTTGATACTGGTATATTCTTTGCCTTTTCAGAAATGAACAACTCAGTACTGGTAACAATAACTGAACCAAGCTTGCCTTCTGAGGGATTTGGTACTCTTTCCTCAGTGTCCCCCATGAAGAGTAAAGCTAATTTTACACAGACAAATCTGAATATTAATGACCATACTGAGGTCTTGCTGTTCCCACTATGGGAAAACAGAGCTGGGACAGAGAGCTGAGAAGTCCCTTGGACAGATAAACTTGGTGTTCGTACTGTCTTCAGGGGCTGGAAAACCACCACCCACGTGCCCTAAACCCATCCTTTGGCTGCTTTAGCAAACCTTGTCCCTCAGGACTCCAGCAGAAGAAAGTCGGCAGTGTGTAAAAGTCAGGGGCTCTGCACCACTGGTACTATTAAGGCTCACAGTACTGTAACTGTATAGCCCTGATGTCTGCGCTAATCTCATCTGAAAAATCCTCCTTGGCAATTACAATCATCACAGTGACTAGTGTAAGCCCCTCTGAATTTATCCTGTTATTACACGGCATGCGGGATGGCCTATGGAGCAGATTTACTTCCCACCGAACAAATGCACTGCAGTTTCAATGGGACGTGGTGGTTTTTTCGTCCTTTCCTGTGGTGTTCTATATGGGAACCTTTTAATGCCATAAAACCATTTGCAAATTGCAGAAAGTCTTGTGTATTTGAGACAGGTTACGCAAGCACTGCAGGCACACAGAGAAGTGACAGGGAGGGTGAGGGCTGGGTGTTTTAGAGGGGAGAAGGAGAGCTTTGCTGTAACGAGAAACATCACAGATGTAGAAACTATCCTATTCATTAAATATTTCTCCGTTTCCTTTCTTTACTTTTATGTTTTCATGTGTCTTATCTCAATGACATCTGCGCTGATGAATGTTGCCATTAGAAGCATGGATAATATACCAGTTATTAATTTTATAAGTCGCTCACCTTTGGCCATAACCTTGTACAGTCAAGTATTTCTTCCAGTGCTTCGTATTTGCCCTTATTAAAGCTGAAGACTTTATTAAGTACCTAGTGGATGCTTATAGAAACAATGGAGCCAGATTGTTCTCGGGGGTGCACAGTGAAAAGATGAGAAGCAATGGACACAGGTTGCAGTGAGGGAAATTTCAGCTATTTTCAAGGAAACATTTTTCACAGTGAGGATAGCTGAGCACTGGAATGGGTTACCCAGAGGGGCTATGGTATCTCCACCCTTAGACACATTAAACTCAGCTGGAGGGGACCTCAGGCAACCTGACCCAAAGCCTTGCTTGGAGTAGGAGATTGAATTAGAGACCTCCAGAGGTCCTTTCCAATCTACAGTAACCCCTGATTCTAAAACATGTTTGTAAGACAATTGCATTGTCCAGATTGCTTAGGCAAATAGCAATGCTCTTCATTTTAAACAGCATAAAAGATGGATCTGAAGGCCTCTATTCTTGAGCTCATGAGTTTCTTCAGCTTTTGAGTTGAAGAGCTACCAGGTTCTTTGTGAATGGCAGCTTTTGGAAGTGAACATGTAATGGACGTCAAAAAGTTTAAAAGAACAGCAAAATATAACTGAATCAATCAGCAGGCAGACTCAGAATTTGGTTTTACAGCTATTTTCCCAGAAGGCTTTACTCTGAGATTTCCTGCCATCCAACGATGGAAAAGAAAAAATCCATGTAACATGTGTAATCAAAGCTGCTTGACCTTTGTCAATCATACATTCACAGAAAAAAGTTCATGATAGATGGAGACACATGGCAGAAATTGTTCAGCACATGAATAGCCTATTCATGGAGAGTTTGTGAACGGAAGAAAAAAAAAGAAAGGTAACATTTATCAGAGAAATTATTGATGGCAAATTACTCTCCTAACTCTGCCTCTCCCCTATACTCCATTAATGTTACCTTACCTCGCAGCTTGGAGGAAGAAAGGCTAATATATTAGCTAGGCTACTACATTAACTGTCACTCAACAAATGAGCAAATCATTATATTTGCAAACTCCGCAAGCAAATCACTGTGAACCATCTTCAGGAACATGCACATTGACTTCACTCTCATGTAACTCTTGGCATGTCCGCAAACAGAACTGGCACCATTTAATTTAAAGTTTGATTTATGATCACTTTTATGGTGAACGCATGTTCCCTCCCTTTTTTTTTTTTTTTTTAATAAAAAGCTAAATTCTTTTCATTTAGCTTACAATCTGCACAAATATCTATAATGGCTTCATTAGGCCGTTAAGGCCTAACTAACAACTACGTTCAGATCAAAACTATAAACAAGTCTGATTTTGTATTTTAAATGCACCTTGTTGTTGTTTAGACTGGGATGGCCAATAAACGTGTGACAGATGCTCTCTTTAACTCCTCTTCCTTCAGAGAGAGGTATCTGTCATTCAGAGAAGGGAGAGAGAATGAGAGAGAAAGAACTTATGGGTTGAAAAAGAAACTAAACTACTTTAGTGAAATATTAATAATAAAATAATAAAACCAAAAGATAATAATCACAGAATCACGGAATTTTTAGAGTGGGAAGGGACCTTTAGAGATCATCCAGTCCAACTCCCCTGCTGATGCAGGAATGCTTAGAGCATTATTAAGAAAATAATTAAATATATACAATATATACAAAACCGTATCAGGCTCCCAGGATGATGATCACGTCGCCAGCAGGCACTGGGAAAGTCCCAAACTGGACTTAGTGATGGTCAGGAACCAGATTCTGGATCTGGATTCAGGAATGCACGGATCGGGATCAAAGGCAGATGAACAGAGAGAGTCCTTCTCGGAAGCCGGCCATTGAAGAAAGAGACTGACCCTTTGATCTCTCAGCTTTTAAACTGAGCAAGAGGCAGATGGGGTGGAATACCCCACGGACCATTGTCCCCAGCTTCAGTGTAAGTCCTGTTCTATGTAAGCCATAATTACATGAGGGCTTTAAATCTTACGGATGCTCTTACTCTTCCCTCCCCTAAAACTTCATGCCAAAAAGCATGAAAGTGTACTCTGGGACACACAGGATGCACTGTGATCTAAAAGAGAGCTGAAAATAAAAATAAGGAACTCAAGAAACTTTGTTCATTGAATATACAGATCAGACAAACATCAGGATGTGAACTCTTTTCAGTTGAATTTCCTCACAGGATCCTGGTGATTCCTGGGCTTCATGACATTATTGTACAGGGATGGAACTACCAGCCATCTGAACATCAGGCTCTTTGAATATTCCTTGAGCTGAGCTCCAAAAATTGTGGCAAACTATTAGTCTGTTGGACTGTGTATTCACAATGTTGCAAAGAATTCTGAAGGGCTTTCAGTGCACTTAGGGTGATGATTTTGAACTCAAACAGAAGTAAACAGTGCTCTGACACCCTACCTGGTGCTCCTGAACTGCCTTTCTCATCAGTAGATCGTCATTGCCCTGTGTTAGTTTCTTCTGTTCCACATTCCACATACAGCTCCTCTTTCTCACAGCTAGAGCCTTGCATAAGTCCACTTTTTTTCATGAGGCAACAACT
Source organism: Burhinus bistriatus (assembly GCA_013397275.1). NCBI lineage: Eukaryota > Metazoa > Chordata > Aves > Charadriiformes > Burhinidae > Burhinus > Burhinus bistriatus. The sequence goes on from VYXH01007793.1 coordinate 17,196, forward strand.
TTTCCAGGGGGGACCCAAATTTCCTTCAGCTCATTCTACCATCCCTGACATTGGCCAGAAGTGGATTCCTAAGAAAGAGAAAGAACTGAGTCAGCGTGTGCGGATGTTTGCCCAGCTTCTGCAAATTGTCATCTGAGAGTTCCTGACCCAGACATTGTGTCTATGTATTTAACAGTCCTTAGCAGATATTTTCTTCTATGAATCTGCCTAATCACTTCCTGAACCCTTGTAAACTTTTAGCATCTACAGCATCCCATGGGAAGAAATTTCACAGCCTAATTATACATTACACAAGGGACTGTATCTGTTTGCTTGCTCTGGACTTGCAATCTGCAGCCTGCTAGTTTCATTATTATCCCCTAGCGCTTGTACTGAAAAGAGGACATGAAGAGAACTCTCCTCTCTCATTTTCTCCATACCACTCAGGTTTTTAAAGGCCTCTTTAAAATTCCTCCTCTGCTGTTCCCTTTTGAGGGAGAAGAATCTTAGTCTTTTCATCATCCCTCAGACAGTTATCCCTTGCTGTGTCACCCTTTCTGTGCCTTTCAGTTCCACTGTACCTGTTTGAGAGAGACGGGACATAACTCCATGCAGTCATCAGGATGTGAGCAGTGTGGAGCTACACAGGTATGGCAAAGTTCTCTCCTTTGCTGTCAACTCCTTTTTCCAACTTCTGATCTGTATTTTTGACCCCTATGGAGCAGCACACCTTTGGGGTTTTTTCATGCAAAGTATTTTTCTAGCCTCAAAATCTTGCTCCTAAGTCATGATAAATGACTGCTCTGCACGTGCTCAAACATCTCTTCGTTTCCACAGGCTAAGCATCTCCTGGCTAAGTCCCACAAAAGTTCCTTCATTTAGTTCGCCTGATCTTGACCCAGTAGTTGTTCTTGCATGTTGATCCCACATCAGGTGGCAGATGCTGTCTTCTGTCCACTATGGTAGAGGATTGATGCCTTTTTTGCAGCTCCAGAACATGGATAGTTCTGTAGCTAGTGGAACATTTTGTTTGCACAGAAAAGACCTGAGAGTCTCCAGAGGGGTTTAAAGCTACTGGCACGCTGTGCTGGAAAGGATGAAGCACCACCTGCAAAACCCACACAGAAATGTTCACCTGTGTAAGCCAGGAACTTTCACTATTGCTTTCTGTTGAGCATGTATATAAATAAGGTTATTACCCACCTTCCCCCATGCAGACACGCACTTCTGAGAAGTGCGATTTCAAGATCTGAAACGAAATGAAATATGGGCTAATGATTCGGTTGCCGGGAAAATTTTTCATGGTTCATAATAGACAGGGCACAGACCAGCACCATCCGTGACTGCATCAGAAAAGCAGCAGATGTGGAAGCACCTAACCAGAAGTATGGCTGGGTCAAGTTTGTTTCTCTTGATTGTCTCCTTGCCCGCTGGTGGCAACGGGAATAAAAACATGCATGAAAATTCAAAAATGCCCAGTTTTTGAGAGAAAAAATCAACAATAAGCCTACCCAGGCTGAGTGAGCAGGATGGAGCCCTGGGTGTTCTTGCACTGAGCTACATCTCCTGTCATTTTCTTCAGCTGCTCTGTTTAGTTCACTGCCCTGTTTTTGTGAAATGCTGTTAAAAAGAACGCATGGTACAAGCAGCAATGGATTCACGGAACCACGAAGCAGGGTGACCACCTGAGAGCCCCTTCAGTTGCATGTTGCCTGTTAATGTGGCGTTATTCTAAGAGTCGTCTTTAAATGGATGTCACCACCATCCTCATAGCTTCTCAGAGCCCTTTAGTCTATGGAAAACAATCTTTTTATCGTACTATAAAGACAGAATCCTTGAAAGGTTACAGCTTAAGCTTATTATCCAGGCAGATATTTCAATATTTTACAAAGGTGTGGTTTGTGTAAGACTGACCTAAACTTAGTCCTATATATAAAACACAGAGTGAAGCTTGATCCAAGATTAATCTAAAATGGCCAGACCAAAAGTGGAGCAAGAAATCTTCCTGATCTCCTCAAGCACCTTTGTGTACCGTTCTTCAAATCCAATTTATGCTGGAGCATACAGAGTTTATGATATAGCAGCCATTCTGGGTACAATTTTGCCTAGAAGTTTGACCACTGATCATGGCAAGTGTGACCATTTTGCAGATTGCTCCGGGTAGACCATGCTGGCACTGGTAGTCCTATGATCAGCAAATGGGCAAAGTAAATTCTCCAAATGCACATTTGCTAAGTTAAGGGATGCTTTTTCTCCTAATACTTTTGCAATACTTCATTTAGATCATGATTATGTATATCAGTGGGGGGGCCATGAATCACAGTGTCACAGAGATTGAAGACCAGCCTTCTAGGACTTTCAACAGAAAGGCTTATCTTCTTTCAAAACACCTCAGACCCATAAAATATTTCAAAATGCTAGGTTTTTCTGTCTACATCTGCTGAATGGAGAAATGAATTTGGTGAGCTCAGAGAATACTGGAGGAAAGTATGTGTCTGCCAAACCACTGAGCTGGCAAAGATTTTGCTGAGGACTTCAGCAACTTGCAGCTGGCCAAAGGCCTGTTATTTATCTAATTTACTGACAACAGTGTTATGTTATTTTCCTTCTTCAGGCACCAAGCTGAAGGATATTGTAATGTACTTGCGCTGTAGCCCCATGAAAGAGAGCAAAGATTTGATTTGCTCATCCTATGTCTTCCCCAAAACTCTTGACAACAGTTTTCCACTTGCCCGAAAAGCAAAAGGTTCTGGTAGATAAAAATACTAGGTCAGCTGGTTTATTGTATACCTGTAGGTTCCTTCACAGATCATACAGGACATTCTGTCCTTCGGATTTCCACTGTGTTTTGACAAGTAAAAGTACTGCAGAAATTCTGAATTCTGTGAACTGAGCTTAGCTGGATATCAGCCAGTCAGTCAGAAGAAATTGAAGTCCTGGAAAATACAGGCAAGTATCTCATCCAACTATTCAGAGTGCTTACTGAAGGCTAGACGTCTGTGTTCATTTCTCTTTTCTGTCTGAGGAGAAGGACATTGGAGCCCACACCTGCTATCCATAAAAGCACCCTATCTCCTGCTGTCCATAGAAGCATCGTCATGACTTCTACCCTATGGGTAAGGTGATGGAGCAGCTCCATCCATCACCTCTGTTGAAGCTGTTCCACATTGCAAAAAAAAGAAAAAAAGAAAAAAAAAGAAAAAACCCAAACCATATTCACTCAGCACAGAGACAAGAATGAAAATGAATCACCTATTGAGTGATGAGCGTGTTCTGCTGGGAGGGAAAGAGTTCGAGACTCCAGCTCCTCTTCAGAAGTTGATGTGTTTTATATATTTGTGTGATGGACACTTCATCTCACATCCCAAGGCTTCCAACACTCCAACACTGAACCAATTACCTGCCAATCAGACTATCAGATTAGTACACACACTTTTTTTGGATGCCACCTCTGGTTTCCATAGAAACTGTTTTAAGCCTCATCCTCTCTCAATTAGAACTTTTTATAATTTCTCCACCCTTATGAAATCGTTTGTGGTTCCCATGGTAATCACTGAAAATTTGTTATCTCTCAAGTACTGCTTCTTAATCAGAGGCTTCACCAATAGCAATGTCCTGCTGGAGCAGTAAAACGCACAAGAAGGTTCTAATCCGCTTTTTAGGCAAGAGCGTGTGCTTTACTCATCCATAAGGCCACAGACCGCAAATCCATACTGAGCCTCCTAACTCTGACATCTGACTGTAGATTTCATTATATTCACAGAGCACGCTACAATGTTCCCATTCTATTGATTGCAAAATGAGGCACCTAGATTTACACTGATTTTGCCCAAGGTGGTCCCATAGGTCAAGTTATCTCAATAAAATTTGTAGGAAAATTCAGGTCTCCTTTGCCTGAATGTAGCTCCTGTCCAGTTCCTTCACTGGATCACAGTGCCATGTACTGTCATACAAAAGAGGTGCCAATGGTCCAAGTGCCCCATCTACGTGCATTTTATGTTCAGGTGTTTAAAACACCACATAGTCAATGCAAACCAAATTTTTATATATATCTATATACACACACTACAGACACACACCACATTTACAGTGTGTTTTATACACTTTCCTTCAAGCCTAGATAGTAATTTCCGTCACTGTAAATATGCCAATCCATGATAATATGTCCTACTACAGTCCCAGACTTAGAAAGTGTGCTTTGACGCTAAATGCAGAAGTGTAGCTGATCTCAGCCCATTCTTTCAAAAATCTGCCCACATTGCTCCGCCTCTATGACAGTACTACTTCTTGTCCCGCTCTGGTCCTGTTATCAAAGTTCAGAAGCAAGGCTTACAGGTAGTATCCTCTGGCCCTTCTGACTCTAATCCAGCATTTCAGCAACTGCTCTCTTTGTCCATCTGTGGTGCTACTGGACACCCTTCCATCAAAACACTAGTTGTACTTGCCCCTCGCAGCTGATTCTGGAGTTCTTCCTGTACTGAGTGGTACAGAACAAATAAACTATGTTTCAAATTTTAATTTAATATAAAATACAGCTATATGCATATATCCTGGATGTACAAGTCGCCACTTGAAGTGGTAAAATCCCATGCTCTCCCGTTCTAGTGAAGCTAGGAGTTCACCCAGGGTTTTCAAGTCAAGAGGGGACTACTGTAACTAGCTATCATGATTTCCAGCCAGCAACTGCTGCATTCAGTTCCTCCTTCCTCTTTGAAATAAGCCATGTCTTCTGGAAAGATATCTACTCTTGATTTAAAAAATTAAAGGGAAAGAACACCATTTTTCCTCTACAGAACTGGCCCTAGTAGATAGTTAGTAGAGATATGCTTTTTGTTTCCAGTAAAATGTGCTACATGACACACATTGATCCTATAGAAATTACTATCTTGTGTATCCCTCTGCGTTCAATTCTCTTTTTCTCCTGCTCCCTCAGCACAACGTATCATCCCACCAAGACACCTCAGACAGATTTTTGGAAGGATCTCACTGTGTCTTTCAAACGTGGAATTTCTTTCCCAAAGTGACATTAATCCAGGGTCTGGGCTGGTGGGATGTGATACTGCATGTGACTACATGAATATCATTATGTCTTGGAGATTATATGTGTGTTGGGACATCTCCTATAAAAAAGGGGAATACCATCTGCAGCACTGCAGAAAGGGTTCATTGATGGAGCAAATGATAGGTGGTTAACAGCAACCTCATGCAGAATTGCTCCGTTTTGTTCCTCAGGTCAGGTTATCTCCCATGCCCACAGAAACCCAGGGTTCATAGTCGGTTCATACCCCACATCAGGAGATGCTCTTTATGCTTCACAAGAAGAAAAATTTTCAAGCTGGGGTACTAGCTGCCTGCCAGAAAGCTTCTTCAACATCCTGTTCTCTCTGGGGTTGGCTACAGTCAGAGATTTCCCATCAGAAGGAACTGTAATTAGCTTAGTCTATATAGCTGGTAGGCTTTAGGAGCTGTTCATTAGTACTAAGCAGGGCATAATTTTATTTTAAAGCTGTATATAGCACTTAAAACAACAGCATCCTAGAGTTGTTAATACAAATCAGAATTTAAGAGAAAATTCTGTGGCTTTCTATTCAAAACGGGGAGACATCTTGAAGCATTTGACATTTTGGTGTGTCAAAAAATTTAAATGAATACCTGATAACCATGTAACTGAACACTGGCATCCATTTGATAACCAAGTAAAGGTATTTGGAACCTATAACGGATCAAAGAGTAGCAAAAACCATTTCATTTATATGTTGAAAAGCCAATGTGATGTCACACTTTTCAAGGGCCTTGCGAACATAGCTTCAGAAGGAAACAAATTGCCGCAGAGGCTTGTTAGCAGCTTTATTAGACACAGACAGTAACCACAGCTTTGAAAGAAAATAAGAATAATAAATAAAATAGCATTATTTTGGTACTGCTCCAGTAGGTCAGGACCTCATTACGAAGGAAAATACTTCTTCCACAAAACATCGAAGCTGCAGTGGGTTTCAGCTGAGGCTAGTGTCTCCCCGCAAACAACACACCTTGCAGAAAGAGCACATCTCTTAGAAAAAGAAATTAAGTGTCAAAAAAATCTCCCAAGCATTTCAAAGGCTCCCAAGGCCAAGGTATCAGAAATCATAGGATCATAGAATCATTCAGGTTGGAAAAGACCTTTAAGATCATTGAGTCCAACCGTAAGCCTAACACAGCCAAGTCCACCACTAAACCATGTCCCTAGGTGTCATATAGAGGAGTTTAATGCATTTATTGGTATCTTGCCCCTGGGAGATGGGGAAGGGCTCGGTGTACTCGGTGTACGCTTGTGTGCGCATTAGGTTTTACAGATGCGTCCACGAAACCAGAAGTACCTTTGCAACAGTGGTATGGAAAGCTTGTGGTGGATCAAGGGTTTGCCTCCACTCTCCACATCTTAGGTACAGCTCTCGGAAAATCCCTGTTAAAATGGACCCTTTATAGAAAGAGAGCCGTTTGGTGCCCACTGTAGTGCCGTGTGCGTAGCTTGCTTCCAGCAGCACACCAATCCTGCTTCCATCCCACCCTGCATTACTTATGTCAGCCTCACCCAGCCTCTGCTGGGTAATGCCCAGCCTGATACGAACAGAAAACAAAAAAGGAACTAGAGATCAGGAAATCAACATTTAATTAACATCTCAAATTCCAACTGAGTGTTCCTTTCTTAAATTGCCTGTGTTTAATGGTGTAAGCATTTTCTGGTCCCTCAGCAAGGTTTGGAAATAAGAACTGACAGAGGTGAATGATGCAGTAGAATATCCACCTCATTGACATGAAAAAAGGATATTGCAGCTATCATTTACCTGGAGGTAAGTTTCTCCAAGGCTGAATTAACAAAATGACAGTGCTCTGATTAGATTACCTGCTAGATTTGCACTAAGTTCACTTGTGGATTTCAGGCTTCTTCCACGGAAAGATGTAGACACCATAACAATAACTGCCTGGGATGCAGGATCCTAGGCACCTGAGACCCAGGACCCAGCGCTCAGTGCTGATTCCCCACAGCACTGTACAGGGAGATTGTGAGACCACACCTGGAGTACTGCGTCCAGCTCTGGGGTCCCCCAGCATAAGTGGGTCCGGAGGAGGGCCATGAAGATGATCAGAGGGCTGTAGCACCTCTGCTATGAGGACAGGCTGAGAGAGGTGGGGTTGTTCAGCCTGGAGAAGAGAAGGCTCTGGGGAGACCTTATAGCCCCTTCCAGTATCTGAAAGGGGCCTGCAGGAAAGATGGGAAGAGACTCTTGATCAGGGAGTGTGGCCAAAGGACGAGGGGTAATAGTTTTAAACTGAAAGAGGAGAGATTTAGATTAGATATTAGGAAGAAATTCTGTACTGTGAGGGTGGTGAGACACTGGCCCAGGTTGCCCAGAGAAGCTGTGGATGCCCCATCCCTGGAAGTGCTCAAGGCCAGGTTGGATGGGGCTTTGCATAACCTGGTCTAGTGGAAGGTGTCCCTGCCCATGGCAGGGGGGATGGAACCAGATGATCTTTAAGGTCCCTTCCAAGTCTAACCATTCTATGATTCTGTGGTTCTATGATTAGGTTGAGAAAGCAGATAACCTTTTATCCAGATCAACATCTGAACTAGGTCGCCATGCAGCAGCCATGCAAGAGAGGGAATAGGATTCAACCACCAGTCTTAAGTCAGCTTGGGCTTCACAGGTCCAATGAATTTCCCTGGTAGAAAACCCATCTTCATCAGATCCTGCATTGCCTCAGCTGCAGCTGTAGCTAAAATCCCAGTATTGCCTGGGGTAAAATTCCAGTTCTGAGAATAAGTAAGTGTGTATATACTTCCATATAGCATGAAAGATTCTGCTCAAAATTGCACGGGTGACTTTATTTACATCTGTGTCTGTGAGGTCGGAATCTCATCCAAAACATTCAGCTTTTTGTGTTGGCTAGCAAAAATGTTCACACTCTAACTAAATCTGTCTTATAAATCACCTTGACAGTCCTCATAATTCAAGATAATAGGATTCTTTGCAGAAAGAATTGTCTCTCAGCTGATGCAAGGGGATGAACAAGATAACCTAAGAGGGTTTTCATGTCTATGAAAAATTCAGTTCTTGACCCTTTTCTTATTCCTCTGTGACTCCACCTATTCAGGACCAGTTATATCCTGAGCATTAAGGAGATTTCTCTCCATTAGCTCCCCACATCTAGTCAGTATGCTGTGGCATTCTCCTAGTTAACATATTCTCTCTTTATATTCTTTGCTCCAAGACTCATTATTCTACATCTATCTGCACCGAACTGGATTTGTCATCTTTTTGCCCAATTACTTAAATGATCTAAGACCTTTTGTGTCTAACCGCATTCTTCTTTGTTATTTACCTTTCCTCACCATTTACTGTCACCCAGAAATCTTGCTTTCAATACTCTCCAAGTCATGTCTATAAATGATAAAGTATTTAAAGAGCCATGGTATAACACTCACAGTCAAATGCCTTCTCAGTTGAGACATGGAAAATAAACACAGTTTCTGTATGTTTTACACATCTCAGTCTGATGCCTTCCTGTCACTCTCTGCTACCTGCAGCCTTCAGATGTAAAAGGCAAGTATTGAAGCTGCCAACACAAACGTTAATTTATGAGCTGACTATCTGAGGGCCATAAATCAAAGGACTGTTTTCCACCCTAACTGGACTCCCTAAGTTGGAAAATAACCTTATGAGTACATTGATGGCTGTGAGACTTAGTAATTATGGAAATCCTTTCTGCCGACTCAATTGGCAGGGAACAGAGGAGATGCGGTGACTTTCGTCAAGCTACAATTTCCCACCTAGCTGGAGAGGACCCCTTTCTACTCATTGGTATGGTGTCTTCTGGGATAAAGTCATTCTGGTCAGGTCAAGCCCTTCCTCATTCACAGGGTAACAACTCTGTTGAAGGATAAAGGAGTTGTATGGAAACCAGAGGGACACTGAAGGAATGAAGTAAAGTTTGGATGCATGAGGGAGCCTGAAAGTGAGGAAAACAGTAGCAAGAGCTATGGAAAAGATCAAATGGCAGGTAGGGGAGCAAGTCCTCTTTGGCAACCAGAGAGGAGGATACATTTTAAGGTAAGTTATATTCCTTGCGAACGGACAAAAAGAGTTATTTTTACTTGCAAAGGCACTCTTTTGTTCTGGGAGTGGACAGCACAGCCCTCCCACTTCAAAAGACGGGAAGACTGTAACCTGGCTTTCTTATCCAAACGCATTAGTTTTGGATGCCCATTTCATGGATGGAAGAGAACGAGCAACACACACGCACATAGACACACACACAAACACCAGACAAAGTCACCACAAATTCTGACCACTTTGACCCTCACCCTTAGTCCCCCTATTTTTTGCTCTGCTCCCACTGAGCATCATATTTAAATCAGTTTGCAAGGTCTTCCAGTGTAGAAGCCATGTCATAACTATTAATTTTATTTCCCTGAAACACCTCAGCACATTTTTTGCAAGTTTACAAATAAGAAATAATCTTCACCTATACCTGTGAAGCCTGAGACCAGGCAACAACTGCAGTAGGAAGAGTAGATGTTGGAGACACATCCTTCACTTGTGGTGATCAATGAGATCTTTCACCATCTGCAGCAATCCATTTCATTCTTGATTCCTCCTCAATCTTCCAAGTATATGGTGCCACCAGGGAAGGTGACATATTGAAGGGCACTTCCAAATAAAGTGCATCAGCAGATATTTTCCAATCCTTCCTTGACAACCTGCACAAACTCATGAAAGCCATGATGATTGCTTACAAGGTTATCAGTAGCAATATTAGAATGAAAAACACTATAAAGGTCCTGATGAATGTTTAGGCTGCTGGAAATGCCTAGAACTGGCAAGCGCTACTGGATCGTCAAGCCTTTCCACATTTTTTTTAGGGCAAGGTGTGGAGACACTGGAGGGACTGGCAGACCCCAGTATCCCCATGCAGCATCCATTTACAACTGAAGACTGGTTCCCTCCCTACTCTCCTAATGGAAAAAGGAATCAGGAGCAAAGCCCTACCCCTTTCTTCCCCTCCTCCCTTTTGCAGTTAGGGCTGGTAGAACACGCAGCAGAGACATGCTGTATCCCATTAAGGGTTGTAGCAGTAAACAGACTCTTCAGCAACACCAGGAATAGTCATGTTCTCAAGTGCAGAAGCTAACAAACAGCCGAGACGTTTCTGGATGAGCAGTTCACAGAGGCTGCAACAGAGGCTACCAGTTTGGTCAAGCTTCCCACTGCCTGTCACCAAAGATTGCTCCTCCAAGGCTCTGGCTACATTGCAGATGCTGCTTATTGAGAATCCAGCTTCTACAGCACTAACAAGCAGAGAGATGACAACTGAGAGACCGGGAGAGCACAAAGCATATCTCAGAAGATGCTGGTTGTGTATCTGCATCCTCAGCCTCTCACAAAATCACGTAACTGCCCGTTCTTTACTGTCATCCTTAACTGGTCTTTAGGAAGTATCTCTGTGTCCTGTCCTCTTTTGTTGACTCTTGGAGAAGAATGTCCAAGAACAGCTATTTCTTGTGCGGAGGGAGTAGATGTATGTCCACCTTTAAAGGAACAGCGTTTCTCTGCAAACATTTCTCAGTCCAGTTTTTGCAGTGAAAGCAATTTCTTCTGGCACTTCTGCAGTTCTTGCTTTTCGTGCCTGTTGGAGAGGAGAAGATCATCCCCATGCTTGTCTCTTTCTGGAACTTATACACAGATCAGAACCTAGGGAAGGAATTAAAATTAATTTAGCAGGCCTGGGAGAAAGGAGAATGTAGAGTCTTGAGACACTATTGGTGCTTCACCAGTTTCTTCTGAAGTGCAATTTTAGCTTCTTGCGCAGTAGGTAATGTCCATCACGAAAGCAAATGGGGGATGAAAGCTCAGTGCATATGCAAAAAGTGACTACCTGCAGGCTTTCCTGCTGTTAATAAGGCATATCCAAGCTAATTTAACAAGGCTGCTAGACCAGACCATCAGCAGAATTTGAATCTAGGAAGCCCAGAGCCACAATATAAACTGATACTTGAATTAAGTTGTCATATTCCTCTACCTGTTAGATGTATATTTTAACAGTAGATAATCCCACTTGAGTTTATGTGAATCCAGGTCTTATATTTCCTCCTAGAACCAATTTCCATAATTATTCTCCAAACATTTAAACTCTTTCCTTTTTTTAAAAAATTACATCTACTTGAGATTTTTTTGTATCACAGAAATATGAGTCCTTGTTTAAAAAAGTCAGTTTATATAGCGTTATTCCTTTTGCTCCTAATCCTTGCACAATAAAAATTTCCACTGGCACCTCACTGCATCTGGCTAGCTTCTTACTTTGATAGATTTGCAGTTCCTTTCTTCTTTTTCTCATTCCATTAGAGAAGTTGGAATGGGCCTGAAATCCCTAGTAGCTTGAGTTACTTTGGGAAGAAATAGTGTCAAAAATTCCACCCAGAAATGATGCTAAACAAATGTTCAGACAAGTAATTTCTCCCTCTAAATATTTGATTATGACAGATTCCCAGGACACGTTGCTGCTCTGTCCCTACAGGACTGGACTAATCAGTTACTTCAGGCAAAATTAATCTCAACTAACTTTACCTGTCCTCAGTGTAGATGCCTGCACCCGAGCTCTTAACCTCCCATGGAGAGCTAGTGGTGTTCCCACGGGGAGCTCAGGGTTCAGGATAGATCTGACTAGAGGTTGGGTGAAATGTGGCATATCCTGAGCTCCATAGACTGTACGGATCAGCTCTGCACTATCTATAATGGAAGAGTGGCCTTCTCAGATGGAGATGGAGATGTCTGCATTGTAGATTAACACATTTAGCTCTATGTATTTTAGATAGTTGTACACCCTGTCCTGCCAACAAGGAGGTATAGTGAGGGAGTAGAGCTCACTCACAGTGGGTGGCGTCTTAGCAAAATGTGGCATGCAAACACCAGTATATCTCTATTGAGTATGTGCAAACAGATATTTCAGCAGGTCATAACTAAAATTAATGGGGATGAATTTTAATAGGAGTAGCAGAAGGCACATCCCTGGCAGAAGGGGGACGTCATGGCTGCTGTGAAACATCTGGATGCTCGACTTCCCAACAAATCTCAGGACCTGTGCAGAACAAGTAGTTTTTCCATTTGCTTGCTACATCTTACAGCCAAATAATTTTTGCTGAAATTAAGGCATAATTTTTTGGGGAAAAATAATATTAAAAAAAACCAAAACCCCACAAACCAAACAAAAAAAAACCAACCCAAACCCCAGAAAGACGTAGCTCAGAAATAAGCAGACAGAATATTTCAGCCAAGGCAGTTAAGGTTATTCCATGATTGTATGAAAGTCTGGCAAAACTTTTGACAAGAGGGGTCATATAGAAGTGAAAGTGTTAGGTAGCTTTATAGGCTGCACTGTCAGCTCTGACTGTGCTTGCTCCTGAATAAAGACCCAGCTAAGATTTAAAGCCTAACATTAAAACTACTTTCATTTGCTCCTTCATTTTGAGAGTGGTTTTTCCATAGACAAGAGGTTAATAATAAGATACTGAAAAGGGTACAGAAGGTGATTGCATAGCTTAGATTAAACCAAGATTCACTGGTACACAATCATTTGCTGCTGTAATTGCATTCAAGTATATCTATATTTGATTGCCCAGGTTTTCTTTCACAGTACCTTTAAAACGTTGTTCCACTACCTGTGGTGAAGGTACTTACGAAATGAATGGGACTTGGTATTTTAAAGCGCCGTGTACTGAGCAAACCACTAACAAGGGAGATGTAATACGGTTTTATTATGTGTTTAATGGGATAAAGATCATCATAGGTTATCATGGTTAAAGACCTTTTTTTGCCTGAAAGAACATAGTTTAAAAAATAAATAAATAGCTTTTACTGTGGTAAAGCCAGCTGCTTGAATGTTTGTGGGCAATTTTAGTTACAACTGAACGCACCTAGGGAACCACTGTCTTTAGTTTTATTTAGCCCTTCTCATTTCAGGATGGGTGGCAGATGCCGTTCTCCAGCCCCAGGGATCTGACCGCTGCGGCATTTGCTTTTTCAGTGCCTGCCTAAACTTCCTCCGAGGCTTAACTGTTCCCTGATATTTTGTCATTCAAGGCTTTCTGAGTTCTTGCTCCTAGTCTAAGCACAGGATGTGCCCGTATACGTTACATACACATCAGCTGGTGTCAGTAGGACCAACCTGTATATAGGTCTTTGATGCATGTGTAGGGGGGGATGTATGGAAAAGGTATCCAAAGATGTGGGTGGAGAGCACAGCAAACTTTCCCTGCAGGAAGGAAAGAAGTCACCTCCATTTCTTTGAATCAATTCTTCATGAACCATGAATCTCATCAACTCCATGTCTTCAGTTTAGCTCCCAGCCACCATTTCACTAACCTCGATTTTGAAAACGCTGGTGAGCTCTCCTGTGCCCCACGACAAGCAGTCCCACCCAGTGTCCTATACACACCTATTTGCTACAGGCCTTGCTGCTATCAAAATAGGTAGGAGTGCAGGGACCCTGAGCCCTCTGTGCTCCTCTGCATGACATTTAGTCGCCCAGATTCATCCCTCTTCATTGCACAGAACTCATGAAAGCAGATGTGTCCGATTCACTTGGTTTTCCCCAAAAAGTGCATGTCTTTACGTAGGATGTGGTTCTTTTATTGGCACTAGTCAGGAGGTTGCTGTCAGAAGCAGTCAAGGACCTCAAGACAGACTGCATTACTAACTGAGCCTGGGAAGTTGCTACCTGTCTCGTAATGTTGTACCTAGTGATGTTTTTCACAGTAATTAGTGAATATAACTTTTTTTTTTTTTTTTTTAAGGCTGATATTTTCCGAACTGAGAGACCCAAAGCTTGGTATCTATTTATCAATTCAGTCTGTACCTGAGAGCGAGTGGACAGAGGTGCAGAAGGACATACAGAGCTGACAGACATACACCGTTACGTTGACCGCTACCAAGTTGAGTTGAGCCACGAGTTCAGTGTACTGTGGAGGAATGCCAAGAGGATCTGCAGCATTCAGCCAAATGATTTATTTTCAATTCAGGGGGGCGGAAAAAAAAAAAAAAAAAGTAATTACGGAGCTCCACAAGATCCAGGTGAGGTCTTGCCTTTTTCAAAAGCTCTGTGATCTGGAAAGCTATGGAGGGAGCAAAGAGTTAAATGAACGGGCAACAGCAAGCAAAATACAGCCTGAATTGATAAAAGGTAACACACGAGGGAGGTGAATCTCCACTTTAAAAAGTTTAGGCCAAAATATGTCTCTGAGTGTGTCAAAGAACTTCACAGAGCCAGAAGTGTTTTTCCACTTTAACATTTTTCTTTTCGCTAAAATCATACTGCTGCTGTATTATTATTTTATCACAATTGCGTTTTTTCTCTTTCCCTCTCTCTCCCTCTCTCTCTCTTGCACACACATACACAAAAGCAATAGAAGGAAATATTGAAAATGCCCTATTTCCCTCTATTATTATAAAAAGGCTTTTGCAGCAGCCAGAGGTTGTGGGTTTTATGATTAAGTAGCATTGCTAACTGGACCTAGACAGATAGGGAAGTGAAACACAACAAAAGGTTGAAAATTATAACTACATTTAGGGCAGTCTGAGCCTTGATTTTTCAATTCTGAACCCTTTTTTGAGTCTCTCATGGCCAGTGAAACAAGTTAATGGGGCTAGAAAATGAAAAGCCCTTTTTCTGTTTTGTCTTTTAATAATTTAAGGGCACCTCCAGCCACCAAAACAAATATATTTATCATCGCACACAAAGCCTTTAGGCGTGAACTCTAAAGAGGCACATTAGTGTCAATGCATCTGGTACACTGTCACTTTCCAGTTTAGCTTAACTCTTGCTTCTCCTTTTTTCCTGACATTTGTATCTGAAGAGATGCTGGCTGCTGCTGACCTTTTCAGAAAAAAATTAAAAAAAAAAAAAAATACACTGATGCAGAAATCTGTCGGTAAAATTCAGTAGTCTGGCTATGCAGAAAATCAGGTTCAACAATTATAATGGATGCACTTGATCTGAGACCTACAAAATAACAGTACCCTTTCACTCCTCAGGAGTCAGTTTGTGAGCAGGATGGTTTCATTCACTATAAAGAAAAAAACAATACAGACTGCACAACACAATATCCCCTTGAAGGAATTTTCTCAGATTAAATGAAAGTGATACGTGGAGAATTAGAGCAGCAGTCGTGTTGTAGACAACAGGACTGCAAGCTTTAAGCTGAAAGGAGTGAAAAGATATAGCAATGCATAAGTATCCTTGTGTTGGTTTTCTCTTCAGAAGTCGTATTTCATGGTGGAATTATATTATGGGGGTCAGCTTGGGGTAATGTTTCTTTTGCATCATTACATCCAGCAGTCCACTCTAGTTCATGAAGCAAGTCAAGTGAGCAGCAAACGGGAAAAATTACCACTCTGCATGTTAGTAAAGAGTTTTGGAAAGGTGGATTGCTGAGAATTCGTAAACCCATTTTTACAGATGGGAAAATAAAGGCAGAGCATCTGGGACAAGGTCGTGTGGTAAGTCATTGCTCAAGGCAGACTGAGATGTCAGCGCTTTTGGCTCCCAGAGCCGTGCTTTGACTAGTGAACCAAACCCTCCCATTCAGCAAGAAGTAAAATGTTAATGTCTGAAGAATGGGGTGAGTTTGCCTTGGTACATCAACAGCACAGCAGGTTAGTCAGGGTAAAATCAGCACGAGCTGCACTCCCAGAAGCCAAGAGATGCTGAACTGCAACTGCAGTCTTATGACAATCTGCCAGGGTCAGACAGTCCAGCCGCCTTGGAGAGTCAGGGAGACCTCTGCTAGCCTGCCCCAAAGTGGGTGGCCCACGGGGGAACAGCATATCAGCATCCAGCAGGAGCCACTCTCCAAACCACGGGCTGATCTGCAGGGCAAAAAAATCACACCAAGCACATGCTTGTTTTCTTCCAATAGACGTTTGTGAGCAAACTCAACACAGTGCAGTCCTGGAGCCAGAATGTGCCTAGGAGGACTGATTCTGCTGTCTTCAGCCCTAGTTTCGGTAGTCGGTTCCCTTGGCTTCCGTGGCATCAGCCGTTATTTACCTTACTGTGAAAGTAGAAGCAACACAGAGGAGGTTTTCAGTTTCCCACTGGGGCTTTTTCTTGGACACCGTCTTGCAGCCTGGCAGAATTATCAATCTCTTCTCCTGAAAGCTCTCTTCTCAGGACTGGAAATCCTGAGATGCTGAAGGTCAGGAGGTTTAAGGTACATTGGCAGAACTCTCTATCTCCAGCTTGCATTATTCTGGGCGCTGGCCAATGCTATCAGTCTCTTGCCAAAAAGGAATAGCTATTATGGCATTGATTTTCTGCCACAAAAAAACAGGGAGAGTGACTTCTAGTTAAATGCAACAGTGGAAAGTGCTTCAGCCTTTTACTGCAAAAAGGGCTGTGTCTTGATCTGTGATGGCTGAGACTGGCACTAAAACCCTTTCAACACCAGTTCTGCACACAGGAGTTAGAAATAGCCAGTAGAAACAACCAGTATGCAAAGAGCAGATTTTTGAAGTTGTTACAGATTGATCCCAAATACCAGGGGCTCCCAGTGACAGCAAAAATGATTAGAAAGCAAATAAATTGTGTTGGAACCCTAAAATTCAATGATGGGTTCAGATCTGTAGACTGAATCATTATAGATGGACAGGGCTGCACCACAGCAGTGATTTTTTTTTTTCACTGTCTCTCTGTTGAGACAAACTTTATCTGCTTATTAACAAAAATAAGTCCAGGCTGCCCCAAACACTCCACCTTTAAACAAAAAACCAACCAAACAAAACCAAATAGGGACAGTAAACATCAAACAATCACTAAGTAATTCCTAAAATTTGTTGACTCTCCAGATTACTTGGCCTCTGAGAATATATTTTTGATTTCTGGTACTCCCACACTGTTTCAGGTCAGAACGTATATAATCCAAGTTTTTGGGTTTGTTTTTGGCATGTCTTTTTTCCAGGGCTTGGCCAGAGTGCAGGTGAAGGAAAAGTAAGAAGAGAGAGAGAGATTTGAGTAAGAAGGAGATGAAGAGAGAGAGAGATTTGTCAGTACAACGGAGGAGATAGATAGCTAACCTGTTCTGAACCTTAAATAATCATCTACTTCAATTCAGTTTGAGCCATTGAGGACGTGAAGGGTCAGGTTTTATTCTTATTTCCACAGATTCAGAGAAGTCAGAGGCAGCTTAAGCTCACATTCTCCAAGCTGAAAATGAACCTGAAGTCATTGTATCCAAAAGCCTAATCCATTTAAAAAAAAAAAAAAAGGGGGAGATAATTCATTTCTAAATTCACAGTGATTGCTGCTGCTTGAAGTTAGTGAATAATGTTGGACATGTGCCACAGAACAGAGGAAACATGAACACAAACAGCACTTAAATTCCCATCAGCCCCAGTTTAGGAGGGTGCTTCTGGGTGGCAGCGGAGGGGAGTTCAGCCTCTGTGGCTTGGCCAGTCCACGCCAGCAGCTGTCAAGGTACCATCTGCTGTGATTTATTTTTAGTTTTAGTAGTACGTACATTTTCCCTCAAAGACTGAAACTAGTTACATATTTGTTGCCGATCCTGCTGCTGCTGCAGAGGGTTTCCAGCATCACTGACCAGGGCCAGCTGGGGACCACTAACCGGGTCTCCATGCATTAAATCCTGTCTATATGGACCAAGGTAGGTGCTGAGTCCTTCCTAACAGAGCAATTAGAGCATACTGCCAAATGTCAGCGTCACCCCAGCCTTCCTCAGTACATACACTTCTTCCTAAAGCCGTCACAGTGGACGCACTCTAGATCAAATGATTTATAGAGATAATACAACTACAAGACTGGGTAAAGTTTTCCAAGAGCGAATGCTGTCTAATACAGCATCTCCATAGGGTTGTTTTGTCCAGCACAAACAAAGTAACCCTCTCTTCATTGCTGTCATTGTGCTTAAATTGATCTACCTAGATCCTCAAGACAAGCTATGTCTCCCAGTTCCTTTTCTCTTCCAAATGAAACTCAGTTTTGATTCCACTTGCTGCAATGCTCAGTAGTTTCATACAGATATGGTTCCCGCAGTCTCCCTGGTGGTACCAGCAGCACTTGCACTAGAAGGTTGCACTCAAAGAGTTGCAGTCAACGGCTCGATGTCCAAGTGGTGAGAAGTGACAACTGGTGTTCCTCAGAGACTGGTACTGGGACCAGTACTATTTAACATCTTTGTTAGCGACACGGATGTTGGGACTCAGTGCGCCCTCAGCAAGTTTGCTGACGCCACCAAGCTGTGTGGAGTGGTTGACATGCTGGAGGAAGGGATGCCATCCAGAGGGACCTGGACAGGCTTGAGACATGGGCCCATGCCAGCCTCACGAAGTTCAATAAGGCCAAGTGCAAGGTCCTGCACATGGGTCGGGGCAAGCCCATGCACAAACATAGACTGGGTGGAGAATGGATTGAGAGCAGCCCTGAGGAGAGGGTGTTCATAGATGAGAAGCTCANGTTGAGGACAGGCCGGATGAGGCTTTGATCAACCAGGTCTAGTGGGAAGTGTCCTTGCCCACAGCAGGGGAGATGGAACTAGATGATCTTTAAGGTCCCTTCCAACCTAAACCATTCTGTGATTCTGTGATACTATGAATTCAGGTACCCAGGTGGAGGCTAACCCTTATTAACAGCTATCTTCAAATAAAAGTATACCTTCAAACTTCTTTATGCATGTAATCTCAAATGTATTCATCTTTTCCAGAGAGCTTGATAGAGGACGGGAAGAGTTGGTACCCCCAAGCCCAGCATCCTCACATGCTTGGGCTCTCAGTCCCGTGAATGAGCCAGTGTTGGTAGGTGAGATGCAGTGCCAGTAACTCCCCTCTGGAAGACAGAAATGGGGTGAGGTCGAGATCACCACCCAGCTCTGTGCAGAGGCCTCACATCTGCTTCATCCGCAGATGTTTCTCAGCCCCAACAACAAAGGTTGGCTTCTGAGCTCAGCCTGTACATATGACTCATGCTCTTCACTCTAGAGGCTTTTAATTCAATCCCAGGTGTGCTAACCACTGGCCATCATCACCAATACATGTGAAACGGCTATATTAATCTAGTTACAACATGCGAAGGTAGAACAGAGTCACTTCTCAGTAATGAATCACAGTCATGGAGATTTGAACGTGGGGATTGGAAAGAAAATTAAAGTCAGGTTTCCTGTATGGCTCATTCTCCAGCCCAAGGTAGACTCAGACGGGGAAGAGATTTCTTTTTGTTCATTAATAGCAGGGGCAGATCAAGCACCACTTCCTGTCGACTTTGCCCCGGCTTGGTCACTAGTGACCACACGATGCCATTCAAGATTGGTGTTGGAAGCTCCCCAGCTGCTGTTCTGCAGTGCCTATGGCACTGGTGTGTCTTTTGTCACACACATAAAGCAGGTGCTACTGACTTCAGAAGTATTGAGGCACAAATCTAAGGACTTTGGTGAACTAAAGGCTCGTTACGAAACATGCGACTCTGAGAAGGAATTTGGCATCCTAAATTAAATATCATGGGTCCAGCCTGGCCATCACAGAGAGGGCTCTTCAGGAGCCCTGGTGCAGGAGGAATAAGCACATACCCAAGCAGCTAGTTACCTTTATAAGAACATAACAATTTATTCTTTTTCTAGACCTCTGAATAATGAGCAACACAGTAATCTTATTAAAAAGGACTTTAAGGGCATGACCAGCTGCCTTCAGTGTCAAGCATGACAGCCCTTGGAAGTGCTTAGTCACACTTTAACTCCTGTTATTATTTTCCAAGCCTGTATTTAAGTTAGACAGAAATGTGGCTTTTCATCGCCCGGCGCTATATGCCAGCATGTTTAACCATAACCATTCCAGAACAGCAGAAGGGCAGATATTACATCTTCTGTCGTTAATGCAAAAGACACAGGCTGACAAAATTACCTCTAGGTTCAACATTATTGTTGGCTTCAAAACATCTGTTCCAAGGGCCAGCTTTTGCACTGCTGCCCTCTGATACATTAGGTGGAGAACTATCCTGGAAAGAGTGCCTTTACCAACTACCACAGCACTCTGGAATTGTAAGGATCAAAAAGGCAGAGAGATTGCGGTGGGGAGTAAACACAGGGTGAAGGCACAAAAGAAAGAGGAGGGAGAAACTCTTGAACACGCCACTAAAGGGTGACAGTTCCTTTTCTAGATAGTGTCACTCAGTCCTAGCCAAAGGCTATTCTTGGGATCTTAGAAGACTGAAAAGGTAAGAATGAAGCCAACAGATCTGGGAAATTACAGTCCTAGAAAGGGAGAAGAAGATACTAGATTAACACACCCAAAATGGAGGGGTAGGTATGAGAAGGGCTCGTATTATATACAAAAGTCACAGCCAAAATTTTGGTGTCACTGCGTGTTTAGAGTCTGTACCAGGTAAATCTCCTCTACTTGGAGGGGTTTTGTTGCTCTGGCAACTAAAGGAAGGGAAAGGGGAAAAAGAGAAGGGGGAACGGAGGGAAGAGGGGAAAAGAGATAGCCTAATTGATATGAAAAATCCAGAAAATCAGAAAAAGGGAAAAGTAAACTGAAAAAACTACTGGAGTGGTTTGGNTACAGCAGCAAGTTCTCAAAAATATCAAAAATAATAGCTTTCAAATGAGTGTTTTCACAGCTGCAGGCTACAGAGTTTATTGCTTGCAGTATGAAACCTAATGATGTGACAGAAAAAAAATCTGAAATCTCATCCACCCAGCCCTAGACAGACTGACAGCCGTAGAGATCAATGTCCATTATTAACTTGCTGACTTCATGCACAGCAAGGCAGAGCATGAACTTCTCTGGTTCTCTTCAAATTTGGCTTAATTGGATCACCTACAGGATGAGAGGATAATTTAGCATGCAAGTCCAGCCACATCTTCATTGCACCCCTGAGCCTAGAACAAAGGCTCTGGTTAGAAGGATGTGGACATCTAAGCAGTGAGATGCCCTGAACCTATCTGTCCATGTCTTGAAACCCTCTGATCACAGAGGAGAGGGCAACCGATCCAGTCACTATTGATCTGAACTGTCTCCAAGATTGTGGCTTGAAAGTGAAATGCCTATGTCAGACTCTTTTCAAAGGAATCCTAATGAGACATCAAAGGGAAAGGGCCACATGGACCACACTTCTGCCTCCAAACCATTCTCTTTAGGGATTTAATCTAACCCTACTGAAAGCAATGGGAGTTTTCCATAATTTCAGCTGGTGCAGTATCAAATCTATGGGGTCAGAGGTGGGGTGGGGTCACAGACCACAGGTGATGTATTTCTCCCCCTGGTCATCACTCAGAAACCTTGTCCTTACATAGACATGTCCGCCACTGAAGTCTCCTGCAGGAGTTTCCCTCTAGAAAATTAACAAAGGCCTTCATTTCCTTAACAAATTGGGCTTTAAAAAGAATTTAAGCCATTATATGAAATTTCACAGAACTCAGTTCGCTAAAGTAACTAGAAAAGCTATGAAGAGTTTAAACCATCATTTAGAGGGCATAAGACTATTCGTGGTTTAGAAACTCATTTCTCAAAGCAGGAAAGAAGCAGCTGTGTTACCTCAGCAGTGAGAGAGCCAGGAGCACTTTTATCCTTTAGCTGCAACACCCCTTCCTCCGTGGTTTTGGTCTCTGGCTGCCCAAATAGATCTGCCAGCAGAAGCCTCCTGCAACCCCTCAGCTTTGCCTGGGTGGCCCCTGTGCATCAGTCGGTCCCTGCAGACCCTCTGGTCCCATCTCTGGCCATGACTTGTTTGAACCTATTGAGTACAGTCTCAGGGTAATGAGGCAGGAGCTGTTCGTACTGCTGCCGACTCCGTTATCTCGCACAATATCAGGAGTGAAAAAATGGCTGCTGGGCTTTTTAATGGTCTGGCAGAAGCCTTGTCGATAACAATTCTTTACTTGGGTTTGCTGGAAATTACAGCCATCTTCTCTGTTCAACTCCATTTCTCAGCCTCTTGCAATTCTGCAGAAAATAGTTTTGAAACAGCTTCTCTGGCTTTAGGAAAAAAGACTAATGAAAAAAAAAGCAAATTTGTCAGTGTTGAACATGCCTTTCTCTCTCTTAAGCAGCAATAAATGGGACTCTCTGGTTTCTTGTCTCTTACTCTCCCGTGTTAATATTTAGGAGTCAGCACTAGCAAGACCATCTCTGGTTCTCAGTTACGGTTTTGGATTAATTCTACTGATCCCAGCACACTTCTGGATCCCTGACAGCAGCTAACTTACACACATCTCATCAGCATCCTGTGACACGGGGTAATCTCAAAGAGACGAGCAGCTGAAATCCTGCTTCTCTCATGTTTCCATTGAGCCGAAGTCAGCGCGGTGTCATCACGTCCTGTTCCCCGCGGTACCTTCCCCAGGTACCCCCATGCGATGCTCCAGAAGCCTCTTGATCTCATGCAAGATGCAATAATTGCCTAAAATCCCCTGCTGCAGCTGAGCCTGTGCTGGACTCCTTCCCTGCTGCAACAGTTTTCTGTGCCACTGTTAGCAGCTTTTTTCCCCAATGTTAATCTGCTCTGAAAAAAAAAAAAAAAAAAAAAAAACAAAAAAAAAACCCCA
>VYXH01007793.1:39785-56867 GCA_013397275.1 Burhinus bistriatus
AAAAAAAAAGAACCAAAAAAAAAACCCCAAACCAAAAGCAGAGACCCTGGCTATGAACTACTGGTTTGTTTAGTGCAAAACCAGTCTTGACTGAAGCCCATATGAAGTCTCTCAGGTGCTGGAGACTCAGCTGGTTTGAGTCTGAGCTCTTCCTTTGACTTAAGTGGACCCATGCCTTCTTACACCACGTGCAGCTCTGCTTTTGGGTATTTAACTCATTTCTCCTCTAGATGTTGTGCTGGTCGTCTCCTGAGCAGAGATTTCTCTTGCAAGATGTCCCTTATTTTGTGCTTAAGGGAGAAATAATCTCTGCCCTCGATTGTTTTAATGGCATCTAAAACTGTTGTAGGAACCTCCCACCACAACTGGAAAGAGCTCAACTCTCTTTCACACACCTTAAAAGTTTCAGACCGGCAGTAAAGAAAACTTGGCCAGGTTGGATGGGGCTTTGAGCAACCTGCTCTAGTGGAAGGTGTCCCTGCCCATGGCAGGGGGGTTGGAACTAGATGATCTTCATGGTACCTTCCAACTCTAACCATTCTATGATGCTGTGAAAACTGTCAGGTACAGTTGTTACCACAAGCAGTGAATCAGTGTGGTGGCCCAGTCATTTGGAGAGGGCAGGGATGTGAGGGGGAGGGATGGCCAAACTTAAACATGGCACCTGTGTTGTGGGGTTAAGTGGTTGTCATGGTTTGGGCTGGCCCAGGACAGTGATGTGAAGAACAGCACCGCTTTAGACCTGGCAGAGAGAAGACGAAAACTCCTGCGTCATCCATCTCTGCCAACAGTGCAGCATGAGATATTCTTCCATTCAAGAAGCAGCAATGAACCAGGGGGAGCAGTCTGAGAGCGGAGTGCCTACAAAACATCGACCCTGGACATGTTACTGCCATCCATTGGATCCAGGGGAGTCACTGACTGGAAATAGTGTGAGAAGAAGATGAATTTCTATACAGCTCCAGCGAAAAATGGAAAACGGAGAAGGACAAAATACATGCTGGTGGGATGGCCAGGAAAGGCAGGAGAGGGCTGGGAGAACGGTGTCTTGGGAAAGGCCTAGAGGCAAGAAGTATGGGACACATCATTAAAAAAGCTGCTTGGAGAGAGGCATTGCATTGCAAGGGCCCTTAGCTGATGCTGGGTGCCTGCCATAGTGGGGAGAAGCATCCAAAAGGTGGCAAGTGGTGTAATGTAGGAATGGGACCCCAGAAGAGGGAAAAGGAAGGATGTTGAGGAAGGGATTTGGCACAGAAAGCCCAGAAAATCCCAGCCAATTCTTAGGAAGTAAAGAGGAACCACTTCCAGGAGAACCACAGTCTAGAAAACAACAAAATAACTGCCTCCAAATCAAGTAGGCTTCAGAGAGACTGTGAATGACAGGACTCAACCAAAGGTTGATTTTTGTATGAATAAGTTCACCTTGTTTTAAGCTCCCATGCTACAACAGCAGCTACTTTCAAGGCCTGTCAAACCCTGTCTCCTGTCCTCCAGCTAGCAGGCTGAACACAATGTGTTTGAATGTCATCTCAGCCCACACAAAGCCAAAAAGTGCCAAAGACCATTTACTGTCTGTGGACCTCTGAATATTAACTGTCTTTTAAGCTCGACACTGTCAGTCTCCCTAATTTTAAAACTAGTTGCCACACGGCAGAGAAAAGTAGGGAACTCTTTGCCTCATCTTTGATTCTGTGTTTCTTTCTGAGTTGGTTCCTCAGACAGGGAGAGACACCTCCTGGGTGAAGTGTCCCATCAGCTTCCAGGCATTATGTCCTGGATCCCAGTTCTTTTCTTAACAGAGGTAAACTCAGACCATTATTAAGCAAACTGAATCCAACACGCACATGTTGCCAGACAAATTGAATTTGCTTTCACTCAGTTAATTAGGATAAGCTTCCATTCTCACATCGACTGCTTTTGCATTCATATGCAGGCACAGTCTCCTCTTCTGCGCCCTGCAATTGCCAGCGTAAAGCCAGCAGATTTTTAGACATATACCTCCTACCTTTTCTGCGGTTGATTCAGACCCGCCTCTGGGTTCTCACAAGACTTTGATATCTAACACCTGCCAGAGAGGGCATCTCAGTTGTCATTGTCACATCTCAGCCCTTCGGAACAAAAACCTCAGCAAAAAAACAACCAACCAAACGAAAACCACCCAAGAAAGAAGACAGACAGAGAGTTGTTGAAAAAGAAAACATCTTTCTTTTTTCACCTTGTCCCAAACAAACAGCTAGCTTTGACCCTCTTGTAGGCCAGCACAGTTTAGCTCAGGAAATCAGAAATAAGCTGGAGAACATCTGTCCCAGGACTCTGTGGTGCTGTGGTTGCTAGCTAATCAAAAGAGAAAGCTTTTTCTGTGCTCTTGTACCCCATCTGAGTAGCAGGGATAGTCACACATACTTGTCCTCCAATGTGCTTCATTATATGCTCATGCAAAGAGCCACATACACATTATTATTTTATTATTATCATCCAAAGGTTCCTGTTTGCTGGATGCCGGGGCAGGCACCAAGAGTGATTGTCCAAAGAGGGGAGCTCAGCTCAGAATGAACACCTTTCTCTTTCAAATTTTAAACATCATATCAAATCTTCACCTTTTTCTCCCCTTTCTCCCCTACTTGTTCTGTGCACCTGAAGTGCGATATTATTTCTTTCAGCTGCACAAAGGTCTGCAGAATAAGGCCATATGCTCTCATCTACCCTCATCAACTTAGCCCACTTCCTTTAAC
Organism: Burhinus bistriatus; assembly: GCA_013397275.1. NCBI lineage: Eukaryota > Metazoa > Chordata > Aves > Charadriiformes > Burhinidae > Burhinus > Burhinus bistriatus. Next base: position 42,518 of record VYXH01007793.1, read on the forward strand.
ATAGGTGCAAACACACAAGAGCCTAAAGTGCTGCAAAAGCTGAATCTTAATCAGAGATATTTGGTTATACCAAGGTCCCAAGAACATCCTTACCTAGCGGCAACCTTTGTCTTTCCACTCCTCTTCCATGTGTTTCCTTTGAATCTGTTAAGTCCACGCAGCTTCTTAATCAAATCACCAAAAATGTGTTGAACAAAATAATCAGCTTGTGATTACATTTTAAGGGATAAATAGCACATGACCAGCATTAATCACTCAGTACACCCTGGGTGGGTGGCTGATTCCCAAGGACTTTCAGTAAAATCTAGAAAGTGCTATATTTTTCCTTGAATGCAGTAGCCTTCAACTGAATCAAATGGAATGTTTTTCTTACGTCTAATTTGTTAACACTGCAGATCTCAGAATAGAATTGACAATGCTACTAATAACAACATTTAAAGTTATTATCCTCACTGAAGTCCTGTAGGATTTTATTAGAGCTAATGCAATTCCTCCAGACTCTAATGATAAAAACGCACTTTTCAAATCATCTTACAGGTGTATGATTGCCATTACTCTACTTATTGGTTTCCTTAAATACCAAAATATATCAAGGAGGAGAAAGAGACTGTTTTAGCAGTTACATTTCCCACAAAACATTGTATTAACCATGCTCTAGTATACCTCTAGGATAGATGGATTTAAACCTGGGGCGACAAAAGCAGGGAAGGTCAGGGGGTGGGTTATTGCAAATTAGTAGGGGATCAATCCTGGCTGAAGACATGACTTTTTAGTTTACATGCTACAGCAAATCCCAGCCCCCATTGCATTTTGTTTTGTTATGCTCAGCGCTTATCCCATTATGCAATGTAGTTTTAAGAAGTACACCCTACAGATTGTGACTGCTTTACTAATATTCTCCTCAAGCCAAAGTGTTCAGTTGTTGCAGCGCAGTGGGTGGAAGGGGGATATAATCTTTAAAAATAGATCCTGAAGTCTTTTCTTAGATTGCAAAAAAATTCTTTAAAAAAAAAAAAAAAGAAAGAAATCCAAGCTACCACACACACCCCCGTTTGTCTGAAAGTGATTTGTTGGCAAGAATAGAAGTTTGGTTTCCAAGGTACAGTGAAAGAGCATAGAGACGGCCTGAGGTATGGGATAAATATGCCATATTTCTCAGTTACACAAGATGCTGTAGCTAAGGGGAGATGCAGGGGGGGGGGTACCAGAATGAAGCCGCTTGCCAAAACCTCCCAAAAGCTTTTTGTATGTAGTGCCTTGTGTTTGAAAGTGGAGTACAAGTGTGACTCACCCTGCCGAGACATGTGTGCCAGCCTCTCTGCAGCGTATGGACGAGACACTGCAAGGCAAAGAAATCCTTCACGACTTGCTCAGAAAAAAAACTATGTGGCAGCTGCCCCGTGCATGGGGACAGGCTTCCTCCAGCTTTCATGGAGGAACCCAGGGGCACTTGCATTGCTCGTGATCCTTCAATGGACCTAAAGCCTGCAGGAGTTTCTGGTAGCGCCGGTGCTTTTGCTGCAAAAATCAGTATTCAGAGAGCTGCAGTCCTGCACGGTCCTTTCACAGGCCATCGTCCCTCACTGCCTGTAGAAATGCAGCCAAAGCTGCCAAACGGACCAAGGGACAGCCCTCAGCAGGGAGGGCTGCGGTGCAAAGCCAGGGATAGGGGAGGGACCGTGAAAAGTTGGGTGGAGATGAATGAAACTCAGAGCCTTGGAGTGGCTGTGCCCTATAGAGCCCCTTGCAAGAGAAGATGGATTTAATTCCACTTTGCAGAGACCAAACCTGATGGCTCTGAGGCTCCGGCTGAGCCTGGGGCAAAGCATTAGAGGCTTGGATGAACAGCCTTTCCCATACTGAGATGCTTTGTTGAGGTCACGGCCCATGGTGGGATGGGTTTCACAAAGACAGGAGCCTTCTCAGAGCTGTTTTCTATCGAGATGTCTATTCTCCTGTTCAACCTGCAGATCCGGAGGCTTTCAGATTGACAACAACCCACTCTTCAGATGCTGGGATCACGTCCAACTGGTCTCCCTGTTGCAGCTTGGTCTTGACCATTTCACCATACAGAGTCCTCCTTTTTGCCCCTGTGGGCCCAGAGGGTCCTGGTACCCAACTGCAAAGGGGACATTGTCGCTCCAGATGGCAGGTGGAGCCAAAGCAGACCGTGAATGAGCCAGAAAGGAGAGGTAAGAAAACAACACAAGGGCTGGAGAGGAGATAGCAGTGTCCTTCAGGCTACCATGCCTGGAGTAGGCCTGGGAGGGCTTCAGCACGTGAAGTGCAGATTAACTGTGTTGATCATTATTTCATGCAACATGGAGAGGTTCACTTTGTGACCCAGCTTTCCTTGCCAAGTCCTTTCTCCAGACACTCTTTTTAGCATAAAGTAATTGCTTTGCCTATCAGTCAATCAGCTTCATTGATGTTGAACACTTACCCTTACAGCGATATTGCCTGCAAACTGATACATGACGATGGGTAATGGCCACTCTGTTTCATCTCAACTTTTCATCTTCTGGAAGAAGAGATCTCAGCTCCCCCCTTGTCCAGAGAAGCCCCTTATCCCACATTTCCCATGCGATCTTCCGCTCAAGCTAGTGATGATGTGAAGACCAGTCAAGGGCAAGGAGTTGCCCAGGATACACCACAGACAAAACACCAAGAAGACACTCATATACATATTTCCTTCCCCTGTGACAGCCACGTGTACCTTTGCATTCCTCTTTTACCCCATAAAAACTCCCAGCCCTGGACCCTTTGCTTTTTCCATGTGGGCCCAGCTGAAAGCATCTACAAACTTCTGTGATGGGGTGAGAAAAGACACCAGCTTTCTGTGTGATCCGAGTGTGTCCTTACAGGCTGTGGGAGTGGTGGGAGGAAGGCTGAATAGGAGGAAAGAAAACAAGACCCAGATATATCCTTATCTGAATAGCCTAAAGTGCACCCAAAGCTTCTTGCAGGTTATGTTGGATTGCACCTTTGTAAGTCAATTGTGTAGGTCAATGAAAAAAAAAAAAAAAAAGACATAAGATATTGAAAGAATGTCTGTGTCTCCACATAAAATCATAGCCCAGAAGTCCCCCAGCTCAGTGATGCCCTAGCCAGAGAAAGCCTAACCCAGACACTTCCCTGTTGGACCAGGGCATCCATCCTGCAAGTCCAGAGCTGCTCCTGCCCCAGCATCCGAGCCCTGGTCCTGCCACAGGCCCAGCACTGGTGCAGGGAGGCACAGAAGCTCCTTGCAGGGTCAGTTTTTGGAGCAGGATCAGAGCAGCCCTCATACACCACCTTGGGGAAGGCAGGTGTAACCCATTCCCGGGTGCATGCCATGACCCCTGTTACACCCTGGGCTTCCTCTCCCTCCAGCCCCACAAATCAGTTTTGTCTTGCATGGGATTCAGCTTCCCGAGCAAAGCTGGTGGACACCCATCACCTGTGGCTTTGGGCTTGGGCTGCCTGCTAGGTCTCTTCTGAGCATCTTAAGGCAAGCTCCCTATGTTCCACAAAGGTCTACATCTCTCCACAGTCCATGCAGGTGCTGTTTTATTTGCTTCTCCTCCCTTATCTCTCCCTCTGGCTCCTCATTTCGAATTACTTTAATATGTTCCACCCACTTGTCCCCTTCCTCTTAGTGTTACCGTAATGCTTGCCATCTGATGCTCACCCATGCTCAGGGCAGAAAGGGCGCGGGAAGTCATGATGGATGCCCCCAATCCGAGTGAATGAACAGCGCTTTGGTTCAGAAGACTATGAGTCAATAGTTTATGCTATAAAAATTTGTAGCCCATTGAGCTCTCCTGTACACCAGCAGGCTGCACAGCAGCAATCTCCCCCTCGAGCAAGGATGCCTCTCCAGGTTACAGAATCACAGAATCACCGGAGTTGGAAGGGACCTCTGGAGATCATCTAGTCCAACCCCCCTGACAGAGCAGGGTCACCTAGAGCAGGTTGCACAGGATGGTGTCCAGGCGGGTTTGGAATGTCTCCAGGGAAGGAGACTCCACCACCTCTCTGGGCAGCCTGTTCCAGTGCTCTGCCACCCTCAAAGGAAAGAAGTTCCTCCTCATGTTTAGATGGAACTTCCTCTGTTCCAGTTTGTGCCCGTTACCTCTTGTCCTGTCACTGGGCACCACTGCAAAAAGACTGGTGCCATCCTCCTGCCACCCTCCCTTTAAGTATTGATAAGCATTGATGAGATCCCCTCTGAGTCTTCTCTTCTCCAGACTATACTTCTCCAGGTTATACTCCTCGAGGCTGAGAGACACCTTACCCAGCATCTGATATCTAGAATGAGGTAAGCTATATTTTACATTGGGCCTAAAAGTATATTGTATGCTAGTAAGATTTTTATATATATATCCAGCTATAACTTAATTATTAGCAGTGTAGTAAATGGTAGAGTGTTTGACGGTTGTTTAAATCACTGTTTAAATCATTGTTTAATCACAGAATAAATTATGATTTAAAGCATTCTTAAATCCTTGTCAAATCATTGTCAAATTGTTGTTAAACCACTGTTTAACTAACATTCAATTATCGCTTAATCACCATTTGTTTGAGCAACCTGGTCTAGTGGGAGGTGTCCCTGCCCGGGGCAGGGGGGTTGGAACTAGATGATCTTTAAGATCCCTTCCAACTCTAACCATTCTATGATTCTATGATTACCATTTGATTTTCATTCAGTCATTGATTAATTACCATTTGGTCATCGTTTGATCATTAATAAGACCCTTTTAGGTAACCCCATAACAATGACTTAATAATTCACCCATGATAGAATTCTCAACCACAAGCTGAGGGGACACATTAAGCAAAGTAGCTATGGCACATTTAGCCTTAAACCCCCCAACTGTCCCCAAAGGTAACCACACTGTTACACCACACTCCCTATGGAGCAGGGCGCTAATATCAGTCCTCCATTGAAGCTGAGCTGGAAATGTGTATGATTCACAACACTGATAGCATCTAACTGTTGGGTTATTTTCCTTTAATAAACCTTTCCTGAACTATTTTTCCTTTCTGTGTCCCCACCTCTCATCCTGCTTCCGCAAATAAACGCATTTCCTATTGCAGCCACGGGAACACTCCATCATTGCACCGAAATTTCCGACAGCCTTCCTGGCGTTTGTCCTCTGAACTGCCTGAATATATATGAAGGCTTTCATAAAGCTGAACTGCTCGCAGAAAAACTAGGTGCTAAGATCAGCAAGATGTTGGAAAGTCAACCAACACGTAGTTGGGTCGGCTTTCCTCCTTGCTCCCTGCCAGCACCGAGTGTAACCTCTGTGGGGTGGAGGGTGAGGAGTGGAGGAGGAAAGGCGAGGGGCAACGTTGTGTTGAAGCAGTGGTCTCTCTCCCCCCCACTCAGCAATCACAAGTTTCATAAGCCACAGGCTTTTGTTTGAAATCCCTGCTTTCTCTGGCATATTTCTTGATTTGTGCAGCTCGTGTATCGGGTGGGTTGAATAGTTTATTAACTTTCAGGAGAGTTACATTGCATCCTGATTATTTAATTTGGGGTTTTGTTGCAGAACTATACCAGGTTTGGGTATTAAACCAGCTATTTTCTTTTTTAGTTTTTTTTCCCCCCCTCCAATAGGTATGAACATGGGTTATTCCTGGGTGGTGGAACATTATTGCTGCAAGCCCGGACTGTGCTCACTGCCTCACCTGGAGCACGGAGAAAAGCTGCGGCTCTGGTGATGTCGTAGGTGCTGTCACTTGCGTTTCACTCATTGGAAAGGTCCCACCCAAGCCCCGTTCGTAGGCAGGGAGCGTGGGTCCCTGCTGTGAAGAGATAAGGGGGTAATGGATGACAAAGGGTGTTTTAGTGGCACCGCAGGACTGACAGTGCCCGCCTGGCCCGTGGTAAGGATGCAGGACCTGGCTGGAGGGAGCACTGCAGGCGGATTTCGGGCTGTGCTGTACAGCTCCTGGGGGAAGCAGCAGCACCGCACTTCAGCGGGATGTTTTTTTATTTGATTTGACTTTTTCTATCCTGTAAAAGATTGCTGCAAACACTGAGCTTTTAAATTAAAGGGAGTTAATGAAAGTGTACCTGCGATAACTATTACCAGATCCCTTGTACATTCAACAGTCGCATTAAGATGATTTCTTATTATCTCTAAATCCATTCCAGAGGCATGTTCTCGCTGTTACAACCCTCCTGTGCACCATCGCAGGTGCGGGTTTGCTGCCCGGCATGGCAGATAAAAAAAAGGCCGACTGTGTTGCTACAGCCCCGACTTGGGTTTTTTATTTTTTTTCCGAGACAGATGAGCTGGGGCTTACCAGGAACCCTGCTCAACATTTCCCTCCGATCAAGTGTGTTCGTGTATCTGCATCCCCTGGGCATTCTTAATGCAAATGGAGACTTCACCTCAAACAAGAGGAGATCTTTCTTTTGTTATAAGAATAGCAATGCAGCTTTCAGCTGAGAGTGTGCCGCCTCGTACGAAACGGTATCAAACAAGACAAAAATGGAATATTGTGTTGGTGTAGCCAAGGCTGCTGCAACCACTTCAGTCCCCGGAGTTGATTAGGCAGAGTTTATTAGCAAGGCAGACCATCCGAAATATATTTGGTGCGTTGTCAGTCATGGATAGCCCATGAAATATGCATTTTCATACAGCAGCGGCTTCATTTCAGTTGAACCAGGCATTCATCCCTGAGCTCCTCTCTCATACAGCTGGGGGATTTTGCCATGGTTTTGGTTTATCTCGCACATCCAGTTACCAGTAACAAGGTAGAGGCCAGATCCATGTCTCTCAGCTTCACCTTGTTGGAGTGACAAATGAGTGACTGCTAATTGTTCCTACCAGAGAGGAGATGCTGAGGAGACACAGAAAACCCTCTCCACTTCTCAGCCACCGTCTGATACAGAGGGGGTGGCCCAATCCCGATTCACTGATTGTTGCCAATTCACATTGCTTGGCTTTGGGGTGTGTGTGTGGATGTTTCTTTTCTGAGAGGGTGGTCAAACACTGAAACAAGCTTCCTAGAGAGGTGCCTGATGCCCCATGCTTGTCAGTGTTTAAGAGGCATTTGGATGATGACCTTAATAATACGCTGTAACTATTGATCAGCCCTGAAGAGGTCAGGCAGTTGGACTAGGTGATTATTGTAGGTCCCTGCGAACAGAAAGTCTATTCTATTCCATTCCATTCCATTCCATTCCATTCCATTCCATTCCATTCCATTCCATTCTATTCTATTCTACTCTATTCTATTTTATATTGCTTTTGTTGGACCCACAAGCACAAGGTGCACAAGGTTCACAAGGTGAAGGAAGGGCATGTGGCTGGGCAACATGCTGCCTTGCTCGAGTCATTGAGGTTGGTACACGTTGCGGCTGTCACCACAGGGTTGGACCACCTGTAGCTCCGCGGCCTCCTCTCTTAATGTGAATTATAGTATCACCAAGACGGAGACTTGAAAACAGTTAGGAGTCATTTTTATATCTTCAGGTGGAAGTGAGAAATGGAGCTGCTAAACTGTTTCCTCCCGGGAAAGATTGTAGAGTAAAAATAAACTTTGGGTTGAGCTAAGTGAGGCCGCATCTACACGTGTCTGAGGCAGTCGCCTCAAACTCCTGGGCTCTGCAGAGCAGTCTGGTGACCCTTGTCCTCCTAGGCAGTCTGAATCTGGCCCCAGATTCCACCCACCTGGACACCAGCAACATTTGGGATGTCCTAAATACTGCAGAGAGACCGAGACCCACCACCACTACTTCAGCAAAGCACCACGCTGCCGTGGAGCTGGGGCGTCCTGTGCCAAGCTGCAGTGCTAGGTCCTGATGTGCCCTTTAGTGTTTGGAAGAGGAGCTGGGAGCCACATCGCCAAGGCCAAGCAGGGACACGTGGCATTTAGCAAAGCTTAACTTCTTACCGCACGGCAGCGCTTCGCATGCGATATGTAGCACTGGGACTGCGTATAAAGATGTTGTCACTAAGCAACAAAACAAGGATTTTGCAGGAGATAGTAAGGTGATACTAAATCTCCTTTCCTCCTCCCTCCTCTCCAATGCACCAAGGTTGCCAGAACCAGAGTCTTGCCCATGTGTTGGTTGGGAGCTAGTGGGAGGACTGATAAATAAGGGAAGAAAAGGACAGCAGTATCGTGGGCTAATTGAAACCAGATGTGCCAGGTCTAAAGGGAGGACCCAGCCAGGCAGGGCGCCTCTTCTCCTCCCTTGAAATAACGCAGGCAGCAGAGCAGGGCAGGAGGTGGACAAGCCTTGAGCAGGTGAAGGATGCATTTGAAAACAGAGAGGAGGACTTCATCCCCGGCACAGACCCCGGGACTCCCTCTGACAGCTCCCAACTCAGAAAGCGAGGGTTAGGTCAAACGGACAAAGCCGTACGGTCTGGTTGCAGAAAAGTGACACAGAGAAGAGCGAGGGGATTACAGAAGAAATGAATCTGATGTCCGAAAAAATTCCCTGAAATTGAAAATCTAAAGAGGCAGGGGGGAAAAGAGGTTTGGAGCCCAGCCTTACAACAGAGTGGTAAGCAAGGCTGATGCAGGGGGTTTTTCAGTTTTGAATGCAGACGTGTGCCTGGTCTATGATCTGTGCCCGGCGTCGTTGCTCTTTGCATTGCCACCAAAAGAACCAGCCGACGTCCCCAGCACAGTAAGCAGAGGCAAGCTGAACCCCAGTAATGGTGATGGGTGGCACATTTCCATTAGCATCCTATATGTGCAAACAGATAGAGCATCACCTCCCAGCTGCCAAAACACTGCCGCCTTATCTACAGCGCAGCAAGGGGCGCGGGGAAAAGAGAGGAGGAAAATATGACCGTGCTCATTCGATAATAGCTCAAAACGCCTCTCAGCCGAGGGTCTCATCAGAGCAGGTTTGCACAAAGCCAAGATAAAGCTGCAGCAGGTGGTCCCCAGGAGATCTGTATTTCCCCATCACGTGGCTCCTCGCTGACATACCGCATGATGCCCTGCTTGCCCGGAAGGTCACTGCGCACCTGGCCGATAGTGTGCACAGTGAAAAGGAAAAATACTGGGAATGAGCCACAGTCCTGGTATTTGTAGCACAGCAGTGCTGAAGAGCCCACGTATGAAGCTGGCCCCCATGGACCTGCGCCCTGGATGGGGAGGGAAAGGGTTTTGCTCTAGCCCAGCTCCAAAGGAATAAGGCTCCTGTGTTCAAGCTGTTTGTGTGCAGAGGTGTCTCCCTGGGTCCTATCAAAATTTTAAAGGACATCAGCTAACTTCATCTGCATTTGATGGGACAGGGCAGGGGGATTTATCTCACCTGAATGCAGTGGTCTGGTAAATGGATGTCTCCATCTCAACTAATCCTCTCGGCCTCTCTTTATAGCCACCGGCAAAAAATAGGCATTTTTGGGTTGGAAACATTACTTTTCTGATGCAGGGTGGGTGTTTGCTTAAAGATGGCTGGATTCCTACCTCACAGAGTCCCTTTCTCCCTGTGGGTTTCCTGGGGAGCACAGATGACTGCCCTGTAAATCACAGCAGCTCATCATGTGGCTCTTGTTCATATCCAGTGGTTTTAAATAAAGAGGTTTGTGTTAATAACATCACCGATCGCTCCTGTTGTTTCTCCCAGCAGAGCTTGTGTGACCTCATGCCCCCAATATGGACTGACCACAAGCTTTAGAGGACATGATTTATATCTAAACCAACAGCAGGAACATTTGGAGAGCTATGGAAAAGGGAAGATCTGGTGGATTTACCCAATACTTGTATTGAAAAATAATATCCCAAAGCGTTTGTATATATTTTGTCTTACTTTTGTGCTAAATTTGAACGCTCATTATCCAAGGGCTTTGTTCTGACACCACATGGAAGTGGCTTCTATCTATATACAATTTGAACACTACAGACCTGGGCCAGGTCCCTGCAGTGCCCTCCTCAGGAGACTTGTAAAGACGTAGCCCTGGCCAGGACTTCAGCCAAGTGTGGAAAGACAGGAGTGTCTTGTATCTCTTCTACTAATAAGAAGAGTCTTGAGGGCTCAGCTCTCCAAGGGAGTGAGAGCTGGGATGGGATGGGCAGGCGTTACACCCTTACACCCTCCTTTAGGTTTTCTTTTTACATTGCAGGTGCCATGGTAGGGAAGGACAAACCTCTCACCTGGTCTGCCTTGTGCTTGGGGTCTGCAATGGTGGCATCTTCTCTGGTGGCATCTTCTCTGGTGGCATCTTTCAAGCAAGCAAATGCCCCCAGAGCTGGCTGTGGGGTTTATTTAATTATCCTGTTCATGTCTTATTCCATAGCTCTTCTGCGCTGCTCTGTACTTGCTTTACACTCACGTTACCTTTGCTCTTGTGCTTCCTCCAGGGATCTGCGGACATTCAACTGAGCAAGGCCAAAAGCTGGCAAGGTGACATCCTTCTGGGGTGACATCCTTCTGGGGTAACATCCTTCTGCACCCCTGGAGCCCATACCCTCAACTGACACAAAACATATCTGCAGACAGAGGGGAGCACATCCAAATGCTGCACTTGTTCCATGAACCCTTTTTAATTCTCAGGAGCCTGTGGCCTCTCTCAAGCCAGAGGTGAGGGAAAGCACAATCATTATTAAACTGGTGATGTGAGAGGTATTTTAATTCTTTTTTTAGAAAGAAAAAAAAAAGAATGAAAGGGGAAAAGTTCCCTGTTTCACACTTCTTAAGGTCACACTTCATATTAAGGTTCCATTTATAAAGAATACATAAATGCTTAATACTTGTTTAAGTGATTGATGAATCATTTATTGTATATTGCTATTGAACTGTTGGTCTCTAGAGTTGTGACTTAATCATCTATAATACCTGCAGCTGAGGTATATACAGCCATCGATAATGTTGGAACACAAAGTATTCGTGTGCATAACGTGCTTACCACATCTAACATTTATGAATGCTTTATAAACAATTTATAAATGAAATCTTAATATACAGCATAACCTATTTTTAATGTCGTGGCAGTTACATAACCCATTTGGCCTTGATTCATCTCCATTAACTCCGGGCACCTTGTGGAGGTCTCTCTGGTTGTAGCCCTGTACCATTTCTCCCTGCGCTTCTACCCTCCCTTCCTCCCACTGCTTATTTATTATGCTGCAAATGTGTCTGGGAGGGATGCTGCAACCTCGCAGGCTTCAACAGTCTGTGCAACGATCGAGCTGCAGGTCGGTAACCCACTCACACGCGTGTACACACTCTGAACTGAAAGAGGGGAGATTTAGATTAGATATTAGGAAGAAATTCTTTACTCTGAGGGTGGTGAGGCACTGGAACAGAGAAGCTGTGGAGGCTCCATCCCTGGAGGTGTTCAAGGCCAGGTTGGATGGAGCTTTGAGCAACCTGGTCTAGTGGAACGTGTCCCTGGCCATGGCAGGGGGGTTGGAACTAGATGTTCTATAAGGTCCCTTCCAACACTAACCATTCTACGATTCTACGATTCTATAAAGGAAAACACTCCCCTGCCTTTTCTTTCCCTTTTTCAAGCCAAACCCATTGCCCGGGTTCAGCCTGGTGCAGCCATGCGAAGAGGTGAATCAGGCAAAGAGATGGACAGGGAATGGCATCTGTGCTCCAGATCTGAGCTGTTGGGAAAGGAGGTGGTAGGCGGATGTCTAAACTGGACCATGGCATCGCTTCGGCCATCAATCTAGACCGTTCTGTACGAACAAGGGCAGACTTTGGATAGCAAAGGGCCCTGTTTCTGACACAGATTAGTGATGACATCCTCATAGCCATTAACAAGATGTTCATTGTTAAACCATTTCAATAGTTGGCCTGATTTCTTCCTGGCAGTGTCTACATTGTTTTGTTCAAACTGAATACATGCTGAAAAGGGGCTGAAATCTTCCTTTCTTCAGTCATGGTATCAAAGTACATTGGGCGATAACGAATTCTTCTCTTCAGAGGATCCAGCGCTCCCTCATCACAAAAGTGGCACTGTTTTCCCTCATTCTTAACATATGCCTTCCCTTATGCCAAGTGATTTCTGAACAGCTCCTGGGGAGATTTCCTATGGATGTGGAGATGGGGAGGCTGAGAGGACATCAGTGTAGGCTGTGCTGGTACCAGCTCTTAGAAGAGGAACCCTTGGAAGGGCAACAGCACGCAGGAGGTGGATGGGCGCTGTCTCACCCAGTACACAGCTACTGGGCACAGCCTTTGGGTATAACGTGATTTCCCAAGCAAGTCTATTCGTATGATTTATGTCTCCAAGGTTCATCACTGTGGTTGATATAGACAAACACCAAGGACACACTGGCCTGGAAGGATCTTCTGCACTCCCAGATGTGTTTTATGTATCTATTCCTCATGTATTAAAGAGACAGTGCCTGATTTTGATGAGATGTCTTCTCCTTGTACCAGGGTTCCTGGGAGCTAGCGGTGATGCAAGAATAAGATGGCCAATGCAGCATAATGGGACAGGGGCCTCAATCTCAAATTTGCAGGTTCAGATGCAGATTGTGCATCTGGACACAGGTATAGCAAGTTCCCCAGGCAGATGTGTGACTGAATTAGCTGTAATCGGTGAGTCTATTAATGTGCTTAACATTAGGCACATGCTTAGGTATCTTGCTGAATCAGGAACACAAGGACAATAAGTAATCAATATATGTTAAATGACATGTCATCTACATACAGCACAAGTCCCACTGGTGTTATGGAACTGATGCATCACGAATGTAGTAGCCTAAGTATCGCTCCAACAAGCAACAGCAGATGGTAATAAAATAGACAAGGTCCCCTTCAACCGAAATATCTCAAGATGCTTTTAAGAGAGGATATGAGAGCCAAACTCCAGTTTAACAACTGAAATAGGGTATGATGCAATTTTTTTCCCCAGTAGATGACCTAAGTGTTAGGAGAGCTCTGATGGAGATGCAGAGGAAGGAGACAGAAAAAGAAAGGGACATGTTGATCCTTTCTGTTGGAACCAACCAAAAAAAACCAGAAAAGCAGTAAGAGGAAGAGATGGTGGGAAGGATGAGCTGAAAAAGACAGATGAGAAACCAACAGCTAAAACAGAAAGATGCTGGACAACTCAAGGACCCTGACCTAAGCCCCAGAATGGTCCAACCTGCAGAAGAAAACATGTATCATTGGACACGGAATGTGAAAATTGTCCAGATGTACATGTCTTCTGTATTAAGAAAAGAGCATTAGTGTTTACAAACCTCTGCAAAGCATGTACCTGCAGGAAAGCCTTCAAATCCCACCTGTGCCGAAACAGCTGAACTGCAAGCCCAGAGCTCAACATCCCGCAGAGCTGGCAGATAGCACTGTTCCAGTGTGCGTAGTGCAAGTAGGATGGATGCATAGTCCCATTTCAGTGAGAGATAAAGTGCTCAGACCCAGAAAGGGAGCCAGAGGATCCAAGGAAGGGAGACTGCAGCTAAGGAAAGCTTAAGAGCTTCTAGATGGGGAACCCAAACACAGGAGCCTCCTCAGGACTGTTTGACAGAAGGAGCTCAAACAGGGCTGCACATCAGCTGGTGCACACAAAACAAGTGCTTCCAGTCAGTCATCCCAGACGTACCACCTCCATAAGTGGTCCTCCTTCCAGTCTTTGAGCTCTTTCTGTAGAGGATGGAAAGGACCATAAAATCATAGAATAGTTTGGGTTGGAAAGGAACTTTAAAGGTCATCTAGTCCAACCCCCTGCAATAAGCAGGGACATCTTCATCTAACTTTGATCTCTTCAAGAAACTGCTTGGAGAAATCCCATAGGTTAGGACTCTAGAGGGTAGGAGGGCTCAAGAGAGCTGGTTGATATTCAAGTATCACTTCCTCCAAGCTCAGGATCAGTGCACCCCTAAGAGCAAGAAATCAGGCAAGAGAAGCAGAAGACCTGCATGGTTGATCAGGGAGCTTCTGAAAAAGCTCAAGTGGAAGAAGGAAGTTTACAGTAAGTGGAAGAACGGACTGACCACTTGGGAAGATTACAAGAATGCTGCCAGAGTATGCAGGGATGAAATGAGGAAAGCCAAGGCCTCCTTGGAATTAAATCTGGCAAGGGATATTAAGGTCAACAGGAAGGGTTTCCTCAAGTACATCGGAGGCAAAAGGAAAACTAGAGAAAATGTGGGCCCGCTGTTGAATGAGACAGGGGCCATGGTGACAGAGGATGCAGAGAAGGCGGAATTACTGAATGCCTTCTTTGCTTCAGTCTTTACTGCTCAGGCCAGCCATCAGGAACCCCAGACTTTACAGGTAACAGAGAAAGTCTGGAGGAGGATCTGGAGTAAGATCTTGAGGATCCCTTGGTTGAGGAGGATCAAGTTAGAGATCAGTTAAGTAAAGTGGATATCCACAAGTCCATGGGTCCAGACAGGATGCACCCACGAGTGCTGAGGGAGCTGG
>VYXH01007793.1:60278-75230 GCA_013397275.1 Burhinus bistriatus
ACTTAAATAACTAAAAATTAATATAAATAATTAAAAAAAAAAAAAAAAAGAAGAAAAAAACCCAACCACATATTCAAGCCCAATCTGTTAGCGTGAAAAATCTGATCAGAAGAGTCTGCAAAAACTCATGCAAAGTGATATTAATGACCAGCTGATTAATTCTGGTGGCTCTTTAAGTGACTGCAAAAGTTTCAAGCGATTGTGACTGTATAAAACAGAACGGTGAAAGCCCAAATTCACAGGCAAGCCCAAGGCAACCCAAAACTTGCCTTATTTCCTTTCTCAAGGACAAAACTCTTTAGCTCTTCATTGCCGTCTTTCATTTCTTGCTCATCGATCTACCAAACTAAAGGCAGTGACTTTACCAGGAGCAAGTGACACTGTCCTCAGGGGAGGAAGAGAATAACTGGAGGCACATTTGCTATTTTTACTTTCCGTAACAAAGGAAAAAGCATCGCTACTGCTATTTACTACCAAAGACACCAAATACTCAGCAAACAAGGGAGCAAGAACAAGCCTGGGAACAAGTCTGAGAGAGAACTACATCTCAGGAGTACATGCAATGGGCCCAGTGTAAGCCAGGAGTAATTTCATACAGATATACAACTCTTGCTGAAAAATGCTAAAACAGGATTATTCAAGTTGGAATTGAGATTTTCAAACACATGGTTAAATTCAGCCCTCTTAAATTCAGCCCTCAAGACCCTTTCAAACCCACTGATATCAATAGAGTACATGCAAGTATTACGCATGTATTAGCAGTTTCAAAGGCTTTTTGGAAACAGAGGAAAACTCTAGCATAGCTATAATCTGTCTCTCTCTCCCTGAAATTAGCTAAAGCAGCTGCCCAAATGACTATCGGCCAATTCAGAAAGTGTTCAGCTGTTCCTCCAAAGTAGGGACTGCGGCCTGGGGTTGGACAGAAACAAGCTGGGGTCAAGCAGAGGATGTGCCAAGCGTTTCTGCGCACTGTGGTTCATCAAATAGCACACAGTGCGTTCACAGCTTAGTTTGGACCGTTGGCTCCACAGCACGGATGTGAACACTGGGAAGGCAGAACCAGGAGAGAGGCAGCTCCCTGCTGCAGTTGTCTTCATGGAATTTGATATTCAGGTAGAAATCGCCTGTGTAGAGAAAGAGCACTGCTCCAAAGTACACAGAGTCTTTGGTTGGCTTCACCTGGAAAAGAGAATGTGAACATCAGTACAATTAAACCAGCAACAAAACAAAATAAATGCACTTTGCAGTTCAGTAGCTCCTTCAAATGATGTCAAAGTGCTCTGGATTCACATCTCAATATCGCCTTCACACAAAAAGGAGTAAAGAGCTAGTCCCTATTCTAGCAACGGTAAAACTGGAGCATTGAAAATTAAATCCTGTACTATTCCCTCCTGCAGCAAAGTTGTGGCACAGCTCAAGCCAGAATACAAACCTTCAGGAGTCACTGATTCCAGAACAGAGTTGGTTTAAGGCAGAAGTCCCCCACTATGTCCTGAATATGCAGGAACATCTTTCCTCAGACTGCATTTATCAACATCTATATTAAAGGTCTAAATCATGGCTCTGAACCCATGCTAAACACACGGTTAAACACCATTTAACAACTTAGCAATAACTAAATTCATCCCCACTTATTATTCAGACACAATCTGACTGCAAATTCTAATCAGGAATATTTAATATTCACTATCATTGAAATAATCAAGTTTAGCAAGAAACATCCCACAAAAAGTAGCCACCCTAATTTAACTTGTCCAAATTAAATACAGACTTCACATGGTTTCTACATTTATGTATCTCCCTTCATCACAAAACCATTCACAATCCATATCTTTACAATAAATAATATATCTCAGTCTATCATTTCAGCAAGACAGTTAAGTAATTTCTAGATTTAACAATCCCATGAGTGTTAAGCATGTGATAATATTTGAACTAATATCTGCTTCCACAGGATGTTAAATCCAGTTTCAGGGTGCCTAGAATTGAGTTAAAGTTGCTACAGATGCAAAACACAGAATCAGCACAAAGCCATTCCAGTGGATAGAATTTATTAAAAAAATTGTGAAAAGGTAACTTCATCCTGGTAGAAAACACCCAATAAAGGGCACCTGATGCTCCTCAGTATTGATCCTCCCACAGCCAAGACCATGTTACTAGTTCTCTCCTGCTTTCTGGACCCTGAAACCATCAGCTCAAGATGTATCATGGGGTCATCCCTACTTTCATGGGTAGGCCTGTGCCCGTGTATTTTCTTTTTTACTTGAATACTAATTGGTAATGGGCCTTTCTCTGGTCAACTCCAAACACTTCAGTGTCCATCATGTTACAGAGTCCAGCGTTGATTCCAAATGACACCACCACATACCACTGTTCAGCCAAGCTGAGACCACCACGCCCAACCACAACAGAAACTCTGGTGTTGGATCCAGAAGCACTGAGCTGTCCAGATGTGCCGGACTTGATTGGATTCAGGGGGAGAAGATCTTTGCAAGGGACATCACGAGGAACCAATGGGACACTACCACCCGGAACAGTGAAGGGATGAGGCTGAGGCTCTGAGATGGGCTATCAGGATTCTCACCCACTATAAAAAATTTGGTCATATGGTAAACTGGGACATCAACAACTGGGTATTAACTGGGAAAGTGTCTATGGACACCCCTGGCTGAAGGGCACCTAGCCACTGCATAGGAAGACATGAACAAAGATAGACCATGGTGGGGGAGAGGGGGGAGACAAACTGCTAGAACAAGTTCAGGGTCAGGTGGGATGGGGCTTTGAGCAACCTGGTCTCGTGGAAGGTGTCCCTGGCCATGGCAGGGGGGCTGGAACTCGATGATCTTTAAGGTCCCTTCCAACTCTAACCACTCTGTGACTCTATGATTCTATGAAAAGGTTTCCAGGGGTGTGAGGTACCTCTAGAACACGCCAGAGAGCTGAAAATTGCCTGCCACTACCTCCAGTGAGGAAGATTTTCTGCAGCTTTCAGATGTGAGGGGAAGGAACTGTTTGTTTCTGTTTTCTCCTATTCTAGGTTTTTTTGGACCTTCATTTCTGGGTCCTATAGCCAGCAGACATGCACACCGAATAGTCCCATGGGGTATCAGGCTTCTTTGCGGAACCTGCCTAAAATGCCGCTCCTGCACAGGGGCCTGCCTGTTCACAAGCAGCAACATCAACAGAGCTGGCAGAGCCCAGGCTCACTTTGGCTTTGCTGCTGAGCACTTTTGCTGACCTAGAGCGAACTTGCATCAGTATCGTACCATCCACGTGAGTGATCAGAGCAGCCACAGCTGTTCTCCTGACCCCTGTCCTTGGCATCTCCCCTCCTCGCTGGGTACAAGTTCTTGCCCTCTGGCATTGCGTCTGGACGTGCAGAACAACATCAAGCAGTCTCCCCTCTTGCTTCCTTCCCCTCCTCCCAGGGCTCCCTGCCTTATTTCTGCCTCACTGGAACTGATGCGGACTTGCATCAAGAGGGGGACAGAGGCAGGCACGAATGCCAGCAACGGGTGGAGGCAAACAGCAGACGAAGCCTCCTTAGGACCCATAACTTTTTCAAGCTCCCAGTCCATTTTTCCTAATCATAGAATCATAGAATGGTTTAGGTTGGAAGGGTCTTTAAAGATCATCTAGTTCCAAGCCCCCTGCCATGGGTAGGGACACTTCCCACTAGACCAGGTTGCTCAAAGCCCCATCCAACCTGGCCTTGAACACTTCCAGGGATGGGGCCTCCAGCTTCCCTGGGCAACCTGGGCCAGTGTCTCATCACCCTCATAGTGAAAAATTTCTTCCTGAATGTAGCTCTACCATGAAGAAATATCTGTAACAGCATTGATCAGAGCCCTTGACAAGGAGGAAGGTGGCCTCAGGCACATTAGCATAAACACAGTCCTTGCACTCATTTGAAGTTCTGCCTACATGGTTGCTCATTCCTCCTGTCTCCACAGCACAAGTCTCTGCACCAGTCATCAGTTTCTTCATCGTAAGTGAGAAGAGCCAGCAAGGCAGGTAGTGGTATGCGTCCGGTTCTGCCTGCAGCTCACCTCCCTGTGTGCAGTATGCACAGACCCGACAACAACGTTCATGGTTTGGGGACCATGCACATCTGTATGACCACTTCTACAACCACTACTCTAATCAACACTTGTGGCTTGGGGAAGAAACAGGGAAGCAAAAGTAGCTTCAAACCTTTGCACTGTTCAGGTGCAAGTGGCTCTGCAGAAGTTACAAGAAGTTTCTTCCAAAATAGTCACTAACTTTGGAAAGTAAGGCTGCCTCTCCTGTGGGCCTGCCTACAAACATTCCCAGAAGACCACAAGTACATCAGCAGCAGTCAGGTCAGTTAGAGGGCCAGATCCAACCCAACTGGTACACCTGGCACAAGACTAATTTTGAGGTTAAACCACCTACATTTAGGTGTCTCTCTGCACACTAGGTATCCAGGCTCCTACTACAGTAAGAGGACATCTAGTCAATGCAGCAAGTGTAGCAAACACACAATGGTCTACCTGGCCAGCCTGCAGAGTCAGGATACAGTTGCCTAAACATAGGCACCTCATGACATTTGGGATGACCTAAGGCACTGAGACATCTGCGCAGGGCTGGCAAGATTTACAGGATGATTTACAGGATTTCTGGCAGTAGCTGGAGGCCAGGTGGGATACCCACAGCACCTAAATGATGGTAGACACCTACTTTTAGTCAACTGAATTTCACCCCTGGTGTCTATGTTAGTGTAAGCCAGGTTCTACCAGCTGCAGACTACATCTCCATTGACTAATGGGAGCTTAGCTGGCCAGCATCCATGGCAACACCTACTCATTCAGATGCTTCAGTCTGGAACTGAATCCACCCAAATGTCTGTAACGTGGATGTCCACATCTGAGCCAGCTGTTCAACACAAGGATTCATCTGATCAAAAGCAGAATGAGGTAAAATACTCCCTAAACTCCATCAACCCTGATGACTCGTTCTCCACTGCCTGTGAAAGGAGCTCAGGGTGACTTGTTCAGATGCGTACCCAAGTGAGATGTTTCCTACCGTAGCTGACAGTATACACCATCCCACTGATTGCCATGCGTGATCCAGCTAACCGACGAGAAACATGAAGACCGCATACTCATGCCTGATCCAGACCAAATCTGTATTGTTGTTCCATCTAGCAGCACCCTGCCTCGATATGTGCTTGTATGTTGTGCCAGTCTGGGATGCCACTGAACACATGCTTGCTGAATCGAGTCAGAGTCAAAAGAGATTTTACTAAAATTCCACCAAATTCTTTATGTGGAGACCAAAGATGGAAGGCTTCTACCCGAGAAAAACATAACTGGAGAATCAAGAAAAAAATGCCCACATTACTCCTCTGTTCCACTGAGATAGAAGAAAAATTAAGTTTCTAGCTCCATCCTAATCCTTCCCTGATTCAGGCTACCATGTGGGACCGTGATTGCTTAGAACTAATTACTACTTATTTATACTGCTGTAGTACTTAGGGAGCTCAGTTGGAGATTAGGGCTAGTGCCAGCTACTGTTCGCTGCCCCAAAGAGTTTACAGTGTGAGTAAAACAGTGCCAAGAAAACTAATTTGTTCCAGATGGGCCACAGAGGACCTGCCAGAAGTGAGCAAATGTTCATCATAGCTTCTGAGCTGATTCAAAATGACCATCTACTAATGAATTTCTCCTCATCTCCCACCACCAATCACTTGAGCTAGTGCATGATAACACGCACAGGAAAAAAAAACTGCTTGATGGCAAAAGCAGGAACAACAAGAAAAAGATGAATTGTTGGCAGTTACAGGAATCTACACACAAGATAATTATTATTATTTTTAATTTGGCAAGAAGCAACTCTGATTGACTAATTAGTTAAAAAAAACCACTGGTAAGAACTAAGAATTTTTAATAATATGGCTAAAGCTAAAGTTCAGGTTGTGAAGTGAGGTAAAAAATAAATTAATGCAATGTATTTTAATGGGTGGGGGGCCACCATGTTATCTCATGTTTCAAAACCCCACATTTAACAAAAATATCTAAATGATAACTGATGAAGTCACTTTTTCTGTTAAACACAGACAGAGAAAGGAAAGATTAACCAAATTAGAAGTTGTGCTAAAAGTAAAGATTTTACTTAATTTAAAAAGCATAGAAATATCTCAATATCCTTTAAAATTTTCAGTAAAAGAATTTGCTTTTTGAAGTAGTATATCCCAGCAGAGACTTTGTGACAGAAACCCAGACTGCTGCACTGAATTGAAGTAAGAGCACAGAAAGGTGAATAAGCACTCATTACGTTACTTCCAAGATAAATCATCTAACCTCTACTTCAAGCCGCAAGAAATACAAAATCGTATGACTTTTACGCTTTACACAATTTATATTCATACTGTGAAGCAGCATGTGCGTGCTGAAAATTCCTTTATATATCCCCTGTCTTCCAGATAGCAGCAGAAACTGATTTGAAACTTTTTAGTCTGGAAACAAAAATAATTGTGTTTTGCTAAGCATCCGGCTTAATACGAAATTAACATTTGGGAAAGCAGAGAGGGTTTGGGGTTTGGGTTTGGGTTTTTTTTTTCCCCCCAGAGAAATCACATCCAGTTGAGCCCCAATAACGTAGTTTCTGCATCGGCATGACAACAGAGCAAATTTTCAGGGCGTGAGAAGTATCTTCTCTTGCTGTAATACCTGATACTCCCACTTGTTCTTTACCATACACTACTGATACGCCAAACCACACGCTAGTTCTCCATCCTTCCTCCCACCCAGCTCGGCAGTGCAATAAATCACATCACCACCTCCTTGCCAGTGTCAGTATAAAGTCAGCCCAATTAGCTTAAACTGCCGACGAATGTAGTTTTTCCTAAACTGGCCAACTTTGCACAAAAACAAATGCTCGCACCACCTCTCCCGCTTGGTCTGCTAGGGAAGAGGGCAGCATCTTCCCGCAGAGATGCAGAAACAAGCAGCTGGGATATAGAAGTATCTCCAGCCACCTCCGTTAAACAAGCAAAATAATCGCGTGCCCAAGACCTCCGTTTATAAAAATAATGGGCACATGTTTAATAGCTTCAACAGAGCAGCACTGAGCTACATGGTTTGGGTTGGAAGGGACCCTTAAAGATCGCCGAGTCCAACCTCCTTGCAATAAGCAGGGACATCTTCAACTAGATCAGGTTGCTCAGAGCCCCATCCAACCCGGCCTTGAATGTTTCCAGGGATGGGGCATCTACCACCTCTCTGGGCAACCTGGGCCAGTGTTTCACCACCCTCACTGTAAAAAAAAATTTCTTCCTATATCTATTCTAAATCTCCCCTCTTTTTGTTGCAAACCATTACCCCTTGTCCTGTCGCAACAGGCCCTACTAAAAAGTTTGTCCCCATCTTTCCTGTAGGCCCCCTTTAAGTACTGAATCTGGTCCAGCGTCTCAGCTTTCATTTATAAAAAAGAGAAGCTCTGAATCTCTTTCATCTCACCCAACCATGAGCTTCTTCGGTTTCTTAACCACTGTCTGTCTGAGTTTCTGCCAAACTCAGACCATGAACACGATTCTGAGTATGTTCTTTCTTCCCTGAAGCATCAAATGCACAAACCGGGATTTTCTTCTTGTCCCCAAAACAGGTGCGGCTTTCTGAAATCTTTTTTCCATTACTGAATTCGTTATTACGGGGGATGAAAGGGCCTCTGACAGCATTAGATACACTGTTTGAAGAATTTTCTTCCATGATCAGGGCTCTATGCCTCAAAGAAATATGACTAAGCATTTTCTCTGGGAGCCTCTGTAGGACAAGTAACAATACTACATACCGTGAAATGTAACACTTCTTGTCTGAGAGTCGACATTTTCTTCATTTCGCCTTTTTGGATGAAAAGGAGGACAAATGGCAGAAAACAACTCTATTTTTAACCGATCGGGGACTGTGTTTACAGGAGAAATGTCACAATACTGAACAACGGGGCAAAAGCGAGGACCGTAACGTATGAGAAGGCTGCCTGGGCAGGCACAAGAGATGTGACCTCCTGACTTTTTGCCCCGCCGGAGCCTCAGTCAGAAGGTAAGAATACATCACGCTGACATCTCCCTTTTCCCTCATTAGCCTGAAGGGTCAGGCCCTTCGGCAGCTGGGCATCCAAACACTGCCACTCTGATTAAAAAAATCCACATTGTCAGAAAGACAGTCAAAGAAAGCCATCTCTTGATTATTTCTGTTGACATATTTAAATTATTCAGCTAAGAATATAGCTAGCCCCCATTAAAATTCAAGTTGATGGTGCATTCCATGCTCATTAGCTTTTTGGAAATATTTTCTTCCCATGATGGGTAATTGAAAAATAAGCATGGTGACTATCCCTGCGGTTAACCTTTAATTTCTTTCTTACTAAGGTTCACTTAAATATTCCGTTTTGACAGGTACATTTTATTAGCTATCCAAAGAGCTGACCTAAGCAAAGGTCCTAAGCACTATCCCAAACACTCACCCTCTTCTTCATGTTTATTTTATAAGTTACCAGAAATACCGCTTATTCTACTCTGCAGTACTGTCCATATGTTTTTCATTCCTTTTTTTCTGTTGTTTCTGTTTTTTTGGGAAGGATGTAGGAGAGAGTAGTTTTATCTGTATTTTTGGTGTCTTGCCTTAGAAGCAAAAGCTCCTAGACTTGAATCTTCTAAAGAAGAAACTGAGACAAAAATAAAAATCTCTACTGCTATAAAAAGGGACATTTTTGTCTCATTTTAAGCATGTTTTCTCTTTTTCTTTATGGTTTTATAAGAGCACGCCAGGCAACAGGGAAATGAACCAGCTCATCATATTGGTCATTAAAGTTTAGCATTTTCTTTTTGCAGTCTGTTGCATTTCCTCAGGACCTGACTAAAACTGATTTGCTGAGTTCCTTGGCTCAGCCTGGAGAATATTTCTTTTGGACTAAAGAGAAAAAATTACTTAAAATCTCTTACTGCAGGTTGCACTGGATGGCTCAAGGGACTGGCAATATGGTATTAAACATTTTATCTGGGTTACCCATTCACATTTAGTCAGATCTGGAGTGACCAAAAGTTACTATCTCTGATAGTTTACTAGTGGTTTACATGCATCTTGGAGAGATGAATCTACATCGCCAAACCCAGCAGCAACTTCAGCAACAGTTGCCATAATCATGGTGATTACCAAAAATGAATCTACCTTAAAATCACAGAATCACAGAATGGTAAGGTTTGGAAGGGGCTTTCTGAAATCATCTAGTCCAACCCCCTGCCAAAGCTGGTTCACCTAGAGCAGGTTGGACAGGAATGCATCCAGGTGGGTTTTGAATATCTCCAGAGAAGGAGACTCCACCACCTCTCTGGGCAGCCTGTTCCAGTGCTCTGCCACCCTCAAAGGAAAGAAGTTCCTCCTTATGTGCACAACTGAATAATGAAGCTCTTCTCTGCAAATGCACATCGTCTGGAATCATGATCCATTTGACAGAAAGACTTACTGAATCGATGTAGAAGGTGTTGGATCCCACAAAGGTGATAGCATCTTGCAGCTCATAGTTGTGCACCCCATTTTGGTAATCCTGGTAGGGCGTCACGGTGAGAGCAAAGGGCCCCACGCTGTGTTTGCTCCAGTTGGTCAGCTTCACCTCCAGCGGGATGGGGTCCCCCACTTTGCAGTCCACCACGATATCGCAGTCGCAAAGCTTGCCATCAACAAGGATATCTGCAAGTCAAGAAAACAATGCCACAATATGTTGGACTCCTGCTTTAGAAACTGTATTAATCTTGATTGTTAGGACACTTAACAAGAAAAAATAACCCAAATGAAACCAACGATTAACCTTAGGAAAGAAAACCCAATGCTGCAGTGTTGTGTAGGGTAGTGTTGCAGGGAAACAACTTGCAACATGAAGGTCTGAGATCTGTCTCCAACTGTTGAAAAAGCTATGAAACAAACCCAATTATGATCTATACACAGGCACCATAAGATATCTTTTTAAGGTCCTCTCTTGCAGGCCAAAGCCACAGACAACTTCATCAATGGCATCAGGTGAATGGAAATACAAACAGGAATCATCAATACAAATGGTGGCTACACCAATCCAGGGCTGGATGTTCATGTTCACATGGTACAGCCAGAATAAATCCTACATACGGAGTTGACCTTTTGGAGCAGGATAGACACTGCCAGAATTTGCAATGTAATACATATATTAAACTCCAGATTATAAGGCAAAAAAGGGATTTTAAAATTATACAGCAGCACTACGAGCTTGTTCACTCTTTGCGCTTTAATTCATTCTGGGATTTCTATTTTTAACTTTCTACTTTTCTTTCCCTTACTGGGATAGCAGAAAATATAAAGCCTTTAAATTGGTTACCGCTGGGACAATGACAGCCGGAGTAATGTGTCCACTAACCTTGCCCATTTGCTTATACAGAACCAAAATGTTTCATTACCAACACACTATGAAATTGCCAGTCCAATTCCCCGCTCTGAAAGGGTTCCCAGTTGTGCGGTATTACTGTATTTTTCAGATGAGGGTTATCTCCGATGCACTATTAATACAGGAACATTTCTATTTCACTGTAGGTTCATGTTCAGAGATAAGAGAAAGCCCTGGGCACACGTAAGAAAGCATCCTCTGTGTGAATACCTATCCCCACAATCTCATATGCCCATGAGGCATTTCCATCACTCCAGCTCCTCCTCAGTCGCTTGCCTTACGACATACAGCATATTATTCCTCTGCCAACAGCATCGGATTTACATTAGTAATATCCCCTCTTCAAGAAAAGACACTATTATTATGCTTCAGGAGCTTTCACAGAAAAAAACATTTTACATCAAAGTGATTTTTTTTTTTAACTTATTTTTGTTTTGTTGCCTTAGACAAAACACTACAAAATGACGCATGTTCTCTCGATGCCCTTTAGCCTGGCAAACTGAACAAGCCTTAGCGCAGCAACTGGGACAAAAAAAAAAAAAGCTAGTGCCAAAGAAGAAACAAGTGCAGAAAGGCGCATTTATCCAGAGGTCAGGTCAGAAAAGCTGAGCTACCCAGCCTCGCCCTACAACTACCTGAGAGGAGNCTGTAGACATGGCACCTAGGGACATGGTTCAGTGGTGGACTTGGCAGTGTTAGGTTTATCGTTGGACTCGATGATCTTAAAGCCTTTTCCAACCGAAATGATTCTACGACTCTGTGAAAACCTCTCCTTGAACAAAGCTGCCCAAATGCAAGTCCCACATACAAGAGGCTTGGCAGAGCAAGCGCAAAGAAACCCAGCAGTGCTCAAGCTGCAGCTGTCCAAAACCCACGTCGGTATCCCAGTTTGAACAGTCCCTGTGCCAAAACTTCCCTTTCCAAAGGAGATGCCCAGTTTTTGACAACGTGAGCAGTGGTGAGGCCACACCTGGAGTGCTGGGTCCAGTTCTGGGCTCCTCAGACATGAACATACTGGAGAGAGGATTAAGGGATTGGAGCATCTCTCCTATGAGGAAAGGCTGATAGAGCTGGGACTGTTCAGCCTGGAGAAGAGAAGGCTCAGGGGAGATCTCATCAATGTATATAAATACCTGAAAGGAGGGTGCAAAGAGGACGGTGTCAGGCTCTCTTCAGTGATGCCCAGTGCCAGGACAAGAGGCAATGGTACAAACTGAAGCACAGGAGGTTTCCTCTGAACATCAGGAAACACTTTTTTTACTGTGAGGCTGACCGAGCACTGGCACAGGTTGCCCAGGGATGTTATGGAGTCTCCATCCTTGGAGATACTCAAAAGCTGTCTGGACATGGTCCTTGGCAAGTGGTTCTAGGTGGCCTTGCTTGAGCAGGGGGTTGGCCCAGATGACCTTCAGAGGTCCCTGCCAACCTCAACTATTCTGTGATTCTGTGAAAGGTTGCATTTCAGGAAAGGGATAGAAAACCTGTTTGGTGTTGGATTTCTTTTGCAATAGCACACTCTAATGTTATGGGCTCTCCTGCCCAATGTGATCAAATTGCTTCTTGCAGCATTGCCCGAAGATCATGGTGGTGAAGTAGTGGTTAAAATGGTACCCCATTATCTGGGATTTTTCAAAACACAAAAATGTGTGCGTGTGAATAATCTTTATGCTTCCCAGCCTCCTGCCACGGAAGTGAAGTCCAATTCCTTCCTTCAAAAGAAATGCATTTATATCAGTTCATGATTTTATATCAGTGTATGTTTTCAAGCTCCTCCACGCAAGGTAAGTGCTTTCATTTAAAAAACCAACCAAACAAACTTCTTTTTCTGGTTCCTCCAGCCAGCGGGTATTACAGCTGTGTGAACAGTTAGCTCCCCAGACCAGCATGAACCTTCAGAAATACTCAGTAAGCTAAGTGGATGAATCTTTTTCAAGCTGCTCATCAACTTGCCTTTTAGCTTTGAAATTCAATGCTCTCCTTTAGGAATTGTAAATGAACCCTTTGCCCTCTGCCTCCACCTTTGCACCCAATAACAGCTCAGAGCATTGCTTCCCAACACCTTCATGTGAAAACAGAAAATTCAAACAGAAGGGAAGCAACTAGGTCTGGCTCAACCAGATTAATTTTCTTTTGTATTCCTAAAAAAAAATGCAATTCATTTAAGATTGATTTAAGCGCGTGTGTGTGCACACGTGCTTGTGTACATACTGAGAGATTATTTCCTTCCCTCCCAGCACCCCCTTCCCTCCGGCAGTACTGAAGCCAAGGATCTCAATGAGATGTCTGATGAGAAAACACACATGGCTGGCGTGCAAAATACTATGGAAAGGAGTGTTTAAAAACAGTCCCCTTTCGTCAGAGAGAACAGCTTGGTTTGACAGGCAGTTTTACTCCGTTCCTGACACAGAAAACATCTCACGGACCATACGGATTTGCTTTAATATTTTCATCCAGGAACAGAGGAAAAGCCATGTGTACAGGGTCCCATTTCTGCAGATTCAGCTCACTCACACAGATGGCATATAAAAGCTGAGACTGCTCACACCACTGCTGTGAGAGTGAATCATTATTGGCTTCAGTACACAGGAGCTCTGAATCAGAAGACACAGTCGTTAGCGCAGAAGACAGTGGTGGCCGTATCTTCATCTTCCAAAGATTCAGATACAAGATGAACAGTACTTCTGAAAATCAGAAGGACCAAGTTAATGCAAATAGCATATATAAATCAGATAACAAAGGTGGAAGCGTGAACTCAGGCTGTCAGGGCAAAAAAAAAGCACAAAGACCTAGCAATCTTCTAATTAAAAGTTAAATCCTTTTTTAAGTCGTTTAATAAGCCAACAGAATGCTGCTTTTTTATTTCATCTTTTTTCCTGTCTCTCTCTCTCCTTTCCTGCTCATTTACCTACACATGTCCAGTATGTCGGCATCCTTGCATGCCAACATTCCCTGCAATGCTTGATAGCCACGAAAAAAGGAAAGACACGGTCTCTACCCCGTACCTGTGAACAGGCACAGGACCGCCCTGAGGAAGTGCGGGATATTTTGTTTCTAGGACCTTCTCTGAGCGATTATTGTACCAAGGGAGAAAAAGTCCAACACATTTTGGAAGGCAGAGGATGAGGATAATACGAGCCACTGAGAATCATAGAATCATAGAATCATTTAGGTTGGAAAAGGCCCTTAAGATCCTGGAAAGAATGGTTGAGAAGGGTGGTTGGAAAGCCTTGTTTTTTCACTGAGGGTCTTAGCCAAGCCTTTTAGGATGTCTATGAATTCACCTTTTAGTTGGAAAAAGTACTTCACGGCCCAGTTGATAGGTGATGCTTATTGACACCACAATGGTTGGGAGACCATTATATAAAAATAATGCATCAGATTTCATATAGTGTCTGTCTTTCAGGATCTCAAAACTCAAAACAAGGGAATGAATGTTACTAAGGGGAAGACAATCACTATTTGACAAGAAAAGCATCATTTACCGTCACCTGCCAGGTGCACTTCTGTCTACATCACCCAACGGAGCAGCTTGGAAATGAATACCAAACATGATTAACATTTTGTGTTATTTACTCTGCTCATGTCAACACATAGTAAGTTGTTCTTGCTACTTTGTCAAGTTTCCGTGTGAGCACTTGCAACTCATCGGCCCACCTGCACGTCAGGAGTCCTGAGTCATGGCTAACTGCATTTCTGCACCCAGCTCCCTGTTTGCCACGGTGAAAGTTTAATTTTGGAAAGCCGCATACAAATACATGGTTGATCTCAGAGGAAATGCATATGCCGGCGATGTTTATTCTCCTCACTCAAATTTGGGTTGATTTTTAAAAACAGGCTGCAGAGGAAGGCAGGGTGTTTGTGCTCATCTTTACAGTGGGGGATGGAGAAATTTCCATTGGATATTTGCTTTTACACTGGATGTTGAATCCCGAACCGAAGCCGATGCAGTGGTCTCTGCCATTCGATGCAGCTGGGAACCTGCCTCAGGACTTCGAGCAAACACCTCACAGAGACATGGCTTCGCACAAACAAGCAGGTCAACAAAACTCAAGGCAAGAGATGCCCAAATGATTAAATACTTCTCACGTAAGAGGTAAAAGAGATCTTCAAGCCCGGCAAACCAAGCCTTGCTCAGCTGTACTGTGATAGTTAGGGGAATTTTAGTCAATCAACCATTTTTTGTGCTGTTAGAGCTGTTCCAAAATACTAGTTCTACTCATCCCAGTCTGTGAACGGGGAGAGCCCTGGTCTGAGGAGGGGAGAGGAGCCGCAACAACACTGATGTCTCTGGACAATGCCCATCAGGTGCTTCAGTGGAGGAAAGCCAAAGACCAAGAGCCCAAGCCAGAGTTGCTGCAGTGAGTGTCTCCCAGAATGATTCAGTTTTTCTGTGTTCACCAAATCAAAAGTGCTGATTAAAATGTCTGCCCAGGCCAGCTTTACTTCTAATTGCCCTAAAAGAGCAAGGAAAGGGCCAGCCATTCTCTGGGACAACTTCTTTTTTTTTTTTTTTTTTTTTTT